>JAOUZG010018917.1:1957674-2040639 GCA_026289955.1 Argiope argentata | reverse complement strand
AAAGAAATTTGGTATGTGGTCTTTATACCAAATTTGCAGATTTCCACCAAAATTGTACTAATTCCTTTTGAGGAAATCTGTCTGCCCGGCAGTTCAAATGTAATTTAACATGATAATTACATAACGAAGAAATCTAGATTGATCAAATTTGATGTCCAGATTTAATATCTATAGGTAAGACACCTTTAAAATGTTATTTCCCCTTCCAATAACGAATTGCTTGCTTGCCAGTCTGCATTTTCAGAAATAAGCAAACATGATAATTCAGACACGCAAGGACTTAAAAACGAGGGCTATTTTTTTCAGTGTCCAATAAGTCTCTAAAGGAAGGCTTCGGGGAAAATCCGCTAGATCTGTGCGGGGACGCCTTGCTATGTGTCTGTAAACGAACAGAGGAACGCGTTGATGCACGGTTGTCTTTTCTGAGATGTAGGGAGGGGTGGCGTTTATTCCTTAGATTTCTACTAGTTGAAGGAAGCAATTCAGCTGAAATTCATAGACGAATGAGTAAAGTGTACAGAGAAATGCTCATGAATTACATCAAAGTGCGGAAATGGTGAAGGAACTTTGATATCAGACACACAGATATTCATGATGCAGGCTTCCAAGTAAAGGAAGCCAATGTCATCCGATAATCTTCTTCAAAATCAGGCGAATTGTGAAAATTATCGGTTCACAATTTCTGGTTTTAATGATTTCTTTCTGGATATTTCACGATCTGCTCACTATGCTACTGTGGGTGAAAGACCCGAGTACCGCAAATTATTCTCAGCGAATGGACGCCGCATTAACCTTCCTTAAATATCGGCGATGAGATATTGGATAAAATTGTCACAGGAGATGAGACATGAGCCCATTACAAAACTGAAGAAACGAAATAGCTGTATAAACCATGAATGCATTCACCCACCCCCCGAGTCATAAACCAGTGAAGTTCAAATGCCCGTTCTCCACCAAAAAGGGCATGGCTACAGTTTTTTGACCATAAAGGTGCTCTTTTGGTGGTATCCATGCCACAGGGCACAAACCATCAATGCGGCTTTGAACAGGAAGACTCTTCAACGTCTTCAAAGGGAATTCAGAATGATATCGTCAGGCATTGTCCTTCTTCATGACAATTCGAGACCACATACTGCAGTTGCAATAGTGGTCCTCCCGGAGAGATTTTTATCACCCACTTGACTTCATAACTTCAGATTTTCAATTCTTTGCCCACATGGAAAGTTAGCTAGGAGAGCAAACATTCGCCACATACAACACAGTTGGCTGCTTTCTATGACGAACGTATTGTAAAACTGGTACCAAGCTACAAAAAATGTCTGTACTAAGTCGATTAAGTCGAAAAGTAGCTTAATGTAGTATCACTGATTAGTCAAGTCTGATATTTTTTTCTGTTATACACTTTGGATACTTTTTGGGTGAAGCATCTCATAATTTGCAAGAAATAGGCCAACTTATAAGCATTATAATGCCCTGTCTCTACACAAATAGCAGAAACGAATTTGTGTTTATTTTTTTGTGTTTGCAAGCTGTCAAAATTTGAACAGCAACATTTGTGCAAAAGTTTTCTTGTTAGTGGAAAGACGCCTCTTAGAAGTATTTTTGTATCAACATTTTAATTGCGAGAGTTTATAACACTCGTAATAAAAAAATAATTAAAATATATTTGTCTATGAATTTTGAAAATATGATTTACAAAATAAATGTTTGTAACGTTTTAAAATTTAAAAAGAGCCTATCTTTTAAAATTAATTTAACAGCTGTGAGCTGTTCAGTTTTTATCTCAGTTTTTACAATTTTTTAATATTTTTTACCGCATAACTTGTAAAAATTCCATTTGTGCACTGATATTTAAATCCTCTTCATTCTCTCCACAAATATTTACTAATTTATTACCATTGTTAAAAGCAAAAAAAAATAAAGATTTTCTTTATATTTTCATGGTTATTTTTTGACACATCTATATGAATTGTGCTTTATTTCTCTGCAGAATTTTTTTTTATGAATCAATCAACGAAGTTTTCGTAGATGCTTAATAATACAACCTGCATACTACCAAATTCTAACAAACAATATGGTGTTAAACATGCATAGCTATACAATAGAAGCAAATTACATTGCTGTATTGTAATGTTGGAACAAGCTGAGCGTTTTACATGATGAATAAAAATACGAGCTATGGGTGAGGCAATTAGTTTCATGCACATTCATGTCCAATCATTTATTTCGAATACTTTAGAAATTCAGGTAGATTATAAGTAGAATACGCGTGAAACTGTGAGTTAATAAGCTGTTACCATTCCATATTTAAAATTATTTTATAGTATCAATTTGTATTATACATTATTGCAAACTGATGACCACAAATAGCAAGTTGTAGGAGGGAATTGGGTAAATAGGAGGGAATCTCTTATCAAGTCGTAGATAAGAAATATAATTGTTATCAAAGATAAGTAATAATACCGCCTCAACAGCTGATTATCAAAGACAGCTAATATTAAATTAATACAAAATATTTACAATTTATAAAAAGCCAAATGTGAAATAAATAAGAATGATTTAATATTATCTTTAAGACCATTTCTTTAAGAAAAGTAAATTACTTCATTTAAAACTTTACTTTAAGAAATACCAAATTTTAAATAATTGGGAGATTTTGTATTTAATCGCTTAAGGTGCATAGAAATTAACAGGTACACGTGACAAACAATCCATTGTAATTCGCCAAGTATCATATAATTCCGCACAAAGAATCCTATATAATTGAAGTAACTTTATATCATCTAAAGGAATTCATTTTCGACCCAATAATGTACCCCTATAAACAGTTTAGATTGTGGAATCGTGAACAGAATGTGCATTTCTGCGACAACTACCTGCTGATGTATGTAGCGCGTCCTTGACGATTCTGTGACAAAAGCACCTCGACGTGCGCGGCACATATTTCCGCCTGAAATGATTAATATTCGCTTGTAAGTGAAGCTATAAATATATGTGCAATAATAATCGAATTTCGTAAATAGTAAGGAAGAAAGATTAACAATACGTATAAAAATTTTATATTAAAAGCACACTGTTATTATTAAACAAATTAGTTAAAAAATTAATGTAAATAATAAAAAATGATTAACTCGGTGGTGTGTCGAAATATTTCGATTAAAACTCCCGTTATGATCTAATGCTGATATGCTTTATATTCTCTCAGGAATCGGATATTTTCCTTTTCTTTAAAAATAAAATTGTAGAATAATTTTTTTAAAAAAATTGAAAATTAAAAATAAAATATGTTTAAAGTTTTCTTTGAATTTTTTTGTAATTTTTTATAGAAAAAAAAACTTAACTTTAACTTTATTTTATCATGTAATTGTTTCTCTAATTCTAATTATTTATATCAAAACATTTGGATTATATTTTTGAAAAAGATCATTTATCTCAAGTCAGAAAATTCAAAATATGATGAATTCATGCGTTACTTATAGTCATCTCTTTGCAGCTGAGATTTATCAATTCTTCATCTTAATGGCACCAATAACAACGAAATCTACTATAACAATAACAGTCAATTTTGAGCAATACTGAATTTAGACCTTTTTTCTCATACTTATCTCTTAGTTTGTAATTGGATTTATACATAGGAAGACCAAATTATTATGGCAAACCTCTTAATAAAAATGAGGACGTAACATGTAGATAATTTTCTATGTATTACTATTTTTAAAACTTTTTTAAGGCTATCTTGTCAGATATGTAATATTTTAATGTGTGAAAAGAAAAAGACGACCGATATTTGTCCAGTTGATTAAAAAAATTAACTAATCTGAATTATAATGTGAATACTTGAAACTAACTAAAATCCCTCTAAAGCAAGAACATTTCATATTTAAAAAATTGCAATTTTAAACGGTGCCGCTGAAAAATTCAGAACATCCTAAAATGAAATCATGGATTTTCCTGGATATAAGAAATCTGTACTTTAGTGCTCTGCAGTGATTGCCTTATCGAGAATATTGTTATTTGGATAAGTTATATGTGGCGCTTTATGCTTCATCCAATATTTCTTTCATTTTTCAGCAACGTGAGTATCAAATTTATGCTCCATGAAATTTTATAGCAAGCTATAATTCCTCGTTTCGACATCAGCTTTTGTCATTTCTTCTCAAATATTTTAAAAGTAACAGGGGTAAATATTTTTGGGATATTGCAATGTTAAAAGGTTATAAAATTCAATGAACTTGCAGTACCCTGCATTTATGTTTCGTTCTTCGTTAATGAACTTCTACATTTTTTTTATATTTTAGTAAACATTTATATATTTATTTTCTGGATAATAAATAACATTTCTGTTATTTTAAGATTTTTTTTAAAGTATTTAGAACTTTGTTTAAGCAATTCAAGGAAAAATTTAGCTTTTTTTTAAGTTTCAAAGCGAAAAATCAAATCATGTCTTCTCTAACAAAAAATAATGTACA
Organism: Argiope argentata; assembly: GCA_026289955.1. Lineage (NCBI taxonomy): Eukaryota > Metazoa > Arthropoda > Arachnida > Araneae > Araneidae > Argiope > Argiope argentata. Next base: position 2,036,170 of record JAOUZG010018917.1, on the reverse strand, counting down.
ATTATCTTTGAAACAAAGAAAGGGTAAATAATGGTCAAAAATATAAAACTGTGGAATTAATTAGTCTCTATTTAAACATCGTTTACTTACTAGAATTGCTTAATAATCAAATTTTTCTTAGTAACCAGAAATAATTCTATTCTAATTCTATATTTATATTTATTTTTCATTAGTATAATAGGCTATTTTTAGTTAATAGGTTTTATAAGCAATACGCAAGTATCACTAGGAATCTAGGAAATAATTTTATGCTGGAATCTAAAAGCATTTTCTGAACTGAAAAGGTTATATTTATAATACATGAAAAATTTTAAATGAATACTTATTAAAAAAATTACAGCTTTGTTTTAGTAAATATAAAATTATTTCTTAAATCTGATTTATTTAAAACTATTTGATTTAAGTTATTTATTAGATTCCCTCATCTTTTATACTGCATAGTTTTTCAAAATACTATCAAAACAAAATATAGTGAAACCTCGCTTAGCAAGCATATAATTAATTCTCAAATCTCACTCATAATATGAAACTCTTGTTAAACGAAATAGTTTTTTACGCACAAATTCAGGTTCCATTTCAAGAAAAATATTCAAACATATAAATAATATTGTATATTTTTTATTTATAAAGCGTGCCTTTTTACAGTAAAATTGTGTAAAGATATATGTCTTTCACTGCTTTACAATTTGACAAAATTTAAAACACAGCATGACACGAAATAAATTTATAACATGATAGCTATTGCCATATCATAAGGAAGTTTTACAACAATAATCTGCTCTGCTTTCAACAACTCCCTTATTTCACTGGACCAATCTCCTCCTCAACCTTTTGCACTGGCAAATAATAAAACTTAATTTCTTTTTTTAGATATGGTTTCCACTTATATTAATGATATTGATATTAACCTCTAACCTCGTCAATTAAGGTTTTACAGTCATTTGTACACTGTCCTCGATGACAGCGTTATCTGGCCAAATGACTGCTGAAGATTTAAAAGGGTTCTGTGGGTTCTCACTAAACAAGCTCTCTACACAAACTAATACAGAACAATCCAGCATGTGACATTATGGCTAATAAGGAATGTGAAATCGCGTCTCCTTGCAGCATTTGCTACACTCGTTAAGCTAGTCACTTTTTTTATTTTGGTTTTCTCGTTATATGAGTGTTTCGCTTTAAGAGGAATTAAGCGAGATTTGATACATATAAAGAAAAAAATCATTTAAGAGTAGACGTTAAATATATTTGGGTTATGCAGAAACCAATATTTTTTAACAAAAGAACATGAGATAAGAAATTCTGGTGGAAGGCACATGTCTAACTAAGTAAAAACACTAGATAAATATGAATTCCGATGTTTAATGATAAGCAAGTTCTGGAGCACAAAAGATATAATATTATTATTCAAGAATCTATTTGTGGAGAGGAGGTGCCAGCTCAGGTGTCGTCTGTCATCTGACAGAAGTTCAAGATTACGAGGTGCGTCCCAAAGTAGCCCTAGTGTCGCTTTACAACAGAACCTTATTATAAATAAACAAAACTAAATTCATATAAAGAATTTATCACAAGGCTGAGCATGAAGGGCACAAAGGCAAGCAATATTCGGTTTCAAAGATCAGAATTTAGAATGCTTAATGAAACCCTTTAAATCATTTGCAATTAAAAAATATGAATAATTTCTGAAATATATTTAAACAAATTGCTGATGAGCTATAAAATTTGTATTTACATGTAACCTAGGGCTTGTATTTTATTTAACATAACAATGAATAACAGTGAAAGTCCTTTGAATTACATTGAGTATGCATCTATTTAATTTGTAGGTCTTTGCTAACAGATAGAAACATAAATGTCTTATTATTTTTTTCCATCAAATTTATTTTATATTTTTCAGAAAATTTCGAATTTTAATAAAAATATATTCTTGTAGCTCAAAAGAGGATTAATGATTAAAAATTTGTTTCGAAACTTTAATTGTTTTTATTAAAAATATTTTAATATCGCAGTGTAACGCATTAAAAATCGAATATATCTTTACAGGGTGTTTTGTATTTTCTATGTATATCTGTAAGAATAACATATTTTCTAATTATTTGGAATTTTACTTTCACAGAAATTTAGTCAATGTCTTTGATCTTAATAACAGAAAACTTATTTTTCGAATTCCAAGCTTTTTGGAAGGCCGGCATTTTGGCATCCTAATAATGGCGATTTTAACAGCTTACAATACAGCATGAAATAGTTCTATAATTCTCTGGTGCTTGTGAAGCAATTCTCAGAACCGGTATCCCAAAAATTCAATTTACTAATGAGGGATTAGTAAATTTAATTTTCTTGTTAAAGACAGTGTCTATTGACGCAGAAATATTTTCAAGGGTCTGCAAGTTCCCCCAGTATTTAATTATTGTGTAGTTGCAATATTTGTTAATTTTCTTGTTATTTATTTTTCTAAAAGCGGTATTTTCGTTGTTGTCATAATAATGTCAAATTATAATTTGACATTTTTACTAACAAATATAAAAAAAATTAACGCGTTTCATTTTTAGAAATCATCTAGTTCATCAGCTTCAAAGCTTTTTTCCGGATATGTTAATCGTTTTTTGCTCTTTATATGATATATGTGAAGGTAAATATAATTAATCTGATAATTATACATTTTCTCCAGTTTTATTATATTAACTATCGCATATATTTTCCCAAAAGAGCATATAGTTTCACATATGGCATAAATTTTCGAACCAAACAAAAAAAATTCCACCTAACTTCAAAAAATATTGAATTATATTATATAAAAACAACGAATTATAAAATTTTAATGATCATTTAAACAATAAAATGAATAAACTTATACAAAAAAGGCTTGAAATATTTAAAGTATAATAGAACAATTGCATAAATTACAAATTATCCCTCTCAAGAAGGGAGTGACTTGATTTCAAAAGAACTGAAGGCATAAAAATGCGTCATATTCGCAACTGGCAAATGTTGTGTGCAATATTCTACAATATTCCCGTTTTAACATAAAACATTCTGTGCACTAAAGGGATGAACATTATTTTAAATTATTGTTATTTTATTGAGAAAAAGATAAAGTGCTTTGGCTCTTCTTAGAGACGTCAAATCTATACGTCAATGATCTAAACACTCGCTGTGAAAAGATTCGTTACGCACTCTTATATCGCACGATCGCCGACGTCGTGCTGCTCTAACCATTGCCACAGAAATAAAAGTGATGTTCGTGACTCATCGATTGAGACTGTTTACCGAAACACAGTTTATTGGCGAGCAGTCTTAAGTCGAAAATTAATTCATTTAGAAGAATAAATAGTTTCCCGAATTCTGTAAGTTATCAAATACATTGTGTGTCTACGGCGCGAATTACAGTGAATTATTTGAATTTGTTGCTACGGAACAACAATCTAGAAGTAGATTGTCTAATTCAATATCAAAATTTTATTTTCATCAGGTTAAGATTTCTTTTACAGCAGTTTTAAGTGTGGTACATAGGAGAGGATAATTATTGAAATGAATCTGAAGTTATTAATGAGCATTTGATTCTGAATTCAATTCTTAGAAGATGGAATAGAAATGCATATCCAGGCTCTCACTTCATTACTTGACTTTACATTGAGACTTCAATATAATTACACGAAATCACAACCTTAGATTATAGCAGTAAAAAAATGCCATGCATTACGAAAAGGTTAAATCATTTAGGCCTACACAATGAAACTGTTTATAAAAAGTAACAGTTTTTTAAAGCTTTTAAAGTTATATAATTTTTCGAAACAATTCTCTTCTGAACTAATAGATTTTGCCATCCTTAGAATCGTTTATCTCGGGACATATTCTTTAAACAGAATGATCTTAAACCACTAGTCAACAGCACGAATTGTTGAATATTAGCATACGTTAAAGGTCATTTAAACCTTAAATTATAGTTGTCATTCCTTATTCAATTGACTTTTTTGTTTTTAAAAAAATATAATTAGAGCTTTACGTGCAAATATCTTCTAATAAAGAACAAAAATCCACTTTTTAAAATTAAAAATGGACATTGGACATATCATTTTTTTTCATTTACCTTTTTTTATTTTTATTTCCTATTTTTCCCCATAGAAAAAAATCTTATCATTTTAAGTTAAATAGAATTTTGTATAAAATATGAAAATAATTAGAAAATTTATACAATTTACATTTTAAATTTTTTGAAACAGTAACTTAAATATATAGAATAAAAACCGACATTGAACATAATCATTTTTCCCTTTTCCCTTTTCTATATTCATTTCCCTTATCTCCCCATTCCATTCAAATTAAACGTATGCAAAACAACTACTTATCTTAAAATAATCAGAAAAATTAAATAGTTTACATTTGAAATTTTTTGGAAAAAGGAGCTTAAATATATAATTCTAGAAATTCATAACTTTTGCCTTTTTTGTACACGTATTCAAGAAATTTTGTACACGTATTCAAGAATCTTTCATCATTCCTTATTCAGAATAAAATACATTTTTTTCATAAATGTTCAGAGAAATTATTCATATTAAAAGATAAATGAATTTTATATAAGGATTTTCTACATTTTTTAAGAGCAGGATTTACTCATTCCTAATTCCGCTTAGATTTTCTGGAGTATTTATATCATATTCCGAATCTATGTCAGGAAAATTTTCCAAAGTTTTATCCATATCATACTAAAGTGTGTTTTCATAATTTTCATTATCAGTATTAGCACTTGGGAGAAGCCCTGAATATCTGCTTGCGTTTATACGCTGTCATCGCCAAAACGTTAAAGGAATCTTAAAAAACGACTGCACGCAGAAGTCAATTTGATCCCAACTTCCCCGGTAAAAATTACATACATTGTTGCGATTATTTCTGCTGTTCTAATCTTTTTCTTCTAGCTTCCCCTTAAAGGAAGTAACAGGTGTAAGTTTTTATTTAGTAGTTTTAAAAATTTTAAGGAAAGAAGGGAATACTTTTTTGAATAATGTATTTTCCTGTGTTTTCCAACACAATATAAGAGACTTAGTTTCATTCCCTTCTTTTGGTTTAGTCGCAGATTCTTCTAAAAATATTTTATGATCACTCGGTATATTTGTTTTTAGAAAAAGACTAGGGCTAATTTCCATTTAAAATAGCAAAAACAATAACGTTTCAACAAATTGAGAATTGACCGGAAAAAAGAGTTTTATAAAAATTCTTACGTTATTAAACCTGTTATCGAGATTTGTGTCAATAATGTTTCACAATACTGTGAAGTATTACACTATTCAGTATTAAAGAATATTGTGTATATAGTTTAAATTCATAAAATACTGCAGCAAATATGTATATGTTTTGAGGTGAATTGTCAAAGAAAAGGAAATACACTTGTGACCAGACTCACCGCATAGATTCAAATTGAAAAAACTATATCCAAGTATCTTTCATTTGTTTCGAAGGGTATTTAATATTCATTGGTATTAATAATATTATTTAATATTCATTGTATCCATTAAAAGTTTATTATTTAAGTATAGCCTTTAAAACATTAACTCATTTACATTAAATGCCCTTCTTTCTCTTATTCTATTATTAAAACATAAAAAGACCCTAAAACCCTTATATATATATATATATATATATATATATATATATAATTAAAACTTCATGCCGTGCATTTTAAAGATTTTAAATTTTTGTACAAATCATCTCCCTTTTTTTCTGCAAATGTTTCCGCGCAACATCTTCCTAGAATTTTATTGAACTGCATATTTTGCTATACAGCTAATTAATGATACTCTTAACATTAAATGCCAAACATATGCGTTTCTTTTTTTAAATATGTATCTTTTAATTATTTAATGAACTTAATCTGGGAAATTCAGAGCAGAAATTAAATGAAACGACAATAAGAAAACTGATAACACATAATTTTTCTTAAAAACACTTTATTTTCATCATATAATACAATCCTTTAGTTTGGAGATGATAGAAAATATACAAGTTGACACAGCAGTCAGTCGTCATAACATGTATTTCTGGATAAAGAAAGTTCGTCTCCCTGTGGTAATATTTTGAAAATCTATTCAATTTATTATTGTGAAGGTACGCATGAAACATCGTAATATTCACATTCTAGAATGATTTTACACAAATATGAGAAAGTATTTACCACTCATTAAATAATAAATTACGTTAAACAAGAAAGAGATTTTAAAAGTTTAGGTCATAATGTATATTTTGAATAGAAACAATAATTATTTATTTGTATTATACTAAAACATGTTTGATTATTTAATTAGAAAGGAATACGATGTTTTCACTTAAAAAATGTTCTAACTTTACTAAAAGCATAAATAACACAGGTACCTTGAACTAATGATTTGTGTTATATAAAAGTTATAAAATGAGACTAAATTTCCTAACATGTTATTTATAAACTTATGTGTTTATATAGTAGTAATTATCTATGCAATTCAATCAGTAAAGTTTTCATTTAAGAATTTGGTCCATTCTTTCAACTTTTTAATGTCTGAGTAATTCAAGTTATTGGAAAAGAATGGAATATAATTTTAGAAAAAAAAACCTTTTTTAAGACAAAATTACATTAATCAAATATTTAACCTCAACATTCAGAAATCTTTAGGCATTATTTGAAAAAAAATATGTAGTGTTTTTTAATGGATTTTTATAAAGGCCAATAAAACGTTTGAATCTTATTAAAAAGTGTTTTATAAATATGTATCAATCATTGTCTTCTGTACTCTCCGTTAAATTATTCAGTTTAAAAAATTTGTGTGATAAAGTTGCATTGAATAATCGTTTGAAATGAAAAAATGCAAATCATTTAGCTTTTTCGTTATCAATCTCCCTGTATAGAATAGAGTTGCAGCATTTACCGAGATGATTTTACTAATCAAGTGCATGTGTTCATGGGAAAAATTTGAAAGAATTTTGGGTTTTAAACCAGAACAACCATACTACAGAGAGCAATAAACATTCTTTAAAAATTAATGTATAATAACTCTTTTCTCCAATATTTTCAAATAAATTTCTTGGATCGTACAAAAATAGTACTTCTTTAATTCTCTGAAATTTTGGTGGAGAAAAATTTTAAATATTCTATTTTATTAAAAATGCTAAAAACCATGATTTTGATGCAAAAAGCAATTATTATGTATTTTTTGACAATATATTTTTATCATTTATGCATTATTAGATAAATAATATTAACTGTCCAGATAAAAAAGCTAGTCTTTACATTCTTTTTCAATTATAATGTTCCTTATACTGCCATAAAAAAGTCTTAAAATTACTTTTTATGGCCTCCTAAAGATTTAGATTTTATTGAAAATACTAAACCATAATTTTTTTTTAATTACTTTTAACATGAATTTAAGTAGTCGATTTCCTTTTGTATTTCAATTACATTTAGTTTCCTTTAAACTTAATTTTACAAAATTAAAACATTTCTTTTCCATTCTATTTTTTTTGTGTGAAAATTCACTGATTAAGAATTAAATTTCTTTATTTTATTTAATCTTCTGAAAGTGGATTTCAAATATTTTCTAAAAAAATTACTGATAAGATTTTCCAAGATTTCAAACAAAATTTAATAACAATGTTAATTTTTAAAATAATAATAATATGAACGTGCATTAAGAAAAATAATCTCTTTTACATATACTCTTTATCAATGATATTTAAAAATTTTCAAATAATAATTTAATACTAACTAAATATTTTAAACATCATATTTGAACAGTTTTTATTTCATTTTTTAAAAAAAATCAATTAAACTCGACTTAAAAAAACTTTAGAAAGGAAAACTTACTTAACATTTTTATCGAATAATTTTTGAAGAGTTTTAAATTATAGCAAAATCTCAAGAAGTCTTAATAGATTTATTAAATTGAAATATTAAATTAATATAGAAAAACTAATTAGTCATGAAGATAATTTTTTTTCAAAACGTAATTAAATCTTAAATTAAAAACAAATTCTAAAATGTTTTTAATTTTTTGTAATTTAAATACAACTTCAAAATTATACTTCAGACTGCATAATTTTATACCATATATTTCTTATTCTCGACCTTAAGTATTCAATTTTCTTTGTTTAACATGTAATACATTTTTGAAACGTAGTTATTATACGTTGTTTTCTGGAAAAAAATGTTTTAAAAGCTATCTCAGTTTTTCTAGTTTCAGATTAGCTCTAACGTTACTGAAAGCTTTTATCAGTTATTTTTAATATTAAATACAAAGAATAATAAGTAAACGTACAAAGAGAAGGAGAATATGAAAATGGTTGACAAACAGATTGAAAATACATTGTAGCACAATGCACAAAGAAATACTTGATCATTCGTTCTTCATTTAAGGAAATTTGAAGTAAAATATCCATAGCTGAATTCATCCAATTTTAGATCTTGCGTTGTACATGCTTCATAACCTAAAATACATACAAAAAACAACATTATTTGAAATTCTTTAAAATTTAAAAAAGTACAAAATTATTTTAAAAATAAGTCGAATATAATTTTTAGCATTGTATTCTATAAGCTACGATTACCGCTTATATAAACAAGAAATGTATCTGTTTGAAATTAGGGCAACTAAAAGTTGAGTGTGATTTCACTATTTTGAAATTCTTGTTTGAATGGAATTAAAACAAAACTTTATTATAATTAAATGGAATAGCATGAACTCTGACACTTTGTTTATATTGCAAGTATATTTTTATCCATATTTAAAAAAATAATGATTTTTTTTATTTTATTCGTTTTTTACCTTTAACATAACTTAAGAGAATAATTTGTCAACTTTAGATACCTGTAGCATTAATAATATATACATTTTTGAATTAAAATATTTTAAATCAATATTGAATGTTATATAATAATGTCATCCATGTCCAATAATATTCATTTCTTATAAGAAATTCTTTAAATATATTTCACAAATATATTCCTTTTCTGATATACCCTTTAATAGTTACTTCTAGTGTCTATATTATAGTCAGTGATGCTATTATTCCCTATCACAAGAGCCACTCACGCTGTATGATTATTACGCCTTCATGGTATTTAATGAAAAGAGTGATAAAAATTTCCAAAAATTAATTAGTTGAAACGTATCGTCACTCCAGTCTGCTTTTTCTAATATCTCGTATTTCTATGACATAATGAATAAATTCGTAGAAGATTACAATTTTAATGTGATTCGCACTTGCATTAATATAGATGACGCTATAATTTCGAAATAGTAATTAATGGAGTGTGTACTAAATATTTCCAAAAATTAATTTGTTGAAACATAAAGTCACTCCAGTCTTCTTTTTCTAATATGTTAAACTCCTATAACTGAACATTTTTAACATGATTCATGATCGAAATTAAGGTAGATGAAATTTTAAATTATAATTAATGAAGTGAGTAATATTTCTAAAAATTAATTGGTTGAAACATAACATCACTCATATTTCTCATATTTTGCACTTCGATAATTTAAAAAAATAAATAAGGAAAGGTTGCGATTGAAACTGATTCACATTTGAAAGTAATGTAAATGAAACCTTCATATCAAAATTAATTACAATGAAACAAATTTATTCGTTGCTTTAATTCTCATCATTACTTATCATTTGGAATTACGTGTTTTGAAAAACTATTTACGACAGTTAAAGTATATTTATAACTTATGATCTATAGATGGAACTTTTACAATATAATATCTGTTAATAAACTGTTTTAAAGTGTTTATTTCGTTAATGGTAAGTATCACATAAAGTACTTATTGATTTTTAAAATATATATTTCTCTTATCTATATGGTAAAAAATTTAAGATATTTGATAATCCCTTCTGTAAAACATATTTTTATAAAAATTAATTTTTAATTGCGTAGTTTCCTTGTACAAAACGGTTATAAAATAACGGTTCAATTAGAAGAGAGTGTACTTGTTCCATTTTAAAATCCCTTTCCACATTTATCTTTGCTGTAAAAAATTAAAATTAATTTTGAATTTGATGTTATTTGTCGTAACATTATATAAGCTGGAAATTTTTATAAAAGAATTAATTTTTTCTTTTCATTTTTCAAAGAACTAAAAGTATCATAATTTATGTCTTGGTACTAAAAAAACCTTCGTCGAATGGCAACATCTCAGAAAACGAACCTTTGATGCGGTACTGAACAAATGAGTTCTACTAGGGCATTTTCGAGCTTCATTCATTTGGCGAGAGATGTCGCTAGGTTACGTTTAGCAGATACTGAATTAAACCTTTTCAAATTGGAGAACTTCACGGAGAATAAACATTTTCAATTGAATCTCAAAAAACAATCGATATTTCTTGTCATAAAATATAAAATATAAAGAAAATTCAAATTTCTATTTTTTGTGATTAATATTATCCTGAATAGCTGAATTGATTCGATTCATTACATTAAATGTACTGCATAGATTGCAAACTGAGTTAGGATATCAACTAGACATTGTTTTTTATATTTATTTCTGGGTATAGATACTCTTCAAACTGAACACAAATAAATATGCAATAGCGTTATTAAAATGATTAGCACTCTAAATTATAACTTTTATAAGCGAACTACACATATAAGATAAAGAAATAAATAAAGTCATCGAAAATATTTAATAGTCAAACATTTATATCGAAATATTATATAAATATATAAGAAGAAAGAAAGGCAATTTTTTAATGATATATGCTTGTGATTGCGCGTGATATATGACTTTAACAAGAAGACTTATATTTCTATCAAAACTTTGGATTAAATTCCTGAAAGAATTGTCTAGTTTCAGTTTTTGCACGTGTGCTCGTCGAAAACACAATAAGCTAGGTAAATGAAATTTTATGCATTAAGAGTTGTAAATCTGCATTCCAATTTATCCCTACATTTATATATGTTTAAACTGTCTATCTCTCCACGTTTTCGTTTGAAATTATAATTGGATATCCGGCCCTGTTACAAAAATTGTATCTATCTGTGACAAATATTAAACTCAAGCAATTACAGGGAAGATATCATCTAGACTTTAAACATTGCTTTCTGTACCCTCGCTCATTCTACAGAAAGGAAATGGCACACATAAATAACTATTTTGGCTGGCTATCCGTATATTGGATATCATCTATTTGCGGTTCTCAAGAAACGAAGCCTAATTTATCTTTAAAGCTCTCATTTAATTAAGTGCCTCACATAAAAAAATTGTCATGAAATTCTTCTAATTTTACTTCGTCTCATTCCTGTTATTCTTTGTCGAGTTGTTTTAATCAGATATGTCATGAAGTTATTGAAAAATATAGTTCTGTTCCTAAACTTTTAACTCGATGATACAAGGGCCCTGTGTCTTGCATTCCAAAATTATTTGGATTTCCTTTTTTTTTTTTGTAATATTCTTTTCCGAGTTTTACTATTGATCGTATTGCAGTTTCACACCTCACGAATTCATTAGTATTTGAATTTTCATTCATATATTCCTACTACAAAACGGACAACTACTTCGCAGCTACAAGACGGACAAATCAATAACGACATTTTAGTGTCAAGGAATAGGATTGGCTAGCAAGTAAATCCGCGATGAAATCAGCCTATTGTTCTATTTGATCAGATATAAACATTATTTTTAATAGGAGTTTTGCACATCTTTTTATAAAAAATGATTAATTAGTTGGTATACAAGAATTTCCCAAAATATATATGAGGAAATTAGGATATTTTTATATTATACCATCAACAAATTAGAAGAGGAAATCCAAACTTCCTCCAAATTAATTATTAATGACGCAAATCAGTACCCTGTAGACATTTATATCATGAATTTTTAAAATCTAATTTAAATATTAGTTGATTTCCTAATTTGTATTTTAATTGAACCCATATTAACTTAATTCTAAAGAGTTATCTTATTTTCTGATCCAATTTCCATTTTTTTTTTACTTAATGTTGCACGCGCTATATAAAAATAATTAATTAAGCAAATTCTCACGTTCTCCGAGAGAAGGGATAAAAATCCATCATCTTTCAACATTCTTTTAATAATAATTAAATTTGCCTTTCCTAAGATTAAATGTGTCGAATCAAAAGATCATAGAAAAATCACCTAATGGGAAAAAAAACTGATCTCTTTAGCAATTGTATCGCTATGTAAAGTAACATTGGTTTTATTATCCCGTAATGAAATAAATCGTAAACTAATAACTTTTAAAATTTTCTTTTACTGCGTCCAGCAACAGTCAAAAAGTGATATATGATATTTAGGAAGCTCTGTGAAAGAACGATAAAAAGCAATAAAAACGAAATCATTTAGCAAAAAGTGTTGATGTTGAAGAAAATGCAAAGCGCGATGTGGTTTTAAATAACACGTGACACGATCTTAACAACTTGCATCGTTTATTTATAACATTGTCTATTGTAATATACTAATGCTTATTACCCGTTAGATTAAAATAAATAACATTTTTCTTCTCACCCTAAGTTTTTAATAGAAATATTTTAACAGAAAATAAATATGCAATTGTTGGTCTACGAAGAAAAAATCCTAACTTATGATGCATGCCTAATTTGTCGTCATAAGTTAACATTAATTGAGAAAATAAAGTTCAAGAAGTAACATAAAAGATTATTTCTAGATTTGAAAATTAATGTGACGTTAACATGTTCCTTCAAGGGATTAAAAAATTCCTTTTGGAACAGCAAGATCAGATCTATATTAACCCTTTCATGAGAATATGCTTCTCACCAAATTTATCAATCTTCGGATGTTTTTTATATAGATTGGTATAAGTTCTGACGCCTTTTTCAATAAGATAGAAACTTGAAGGATTCAGTTTTTTATCTCACACAAAAATGCCGTACTTTTATTTGCTCTTTAATTATTAACTAAATTACTTAATAAAATAAAATAAATTTACCTAATACGTCAAATGAATCACTTTTCTTATGCCAATCTCAATCCTAAAAATATTTTAATATACCATGACTAGGAAAAAATGGCTTTTTAAAAGGTTAAATCCTATATATATATATATATATATATATATATATATATATAATATGATAGTGATATTTGAGATGCATTTAAATTCCTTCTTACTAAAGTAAGTTTCAATGACTTTTAGTTCAGTAGCTAGTTATTAAAATAATGTTATTGGAATTCTTTAAATAAACAAACATTATTTGTATGAAATGTTCACTTTTCCACCATAGAAGCCAAAATAATTTCTAATGCAGTCTCATTAAATTGAAGGCTTCCTATAAAAAATGCAACAATACCCTCAAAGTTCTAGTCCATTCTCATTCCAATTATTCTCCAGCCATCTGTAATAACCAGGAATGCTCGGACCGTGTCCGGCAAAAATAGGAGGTCCGGCAATATCACTAGGGCATTATCTTCTTCGGGGCATATCCTGTGATGACCATTTCGTTTACAACCCCTTGACAATGAACACAGAAGCCCTTGTGTCCGGCCACATTCCTGGAATAGTTGGATATCCTTTGTTCCGAATTCTTTTCGGAGGACTTCTTATGTGGATCATTATGCACTCTGTCACGTACTCTTTTGTCCGCTAAATTTCCATTCCTTAGCAGGTACTTACGCGGAATGAGGAGGGCATATTCTAGATTTCTCAACATTCAGGATATTTGGGATGAGCTCTATGCATGCAAGAGCTTGAATCTTATTTTGATGAATAAGGTTCCTATTCGGTTGTGTGAAATATTATGTGGTGGAACTGGCTTCTTTTATCCCTTTCTTGCTATTAGTTCACTCTCTCCGAATATATATTTATACATCTTGTTGAGATTTTCAATCGTTAATAAAATACTTTTTACTCATTCACTCAAGTTCAGATACATTTTTTAAAACTTGTAGTGGATCACACTTGATGTTACTACAGTTTGTTCAATTATAAATCCATTCATTAAATTAAATTCATTTTTAATACTTTAAATAAAGCTTTAGTAATTTGTAATGAAAATTGAAATCAACCGGCAGTAGCTCAATTGGTATTTGTCAGTATTTGTCATGTGAAAGTGAAGAATACAAGTTAAATTCCTAAAAAAATCCATAATTTTTTGATATATTATTTACATTAATAGTAATTATTTAATAAAAAATAAATAAAATATGTTTTTTTTCACCTTTGTTTGAATTGACTTTAAATTGTTTATATTACTTGCTATAATATATATGCATTAGTTTCATTTGCTTCATGGCAGTAATTCTTTTTTTTTCAGACACATACACATACAAAAAAATTTTTTTTTAATTTTTGTTCAATTCGATGCTATATGTAGAAAAATATAAGAACTGTGCCTTATAGTTTTATAGTGCTAAAAAATTCTTCTGCTAGTTTTCTGAAACTGATGGTAGGATTTTTCTAAACAACAAATTTAATTGACTATTTTCTTCAATAATTAATTACTAGAATAATAAATTTATATTATGTAATCTTATTATAAAAAACGTAATATGCTATTTTTGATATATTTAAAACTGATTTCTTAATTTATCTTACATTCATAAGTCTAAATCAAAAGTACAATACAACGATTTACCCATCATGAGTGGATTTGCCAAGAAATTTTAAGAATGTTCCTAGAAGAGCGTGTTACCTTTAACTACTGTATCGAGAAATAACGTTTTATTCCTATATCTACTGCATTGGTTGGAAATAACATTTTGTTTGTAACTATTGTGCTGAGAAATATACATTTTTATTCGGGAATATTATGCTTAGAAATAGTGTTTTATTCTCAAATTCTCATCTGGAAATAACGTGTTATCAATAATTACTTCACCTAGAAACAACGTGTTATCTTAAACTAAAAGTGCCGAGAAATGTTTTATTCCTAAATACGCTTCCTAGGAACAACGTGTTAGTTTTAACTACTGTATCTACAAATAACGTTTTATTCGCATATCAACGACATATGGAAATAATCAGTTCTATAAACTATTCGCTGAAAGTACTTACCTGCATAGTTTAGTGCTTCTTTCACCTGAAGAGCATAGTGCCATGATGAGACTGCTGCATATAGCTGAAGAGGGTCTTCTTTAGAGTTCACAGAATCACAGGATTAGAATGTAACTTAAGAACAACACTTTCTTTAATCAAAGATAGATAATGTCTTATCATTTTACAACAGACCGTTATGCTTTGCTCGAAAGGAGTATCAAAAAACAGTTTGCACTCCGTTCTTCACTCAAACTCAACTGATCCATATAGAAAAAGGGAATCGTCGACTGTCAATAAAAATTGAGCTATAGCCCTTTGGATAACTATATACATCATTCTTGATAACTTTGAATTCCTTCATCAACAATTTTTAAATTTTTATATTCATATATATGTATATACATATTTGTTAAATTATTATATATATATCCATATACCATTTAACAACCGTAGAATTCGTGCCATAGAATGAGCGTTTCATTTGATATAGCGGCCTCTCGTTGCAAGGGCCGGTTCCGTGGAGAAAAGAAAAGATGCGCACTGTTTCACGACGGCTAGTATAATTTCTTGAGCATTTTTGATGAAGACCATTCGCTGCTGGACCATTGGTCAGATGATTGGCTCACTATATTCATAAAGGTGTGGTGGCTACGATGCGGTCTCCTCGAATACATTCCTGGAAATACAGATGCTCATGTTTATTTCAATTTATGAATTTCAAAACAGAAATGAAAGACATTTGAACTGACGTTTCAATATTTGCACTTTAACCCTTTGCGGTCCAATGTCGAGTGTGACTCGACATTCAAGACTGTCCATCATTTTGACGTTTTATTTATTTATTTTTCAAATTTAATCGTTAAAAACGCCTACATAATGGTTAAAAGATGTAGATTGATTTTTCAAACGACGATAGTTTTTCGACTTAAAAGAATTATATATATTTATTTTTCATAGCAATTAACAAATATTTGTATTAGGTGAATAATATTGCATATAATTATTTTTCGAACTGTAAAGGGTTAAAGTGGGTTAATCTAAAATTTTTATCAAGTGATTTTCAGATCACGGTGAAGGGGGAAAACTCTCAAATCATTTTGACATTGGAATTCTAAGGAAGGGGATTCAATGGCAGAAATGTTTTTTTTTCTTTCATTCACTTATTGGAATACAAGATCGTTTACCGAGACACCGAGATGTTAGTTATTCCTTGACCCTCTTTCATGATTTACTTGTCTGAAATTTATCATTTGATGATTCTCTACGTTAACAAAGTAAAGCAATAAATATGCAAGCAAATGAGTTCCATATTTATCTTGATCGGAAAATGTTTTCTGAGCTGTCACTTCTTTAAATGTTAAAATTTAAGTTAATCTAACTATCATTTACCAAACTGAAGTGTCTTCACAGTTAATTTCGTCATTTATTTCTTACAACTACTGAAACCCTTTTAAAAATAATACTTGTGTTCGAACTCTATTCTAGCATTTCATATGATTATTTTCTAAATTTCTTTCATCATATAGAAATAAAATTGCTCTTTTTATATTTTGAAACAAATCGGGATCGAAAATTGAAATATATATATAAAATATTAGAATTAAAGACATTATAAACTATATATCGATTTTCAAATAAAAATAAAATTCAATAATACAGTTGCAATTTTTTATTTTTTTATTTTTGAAAAGTAATAAAATTCAATTGATACTACAAGAGAAAAATTTTTTGTTGCATATTTCAAAAGAAAATTTTAACAAAGAAGTTGTTACGTGAAGACCATGTATTTGCCTTAATTAATAAAGTGATGAGAACATGTCTGCATTTAATGTTCTTTTTATTTAATTGTTATATTGTTCCGTCTATAGTTTTTTTATTGCTTTGTTTGTAATTCCTAAGAGAAATTTTTGCGTTGTCACTTTTTCTTTCTACTTTTCTCTTTTCTTTCTTTTTTTTTCTCTTTATCAAATCTCCAACCACGCTAGCTGACTATGCATTGGTTCAAGGTTTGTTTACAGAAAGTAACTTTTGAAACTAAGCATAGACAGTACTTCGTCCTCCAGTTTTGTAACCGCTCTTCAATCTTACTTTTTGTTGGTCTACTTTTCTGTCATTTGCAGGCCATTTCAGTGACCTTGAGAGTTTTTTTTTCTTTGCTGCGTAGCTTCAGTTTTTGCACATCACAAACAAATATAATTTTTTTTTCTAAGCAGAGAACAAATTTATTTCGTTTCGGCTGTTTACTTTGGAATCGACATATTTTTATTAAGATCTGAATAATATAATCAATGAAATGATGGTTTACTTTTCTTCGGTCATACAAAATAATTAATAAATACAGGAAAAACCTAAACATGTATATATTAAAATATCTACTAAAATAGGAGATAGAGTATTAGGTAAAAAAATAATTTGTAGGGTAAAAAGAATTATACTCAAACTACTCGATCGGTTAGTAAAAAAAATTTTTTTCACTCTATATTGTTTCAATGATTTTGAATTTCTATGTATATTTTAGCAAAAGAAAAATTACATGATTTGCTTCCAATCATTTATTATAATAATTATTATTATTCTTTAAATCTTATTTTTCGATTACATTTTATTCTACATTTTTCAAAGGTATTGATCGATCATTGCAACATTGCCTTTACCTCTTAAGAAGGTCGCACATAACAAAATTGGTTTTCTTATTAAAAATAAGTAAATTAATTTCATTACCTGTTTTTTTTTTCATTTCTTAAAACTCATTTTTTAGGATGCCATTGAAAGATTAAATTCGCTGATAAAATCATTATTCGTAGATAAATTACATAATTTTTTGTGTTATAATGTAGAATAAATAAAGAATGAAAATAAAATAATAAGAAAATTTCTTGAAGTTGAAATAAAATGTTCTCTAATTAAAGTTGGCATCGATTGTATAATAAATTGGTTTGCTAATTCGATTTACTCTTTAACTACTTTTTTTTAGTATTCCTTAAATTTAATCATTTGTTTGAAGAAATTCTTATTAGGACTTTTAAATAAGATAGCCAATTATATAGAGTTTAAAACATGTTCTTTAGTTTTATGATACTGCATTTTAAATAATAATTTTAAACTAAACAAATGCATTGGGAAAAAATTCGGATATTTCTCAAATTCAGTTTATTGCCTTCTAATGAAAAGCGTAAAACGCATTCTAACACGAATAATTATATATTATATATATATATAAAGCTATTTGATGTATATTTTATTTTATAAACAGAATATTACTAAATCATTATAATGACTAAAAGTGAAAGCATTGCATCGATTATTGGGTGTATGTAAGGAAGATGAATTTAAATAAAAGAAATAATTTCTTCATCAAATTTTCAATTACTCAAATCAGATTAATACGGACTTATCTTCTGATTTTGTTTTTTCATTAATATTCGTGAAGTAAATGCACCGTTTTTTGTTCTTTGATTTTATGGCTATTAATAAACAATAAGATCAAAGGGATATTTTATTTTCTGGCCATTTCCAAATGATGATAGACTATCCATTTTGTTGCGCATATTTTGATTGTATAAACCACAAACAAAGTTTTTCTTTTCAGAATGCAATACATATTCGTTTTTTCACCTTGCTTTTATACGACTCAATTTCTTTTGAAACTAATATCCTTTAATGAAATTGGCAAAGGAAAAAATTTTATCCTTCATTTTTATCCTCCTGAATATTGAGCCAAATCAATGAATACAGATCTCAAAACATTAAAAATGATAACATAAACCTAAGTATTAAATATTACTTCAAGAGTAAGCATCTAGAGCACTTGAGAAGTTTCTTTTGATAAATAGAAGACGTTACATTTTAAATATGACTGTATAAACAACAAATAAAAATAAATAATTAATTAAAAAGTAATGAAATAATATTTAGTTAAAATAGTTAAGTTATTTATAGACACCGTAATCTTTCTAATTACTCTGATATCCATTTCATACTTTGATTCCTCAATCACACAGAGAAAAAGAATTAGTTTATTAGAAATCGAAGATCATCTTAAGCACGAAATTTTTGAACACAGCTCAAAGGAGATGAAGTGAAGTGAGAGGAACAGTTGTACGTGGAAGTCGGTGGCTGATATTGGTAAGTGCGTGTGTTGATAAAACCCCCGAGAAATGAGTTTACATTTAAACTAGAATTTATTTGTATTTGTATAAATAGTTATCGTGAAAAGTGTCATTACTTGTCTCTATCACCCATTTCACATTCGTCAGTCTCTATCACCCATTTTAATGAAAATTTTGTTTCATCATTAGAAAATTCTTATTCAATTTCATTTTTATTAACATTGTATATTGTTTTAATGAGATAAATAAATGTATTTTTAGCAATTTCATGCAATACTAATGGCAAATATATTAGCGTTTTCATTTTAATGGAGGACGAAATAATTAAATCTTTTTTTGTGAAATCGGTTTCATTAAATAACTAAATATTATTATAGCATGGAAAATACAAAGTAATTTGCTTTTCTAGGAAAATACATTGTGAAAAAAGGATAAGTTATTTAAATTTATGCGAATCTCATAAATAGCTTGAAGATCCTGAAATGAAAATTACTAAAAAATTTTTCCTTTTCTACTATTATATTTAAGTTTCTCTGACTTTATTTAACTGTTTCAGCGAAATGTTTTATTCTCTTTTTTTTCATTTTTATTCTTCCATCTTATATCTATTTATTTATTTAATTTCCAAATAAAGGAAATCGAGTATGCGTTAGTTTAAGATTTGTTTTATCTATAACTTTCAATACACGATCATATTCTGTCTTCTGATTTAGAGGTCGTGCTCCTCGAACATTATTTGCGCTTATCTATCTTTATTTATAAATAAAATTCAGTAAAAATAAACATTATTTTTATTGAATAACTTTTATTTTAGTTCATCATATAAAAACTTTATTCCTTGTTTGGGAAGGAGTAAATCTATTTTATTCTCCCTTTTTTCTCTTCGTATCATAGAATTCTAGTTCAGACGAATTTGATTAATGAAAATTGATGATGAATAATTTTACTTTAGTTTCATTTTATTTTTTTAATGTTTTTAGTATTTATTTATATAAAACTGAAGGTTTGTTTATGTGAACACAATGTGATTCCACACCTCTTGAGGTCAAATGAAGGTCATTGTTTTAAATGAAATTTGACACTATGTTTTTAGCAATTAAAGGGATTAACTTCGCTGTTGAAAAGTAGCCACGAATCTCAAAAGTGCGTTGGAAGGGTAACAATATGATTTTAAATTTCTACAATAACTTCGGAACATATTGCGCAAAACTATTTCTTTAAATTAACTATCTTTAAATTTGAAAATGTAACTTTCAGTAAAATTAGATTTAGTTTCCGAGCAACTATGTATCTAATTTTAATCAAATAAAAATTATTTTTAAAACAGTCAGGGAAAATTCTTTTTTTATTTGAGCAATTAAGCTTATTTTGCTGCTTAATTATATCTAATATTCGAGTGCTTTTACCAATGTTTCTTCGGGCATTTTTTAAAATTTTATTTCTTAGTATCATTTGATAAGTAAATGAAGATTTATATATTTAAATACAATCTTTTAAAATAGTAAGAATTCAGGAAGCTTCATTCCAGATGAAATATATACTGAAATTTTCGAAACAGGGAACTGCAGGCAAACTTTGCATGTTACAAGTGTTTAGATAACAGTTCCTTTTATCTAAAATTTTGAATATTAATTAATTACTATTCTAATAAATGTGGCAGATCTTCAAAATTCTTAAAGCTTTAAAGGAAAAAGCGTATTTATTTTGTATATTATATATATATATATATATATATACGAAATACAAACGCTTTTAATGATATGTAATAATCTAATTTAAATCCTAATCAATTTCCGATTCATTTTTTATGATAAATCAGCACTACTACTTTATTTTAAAATTTTCTTTCATTTCCTGATCCGATTATTTTTTCCTTTGCTTATTTTTAACACGTTCTCCTAAAAAAACTGCTGACTTTTAGTTCTCACGCTTTAAGTAATGGGATAAAAATCTTTAATTATGGTATTTTTTCAAAGATTAGCTTAGATTCCTTTTTTTAAAAAACATTTGTGTCAAATCTCTGAAAGAATCTCTTAATAATTAAATTCCTACTGGAGAAAAATAAGTTGAACTAAGTTCCAAATTTGACTTCTTTTCAGCAACTCATCTGCAAGAATTAAGGTAGATGTATATCAACAAACAAATGCATATTTTTTCCACAAAGGCTAGAAGTCATAAAAATTTATCAAAGATTTGAATTATTATTTCAAAAGCCAATTTTTGAAACCATGCTTCTGTAATTGTACCAGAGCATACGTATTTTGTATATTTAATTGTTTGTTTCTTCTATTTGTCTTTTATTTTCAATTAATTATTATGAAAAAATTTGAATCAAGAAATCAATTTATCACTATTAAATAATGTAAATGATTTGAATCAACTAATGAACTTTAACTGAAATATTTAAAATTTCAAGACTCATTCTTAATGATATTGAGGATCCTCAAAAATCTTAAGGCTTTAAACATAAATTTAAAAAAAAAACCTTTTCAATTGGTTTATACATACATTTATGAAATTGAAGAATTGACGCCTAATTGATTTCAGCCATTATGGAGAGTTTCCTGATGTGTAAATAAATGAAAGTGTTTGCTATCTTATAACCTATCTATACTGATGATGCAATTCGATTTACATTGTTAATTACTTTGCTTTCAAGAAAATTTCCTATATCATTAACTATCATTTACTTTTGGAAACATATTTATTCGTGAATTGTATTAAGTTCTACGAAAAGTAATGGAATTATTAAGTTCGGTAGTGCTCTTGTTAATTTGTGTTGATTGAAAACGTTTCAAAATAAGAATAATGAAGTTCTTGGACTATATAATTTGTTTTCAAGTCAATATTATTAATGGAAAATTTAATTTTCTTGTCTTTTATTTTTAAAATTCAAGCAATTATATTGTCTTGATTTTCTAGAACAAAAACCATTTATTTAATCAAGGTAAATTCTGTTAATATAAATGGGAAAAAATCATGGCACTGTTTTCTTTGAGATCTTTTTCTATGAAGAAACCGGGAATCTATAAGAGTTAAAAGAACTTGGCATGGACTCTTTTTACTTCACAAAACCTTTACGCCTTAAAGACAATTTACTAAAACAAACAGAATATTTACTGTTTTCCTTCTATACTAAATGTGATAGCAGCAAACTATTCAGCAGTTTGTGCATTCTTTTGTTTTAATTGTTGTTTTACTCCATTTTCCGCTGTTTTATTTCTTATTTTTTATTTGTGTTAGTTCTCCAAGCTTTTTTTGTGATTTGTTTTCCCTTTTCCGCGTTCTCATTTTTTTTCATCAAATCGCCAACCAGCCAAAGCAGCTGACTGTGCGCTAGTTCAAGGTTTGTATTGTGAGCATCTTTAGAAACAAATGGATAGACTTTACTTTGTCTATGCTTTTGTGAGCGCCACCTCAATCTTATTTTTTCGTTCATTTGTTTATTTTTTTCACTGAAACTGGGTCTTTCTATCTTTTGTTGTGTAGCTTCTGCTTTTATAGATCACAAACAAATAAAGTTTGTTTTCTCTTTAGAAAGGAGTAAACTCATTTCGATTTCTTTTTCCTTTTCCTCTATTTCATTGGACTCGATATCTTTTTATTATGACGTCTACTAATGTAATTGGTAGAGGAATGATCCATTTTACTCCGTCAGATTTTTTCCCCTTTTAAGCACCGACAAAAGCGAATGAAGGTAAGGAAAAAATGAAAAAAAAAATTAAGGATGTCCACAGAAGTAGGAGTTATGACCCCAGTTTGATATAAAGCACTTGGTTTGAAAAACGGACGCTAGTACGAATCTAATTGGTCTGTTAATACATTTTCTTTATATCCTTTTTTTATATTTTGTCTTTCATTTTCTTTAAATTACTTGTTTTATAGATTCCTTTGGCATGAAAAAGCTTTCTCCAAATAATCTGTAATGATTACTACGATTTCTGATATAATTAGAAGCAATTATTTTAATAGTTTCATATGTTGAGTAAGATTTTTTTAATCCCTCAAATTCAGTTCTATAGTGAATAAATTTTATGAATAAGATAAAGAAACTTTATAAACTCTCCAATTCTAATTTAATTTTGAAACTAATTTTAATATTTTAGTAACAGAAATTATCCAAACTACGTAATGATAAATTAAAGTTAAACTACCATTTCAGAAATTTATAATAACGCAATAATCAATATGGCAGTAAGTTGTAATATTTCGGATGCATTATAGTCAAAAGAAAATAACTCGTATAAATTTTTATTATAATTTAAGGGATTTTTATTCCATAAATAATTCCAATACATAATAGTAATATTGAATAAATATGTCGTATCACTAAAATGATCAACGATTAATATAAATAAAAGAATTTTTATCAATTCTACAATTTATTCTTTGGAAAATGCATTTCTAAATACCAGCAGTAGATAAATTGTTTAGCAATTCCTGTTTAAAATAACCGCTTTTAGAAACTAAGTATGCTACTAAAATAAGTTACAACAATAGACAGTGTCTTTTATCTTGAATTTGATTTGTAATAATTTTAAAACAATCTTTAATTAAAAATAAAAATTCTATAAAGATCTTAATTAATGAAAATTTAAACCAATAAATACGCTGGCCCGCAATAAAGATTCAAATACACGTTTAAACTTTAAAGTTTTTATTGATAAGAATGGAATAGATTAAAAATTTTGACACTCATTATTGAACATACTGATAAGCAATATTACTTCTCTTTGTTTTGTGAATTTAATTTTATTGGATGGTATTTAGTTGGCTTTTTATATTAGCATCACATTCTGTGTTTTTTTTTCAATGCTAAATGTATTAAATAAAGTTTATATCAATTATTTCTAAATTATTTTCCCCAAAAAATAAGTTTGGGTAAGAAATACCCTCAAGCATTTACTATTTTTTTAAAATAAATTGTGGCAAAGTTGATGTTCTAAAAGTTGTACTAAAATTTAATCATTTCATAGGTCTTCATATTTAAATAATTAAACTGACGAAAAAAAAATTGAAAACAGTTTTTTAGCTAAGCGACCAATAGAGAAAAAAATGATCACCAAAATCGTTGTGCTTCACTTGGGTAATAAATATTAAATTTATATTGTAAAGCAAATTTATTTTATATGAAATGCGATGAAATAAGAAGAATTAAAAATGGCCAATAATAAAACATTGTAAGAGGGGTTTTTTTTAACTACTCCTTATTTCTCTTTGTTGCGATATCGTTAAATATTTAAACTTCTTCATAAAAAGGCAGTGCCTTTCAGATCAATAGGTGGGCCGTGAATGAACTCTAATTCCTTTATTGTTTGATTTAGGAAAATTTCTTCGCTGATGGACGTTAAAAATATTTATTTTAGTTCAGGCAGAAGAGCTAGCTGGCTTTTCTGAGCTTTTGTGATAAATATTTTCATAAGAAAAGCTCAAAGGACACTTTATTAAAGGCATTTGAATACTTTTTTACATACTTCATATATAAGTACATTCCCTATTTTGCATACATTAAAGCAGTCAGAAACAAATTATATAATCGAATAATGGTATGTAATTCTTAGAAGATTTATCTATACGTAATATTCTAAGTAATTAGAATTGAAAAATTATGGCACTCATCATTCTAACGAAATTATTTATGTGACTTGCCCATATGTCTTATTTGCATATATTTTCCGTATTCCTAAATTTATAATATTTAAGATCAGGTTCATAAACATTATAATGCGATATAGAAAGTAGGTGAAAGCTTAAATATTTGAGGTGAAATTATTAGGTATCTGTAAGTTAAAAAGATATTCAGTTGCTGTAACTTTTATGAAATATTTATTATAAAAATAATAATTACTAAACTAATATTTTTGCATTAAATGATTAATAAATTTTTAAATTGACTTTTTAGAAAAGCTGAAAGCACTCAATCAATGAAGTTAAGGAGCCTGCCGAGGCGTCGTGATATCTTTGAACAGTTCTACCCTGTTTCAATAAAATACCCATGGTGCTTGCTTCGTTCGTCAGAGACGCTCTTTCAGCTAGATTGGGTATGTAATTAGTTTTTATTTTATTTTCAGAACACTTAAAGGTTATCCAAGCCCATATTTGCTTAGCAGTTAGTTGTAAAATGAATACATCTTTTCAATAGCAAAACCGTAAGAATAGGGGGTTGGTTATAGCTTTTGAGAAAAGTGGGGAATTTCTCCTTTGAAAGAGAAGCTCGGTCGGTCCAATGAGATATCTGAACTAAAGGGATGTTAGTAATGAAGAGGGTTAAAATATAAATTTAATTAATTTCTCAAAGTTTTAAATAGTTTTCAAAAAAGATTAAAATATTATAATAATCCGAGATTAGAAAACAACATTCAATTTATTTAGGAAACTAATGCAGTTTTGAGAAATAATCATGGATACTAAAGCTTGAAATTGGATTTTATAAATCATTAAGGAGCAAAAAATCTATGGAGCAAAAATTCAATTTTTTAGTTCATTATTTTTTATGTAATGGAAGACATTACACCAACTATACTCTCATATGATTTTCACAAAATTTTACCTCTACCACTTTTGGAAAGGACGTGATGAAGTTTCTGGTACAAATGATTTATCTCAAATGAAGTCGCAACTTAAAAATCTCATATATATCTCTTACTAATGGAAGATGGAACAATTTAATCCAAATCAACGTCCGAAAATACAAAGACAGTGGTGTTGTCTCAAGAACTCTGAACCTTAATTATAAAATTATTGGAATTACAAATTCTTTAATCCTCTTAGCCTGATGCTTATTGATGACCCGGACTTTGCTGGGGGGGGGGTGAATGTCGCCCCTTAAACTCATTTTCTGCAAAGTAATTAATAACTTTTGCGATTTAAATGGCGTAATCGGATTAATAATTGTTTCACGTAATTAGATTTTCAAAGGAACCGTTTTTAATTTATATTAATGACATTTTCTATAATAAGATAATCTTCAGGCTTTAAAAACTGTTGTCTTTTTTTTCTTTCTGAATCAAAAATAAAAATGCGGTTCAGCGAGGGGAAACTAATGTATTTTAAATCGCTTCCCTTGAAAAGGGACAGAAAATTGATTTCATAGGAAATGCTGAGTGTAAAGTCCACATCATACGGATATGATTTCAATTAATGGATTGCAGTTTCCGATTCATTCTGTTATGAAAACGCATTGTTATTTTTAAAAATATTCAGATAAAATTATGTCTTGCAGTGTAAGACTGAAATTGCATTTAACGACAAATTAAATAATTTCTTCAAATTTCTAGTGATGAGTTGAATAGCCAAATATACTAACTGTGCAATTTAATGTAGAATATTCAAAAAAAAATTGTAAAGCATGATGTTATTAATTCAGTTTAGTTAAGAATATTTAATCAAATAACTTTTGAAATTAGAATGGCTATGGAAAAGAAAAAAATAGGATAAAAATTTGCATAGTATTAATTCATACTAATAATCAATACTAATTACACAATTTTTAAGCAGTAGTAATCAGTAACATAAAAAATTTCTTCAATTTAGAATCAGAATGATAAATACGGCTTTAACCCTTTAACGGTCATAAGGAGTGGGCAGTGGAAGAAAAAAGTTCACTTTTTTACGTTCTCTGAATTCCCACGAAAAAGTATTAATGTCAACTGTCAAGCTTTTTAATGTCAAACTGTCAATTTACAATCATAAATGTTGCCTGAATTAAAAAATATGGATGTTGAACGGAATTTCGGTAAAAAAAATAATAAAAATCATGGTGGTGAAAATATCGCCTCTAACTGATAAAGGGTTAAAATTTTGAATAAATACTTTAATGAAAGTAAGATAATTAAGAACATAATTTTTTTACGTTATCTCATAAGAAAGAAAATTTAATTTCTTTTCAAAAAAGGATCAGTAAAATATTTGGGAAAAAATAATGAGCATTGACATGGCATTTGAAGTTGGGCTCAATTGTTGAATTTCTATTAAAGATGAATGTATGCATGTGTTTTCTTTCTCCAGGTCAGTCATTTGGATCTAGAGGTGAGAAATGGGTGTTAGAAGTTCTTTGGGAATAAAAATGCACTTCAGTTTCATTTTTTTTTTAATTTTGGAAAATCTAGTTATTTTATTTTAAAATTTTAAGATAGTTAATTTTTTTCCGCCAAAATTCCGAAGATATTTCAACAAAAAGCGAATTAACTTTTTCAGCATTTCAGATTTTTTTTAAAAATGTCTTTTTTATAGTATCTATTAAGGCAAGCAAATTTTCTATGAATTTCGGCTATTTTTAACAATAAATGTCATTGTAGCACTGAAATTCAGATTATTTTTATTACTTCAGCGATTTTCTTCCCTTTTTGAAAACTAAAGATAGATGAAGTTCAGTATTTGAGTAGTTTCCATAAGGAATAAATAAAGAAATTATTGTATGTCGAAAATTAGATTTACCAAATAGTTACGTATTTAATAGTAGAATGGTATTATGGGATATGCTTCCTATATGCACAATAAACATAGCAAGTGTAAGACTATCAGAAAAAGGCGGCTTTAAAGTAAATGATAGTATGATGCTCAACAAGTTTGTTTACGGAATCGTATAATATGCCAATCATATAATGCCAATTTTCCCGGGGAAGTATCTATTTGTCTAAGGCAGCTGCATGCCATAAAAAATTGCTTTTTAACAATTTTTATTCAATAATCTGAAAAAGAATATTTACATTCTGTAAATTTACTTTACTTTTCATTTTTAAATCAACATAGGAGTAACAATAGAGGAAAGTTCATGTCTGTCTAATTCTGCGAATGTCAGACTACTGCAAAACTTTGGAACCGAGGATTGATTAGCATTCGGATTCTAGTATTGCATCCTAATGTAAATGTACTTTAGAACTATACACAGTGTCCCGTAAAGAAAAATTCTGAAGGTCGTGAAGCAAAGAGAATAAAGTGATCTTACGGTAAGACGTAGAGATGTATACGCGAAAAGGCGACTGTCACAGAGGGCTCTTTACAAATTAATTAATTGATTGAAAGCAATGCACCAAATGTAATATACAATACAGGTTAAAGGAAAGCAAATTTACAATCGCACAGCAATCAAGCTGCATGACTGGTATAGCAAGAAATGTCGTCAAATGGCAAGTATTATATACTATTGATGTAATAATTTCAATTTATAATCGCAGGACTGTCTAAACGACTGACGTGAGTACAAAATATATAATTTTAACAGTTATTAAAACTATTTCTATTTCATCGGACTCCAAAATTGGCCAAAAATGTGAAAGCTCATGCAATAAGAATTAATAAGGATGTTTTTGAAATTATATAATACAATTGAAATCCGTTTCATATAACTGAATCAACTTCTCTAATGGAATTTTCTTTTTTTTTTCTCTATTGTATGAATGTCATTTAGGAGCCTCTCGATGTTACTTACTGATTAAGTAAAATGTAATAATTACAAATATAATTTGCACTACTTTATGATGAAACGAAGTTTATGCAAAGAGAAATTCAGTAACTTAATTGTAATCTTCACAACTATATTTTACACTCGCATACATTGAAGCCATTTGAAACAAAAAGATAAATGTAAAAGAGATATATCATAATTCATTAATTCAATACATCTAATTTGTAAGTTAAAACAATTCTTCAAAGTTTCCCTTTCACAAATTTAACTAAAATACAGTCAAAACAATGTATGGCTAATTTTTATATAACCTGGAAAGAAATGAATGCTACTTTTGTAACGGTTCTATTTTGAAGAAGATAATGGTTTGAAAATCTTAAGTACTTAGCAATTAAGAAGCAAAGTTTCTTGAATGAATTGGTGTAACTTACAAATCGATAAGCCTACATTACAACAACAATCACACAATACCTACCAAGATATTAAAAATCAAACAGTGGTAGAAAACCCAGATCATAAGTTGGATTGTTGCCAATTTTCCTATGGAGAGAGATATTTTTATAAGGAAAAGTTCTATTAATTCACATTTAGGCACGACTTCCGACTACTGCATATAATTTAATATTCATGAAGCAGCAAAAAAAATAATCTCTTACGTGTTTCTTTTATTATTTTTGTAGCTGAAGAAACAGATTGCTACGGTGAGACTATAAGTTAACTTTATTCGTATTTTTTCAGTTTGAAATTTATAGTAAAAATAAAGATCATTTGCATTCTTAATTTTTATGAAGAATATTTTCGAGGACTTTTTTAATTGTCAGATCTTTTAAAAAGAAAGCTTAAATATATTCTTAATTAATGATAATTGGAAAATGTTGTTTTAAAGATATTTGTAGTTGTTATGTAGAATCCCGCGACACGAGTTAAATATTTCTGGTTCCAATTTTGAAATATGCTGTGCATCCTGGTGGTAAATACCGGAACTATTGCCAAGCCTAAAATAAACTGTGCTGATGTATCATAACACATGTAGCTATACAAACTCGCGAACCTAGGGCCAGTAGCCGAGAAACATGACCTCAATACCAAAAGTCGAATAACGTAGATGTTATCTGGGTAATAAAGCTAGAGTCACAGTTCTCCACCACCAGTGAGTCGGCGAAGAGACGAATGAATTTTCTTGATAACGCCAAACGTTATGGCGAGCGTGTGAATGCGTCCTGCGAGTTGGACGGATTTCTTTTGATTGCTGCGTCACATTAATCTGACGACTTTTGCTGCAGGTAGATGACGCCCCGACTGTTGCAGAAGGTTACATTGTCAAGGTCACCAATGCAGCGAGTGAAGATTGCTATGCGAATCCAAGACGCTACAGCCAGTTTCCGAGTAACATGACCGCTGTACAAGAGTCGACTTCAGTATTATAGATGCTATCTGGCTTATGAGCTAACGTCACAGGCGTATCTAATTTGTTTTTGGTATGTCTTATTGATAAAAATCGTAAATTAATACTAAAAATTGGCTTTACATTAAGCCAGAAGAGTAATATTTCTTCTTATTTTCTGACAAGTGATCACAAAAATATGCATGGCTTCAATAAGTTATTCACTTATAAAAATCATTAAGTAAAATGGTTACGATTTAAGACGCAAATAAATAAATGGCTTTCGCAACTAGATATGCTAAGTGATTCCAAGATCAAGACAAATATTTAGGAAGCATCATGAAATTTTAATCATTTTTTAAACGAAAATTTCATAAAGATGGCCAAATACAATTAAAAATCTTATTCTTAACTTTAATCTGACGTACATATTTTAAATTACCAAATGAAATCTTCATACGATTTTCTGTGGAAATGATATTTTGATTTTGATTTGAAATTCTGTGTATAAAAATAAATTATTTTTTATAATTGTAAATTATCATTATTATTAAAATTAATAAATGGTACAAAAAGTATTTCTGGTTTGGTCATTTTCTCAAACATAACAATAAATAATTAATTTTTGATTCCTTTTAGATAATATATTTATTACATTTTTAAGAAATGATGGTTTGATTAGAAATGATAGTTCAGGGTTGGGGATTTGCATCTGAATGTAAAAAAGAGCTTTACATTAAATAAAGGGGGGGAAATAAGATCATTAATATTATCTATAATTACTGATTACGTTTTAATTAGTAATATTTATAATGACAATTCTAAAATAAAAGTGAACTTCGTCTAAATAAGTAAGTGTGCATTTGCACGTGATTGTAGATATAATATCAAATGCATGGGGATTTTAATCCTTTTATTACGATCCAGTCAGAGCGCGAAGGTTCTACTACTGGGCCTGTTTCTGTTTCAAATCAGAGAAATTGTGTGCATGATGTAAATTGAGTTAAGAGACCCTTATCTTTACAACTCGATTTCTTATTGAAAAAGGAACTGATGCAGAAGGGGGCCGATTTGTATGCAATTTATGTGACCTTTTTGAGAAGGAGTATGTAAGAATGTTAATGACAGTAATAGGAGTACAGCAACCAAAAAATAAAAACAAAACAATTGGACATTACTCTCCATATACAACACCGCATCGACTTCAAATCGCAAGCTTATGAGTGATTCTCTAGCATTTTTTTATTATTATTGATTTACAAAATTGCATCCTGTTGGTGGATATTTTATTAGCTAGAGAACGATGTGTGACTCTTGCGATGAAACCGTAATTGTAATCTTAAGTCAAATCTACGATCTAATGGAGGATCAACTTACCCTTGTATTTTGCTGCACATTGTTTATCAAAGGCAACTCAGGGGCGTGTTTGTCGAGGGCATCGCTGACCGGCAGGGGTAGAACCTGAGTCCGGACCCCATGTCTGTAGACGTCCGCGTACTCGGTTGGGGGCTCCATGTGTAACGGCACAGCTCGTTTGTGGTACCCCCTCACACCCAGATCTGTGTATGATAAATCTTCCACAATCTAAAAAACAGCAAAACATGGAGTTTTCAAACACAGTCTTACAGTTCAATACAGACTTTAATCTGTAAACCGGGTAATTAACTTAATTTCCGTATTACTGAGAAATAGTTCTTTATACCCGGTTAACAGGTTAAGAAAAAATATATATAATGCTCTAATTCTATGATATTCAAAATATTAAGTTAAGATATTAGGTTTGAAAAATTATTTTTAATTGTAAAAAATAAAATTTTATTCTGTTATTTGAGTGTTAAGATCATAAGTAGATAAAAGTGTATAGCTGGAAACAATACATAAAAGATTACTTCTATTAACAAATTTGAAAAATTCCCAAATATCCGTTTAAACATAATATTGTTGTTACTTATGGCCTTTGTCATAGACAAGCCCGCTGCCGAAGTCAGCTATTGTAAGCCGTATTAGGGTGCAGTAGCTCCTGAGGCTAAGGAAGTCCCTAAGCAATAGAAATCACAAAGTTGACTTTTAGCTCATATGAAAATGACTTTAAAACGCTCGCTTGCACAGCCCCTTTTTAGAGGGGAGGAAACTCTTTCACACGCCTGACAGATAGAAAACAGGGTAAAAAACCACCCTGCCCAAACCAGGACTTGAACCCTGGATATCCAGGTCACGGGGAATACGAGCTATTCTTAGGCCTAGAGGCCGGCGTTTAAAATTGGTAGTTTATATAAATAACAAAATAAACGGACATTAGCTCTACTATCTAGTAGTCTATTCTTTTTTTTTTAATTTGAGGATACCAAAACTTTACATACCAAAAATTCCAAATAGGGTTATAATTTGACCCAAGTATTCAAGGGGTGTTCAAAAGGGAAAATATGAAACGCCGTAACAACGTAACCGTTTAGGTATTTTCCTATGCCGCTTTGGGAGCAAGTCGCGAGACATCTGGGGATGCGATTGGAGTTACAGATGTTGAACTGTGCTCAGAGCCTGACTAAGGCAGGGGCATACGAGGCAGTTGCCCCCCCCATATCGAATAGAAATTTTATTTTACGTTTCCTTTTTAATGAATGTTCTTCATTACTTAGGTAGTGAAGCAGAGGGGGGGGAGGCAAAAGAAGTTTTTGCCCCGAGCCCCAACTAAGTTAAGTCGAGCCCGTCTGGGCATGCGCAGTAGAGAACAGATGCTCTGAAGAAAGAGCGCCATCTAATTGGCGTGGCTGTCCACTACTTATTGAATTCATCGAGCACAGAACCATTAATTCCTATGCATACTGTGAGACACTCTGAAGTCTGATCAGGTCAATCAAGAACAAAAGACAGTGACTGTTCCCGGAATGTTTGCTCGATGATGACGCACGTCCACACGTCACTAGGGTCGCACAAGGTCAACTGGACCAGTTCAAATGGGAGTAGCTCGAACATGCTTTCCTGTGATTTTCACGTGTCTAGTGCTCTGAAAAAACCATCCGAGAAGGAAGTGCTTCAACTCGGAAGGCAAATTCGAGGATGCTATGAAGGAATGGTTATCTTCAGGGTCACTGAAATGTTGAGAACAAGAATTCCTTCAGCTCGTTATTTAATGTAATCATGTGCAAAGGATTATGGTATATATTTTGAATAAAGTAATCATTTATTTAATCCTTTTTATTTCAACACCCCTTGTACTTAGAAGATTCGAATTACATACTTGAAACCATATTTAAAAAAATTAATTAGTTTAAATTAAACCATTTTTTTAATTATTTCCATTCATTTTAAAGCTTTAACGAGATTTTTTCTGCAATATGTTACAAAATACATTCCTCGGTCTTTTAAATTATTCCAATTTAAATGAGTTGTAATTTGTTTCAAAATACCTATATTTTCTTTCATAATTTTCAATAAAATGTTCAAGTAATTTCCCCTAGAAAGTATTCACGTGTTGATTTTTTCCATTGTTGAAAGTTTTAGAATAAAAATTGAGGGCAGTTTACTCGAGGAGAAAAACTGTTAATAGAAAACAACCAATCAAAAGATAGATTAATAACCAGTAGTAAGTAAGCAGTGTGATGATTGATTAATAACCATAAGAAGATGGATTAATCTGAAAGTTCTATTTTTGATAGAACTGAGAGAAACTCATATTAGGTCATCATAAACATCTAGTTTTGTCGTCTATATGTTCACTAAAAAATTAACTAAGAATTAACTCTGGGTATTAATCTTATAAAAAAGGATTTTTGCGTTTGGGACGGATTTAATTTAGTGATATATGCGGAATAATATATGAAAATTCTATTTACGAAATAAATTCGCACTCCGTAACTTAGACAAAAAGGTTATATGAAAAACCTTAGCATAAAGTGTATTCAAGGGATTGACTTATAGTAAAATATTTAAAAAGACGCAATCTGCTTTGTTGACATAAATAACATTAAATCTATGAAGGAATAAATACATAATCTCCATGGCATAAATATTAAATTAAAAAAGAAAAAATCATTTGATTTTTTTACAGGAATCACGAATGATGTTTCCAACTAAAAAGAAAACTTTCCTCACTATATATATAAAATGCAAAGCTTCTTTAAAAAATTATTTCTACGTTTAAAATGAAAAAAA
This sequence comes from Argiope argentata, assembly GCA_026289955.1. NCBI lineage: Eukaryota > Metazoa > Arthropoda > Arachnida > Araneae > Araneidae > Argiope > Argiope argentata. Next base: position 2,002,146 of record JAOUZG010018917.1, on the reverse strand, counting down.
AATGTGCAAAAAGTTCCATTTCATCAAATTCTAAATGTAAACCTTGAGTTGTCCATTTTTCTCCCCCATTCAAATCCCAGTTTTATGATCCCACGCTATTTTTCATCGAGCTTATGCCTGCTATACAAAGCAAAAATAATTAAAGTGCCTCGCATTTAAATCCTTTTTGAATAACACGTTTTTTTTTACTCTACCGAGCATTTTACTTTGTAAAATATAACAAGATCAACTCCGCATAAAATCTCTGCATTTCTTCGTCCGTTCTTTCTTTCTTTCTTTTTTTTTCTTCTTTAAGTTGGTGCATCTGCAAGGAATAAATTAATGACCTTATTCCTCCCCCCTACGTAAATGCGTCATTTTTATCGATTTTGCGTATATTTTACGACTCATTACTTCATCCGGTTCTCAGCTAAATCACGCGAAATCGTATTTTTGCACAATTGGTGAATCTATTCTTTCGCGGTTCGAAAGTATCATGGTCTGAAATGGAATTTAAGAGATTTGCGCACTGCAATGAAACCCCCCAAATGTTGTGTTCTTTTTTTCGTTTTATTTTTTCTTCCATTTCGAATATTTTATTGCTCTTAAAGCGTAAAAAGGAATTTATATTCCTCCCAACACAGCGTATTACTAGACTATAAACATTTACGATGAATGCGGTGATTTTACGAGCTGCCACAATGCCGTATAGTTTTTGTGAGCAGAAAATCGTCTGATGATGACGTATATCGATTTCAAATTGCTAACTTTTTTCCCCTCTCCTAAATAGTGCGATATATTATTGATCAAAAGGGATTCTAAATATGCATAACGAATTTCGTTATATTCCAAGGAAAAAATAATAAGATAGCTAGCAAACGATTTTTAAAAATAAAGATTGCCGTAAAATTTATTCTTTTCTGATATGCCGTGTTGTTATAAATGGTGGCGACCGAAGATATGCTCAGATATTTGGTATATTTTTCTTTTCTTTTCTTTTCTTTTTCCTTCGAAGGCATTTGCGTGACAAGTGACGTCAACGCCTCGTTCGCGGTTTTACCGAATCATATTCGACCAAAAAATATGAAAAATCGTTTGCGATATATGTTTTTATGTCGCAATGAATCAAGTTTTTCTTTTTTTGCGTAGAGAGGAGCCGAGCTGATTTGTGAAATGATTGAGAGAAGTTTGCAGACGTCAATATCTTTGAAACGCAGAAAAATTCTTAGATTAAAGAGTTCGATTTCTTCATGTCTTTCATAAAAAAAGATTTTTAAACTTAACAAAAGAATTCAGCACAATTTCTTTTTCAAGAACTCATTGTTAGCGAAATATTTGCGATGTTCTATAAAGGAAATCTTTGCGATATATGTAATTTATTTATGTAGAATATTTACTGAATATATAAAAACATATTGAACAAAATGAATAGATATATTTTTATAATTTAACTGCTAAATCTTATCTATATGTATTTATTAACCCTTTGCTCTTCCAAAAATAATTAGATTCAAAATTATTCACCTTATACAAAGATTTGCTTATTGCTAGGAAAAATAAATTTACATAATTCTTTTTAGTCGAATTTCTTCGAAAAAATCTACATCTCTTAACCATTATGTGGGCGTTTTTAACAATAAAATAAATAAATAAAACGTCAAAATGATGCACAATCTTGAATGGTGAGTCAGAGCTACCATCGGAGTGCAAAGGATTAAATCAATACTTCAACTATTCAACTATACAATCAACAATAATTTTATTAAAAATAAAACTTTTGGGGTTCAATTGATATTAAAGTTTTCGAATTTTAGTTTTTAGATGTAGAAATATGTTTCAAATATTTAGACGAAAAAAATGCATAATTAATTAAATTTAAATGCAACATTCAATTTACTATAATATGCAATAAAAAAAAAGATAAGTTGCAGCCGCCATAACAGAATTTAAATACTAGTTTGAGCGAGTTTCCGAGATAATAATTCAGAGATCGTATTTCATCTCCGCAGTAGGACACTCCAAACAAGACACAAGACCGCGAATTTCATTTACTCGGTTATTTTAAGCGACCAACATTTTATAAAAGTGGCTCATTAAATATCTATTATCGTTTGTGCTTATAACTATGGGAGCCTAAATTGCGCAGTTGTTATACTTTTAATAGAGAACATAAATTTCGGTTTCTATACTGCGGTTTCCTTCCTTTGCGACTGATAAAGTAGTCTAGCGCAAAATCATCCGTCTCTTTAATCGCCCGCTTTTATGGCCAGAAGCAGAGTCATGAGCAAATACTAATAACAGCGACGCATTTAGCTTTATGAATAATAAATGAATTTTTCAGAAGTTTCTTAAGTTAATTAAAATAGTTTTATTGTTTTTAAATTAGAAATGTTTCGCTAATTATTTGTGGTTTGAACGTAAAAATTAAGTCTGCATCGATTTGTTGAATATATTTTGAAAATCTACATGACATCATCAGATTTCATATTTTTTTTTCAATTACTACTATTAATTAATACTCTCCCTATATATATTTTGATCAAATTTTCAATCGTTAATGAAATACTTTCCATTCATCCAAACAATTTCGAATAATTTTTTAAAACTTGTAGTGGGTGACATTTGATGTTAATACAGTTTTTTCAAATATTAATTAATTAATTTTAATGAATTCATTAAAAACTATCTTTTTCGCCTTTATAATAGTTCTTTGTAGTTATAGTAATTGTTGGTTCGGGATAGCTTGGTTGGTAGGGCATTAGATTCGCATCCCTTGTGCTGCGAGTTCGGTCGCAATGTTCTCCATATCGGGAGTTATACCACTGGGGGGATTAAGTCAAAGGTGATCGTTACTGCACCCCTCCTTCCGCTGTAAAACGGAACACGGGAACAAAAATTGTAATTATTTAATAAAAAGTAACTGAAAGTAAATACAATTTTCCTTAATTTCCTAAATTTTTCCTAATATCTAAAGTAGGAATTGATTTTAAAAAAATGTTTTTTTTATATTACCTGTTGATAGTTCACATTTTAAAGAAAGAATTCTTTTAAAGAAAATGTATGTAAAACGAAATATTTTCTCTCATACAAGATCTATTCTCATCATTGAGCTTATGAGGATTATACGTTGAGATATATTGATGAGCAAGGGTGAAAAATGTCTACAGACAACTTCAATGTCTTTTTAAAATTCAGTAATACAAAATAAATTTACACGATTATGATGCATTCTTGGAAATATAATATTTCAAAGCGACACTTCAAATTGTAATGGGTTTCATTCCTTCCAGAGTAATAAAATGGAACATAAGATCGTATCTGAATAAAGAAAGCATTACTATCGCTTTTTATTGCAAAGTTATTTTCTCTATATCGTGCTTTTATTTCTTTAGATCTATATTTTTATACTTTGAGCAATTATTTTTCGAGAAGACCAATAACAATCCCGTAATGAGCAATGAGCATTTTTCTTTAATTTGCAGAATCAATTTTATTTTTATTTAATTTAAATTAAGCATTATTGTTCAAAAGGGATACAATAATGTTGTCTTTATGTCATTTTGCACCTTTTTAAAAGGGTCATTAAAATGGCATACACATAGTTGTATAAATTTCATAGAATATATAAAGTAATTTTGCTACAAAAAGCCATCAATGTGTATGCTGTTTTATTAACTCAAGAACAAAAACCATTTTCGAATGAATCTCTCATTAACTTACTATCTTAAAATAATACTGTCATTATTTTTTTCGATAGAAGAAACTATTTCTTGTAAAGATTTTTTTATAAACCACCCGAAAGGTCCTAAAAATCGCTATTCGTCTTTCTTTTATCGGCCTTTATAGAAATGTCTCATTAAATAATAATAACAATTGGTGAATGATGCCGATTTGGACCAGATGCGTCATCATTTTGCTGAGATTTGTGCTGCTTAAATATATATAAACTTGATAAAGTAAAAAAATAGCGTACATTTTCTTATCTAATAACAGAAGTTAAACAGGAGATTGAATGTGATGAATATAAAAACAATAAAGGGATGTTTTATTCATTTTAGGGCAGAAACAATTCCCATATGATATTATTTATTTATTAATTAACTAAATTGTTGTATAATTGAAACTCACTTACTGATTTAAGATGTTATTTTTCACAACACTGCTTTTTTAGTTCAAGATTTTATTAACATAATTGGTTTTATATATATTCCCTGCACAAATAGTATCATGTTCATTCCAGATGTTGAATGGAGAACGCCAATATATTCTTTAAAATGGTTAAACTGTTTATATTTCAGTACTATGAATAGGTTTAAACAACTGGCAAAAGAAAAGCTATAATCGGTACTTTAACTCACCATCTGCAGTACACAATTGAAATCAAAATTTTAAAATGCAAATAATTTTTTAAAAGAAAATTTTGAAAAAAAAATTGGGTTAAAACGTTGATTAAATTTTAGTTAAACGTAAAACATCCCTACATTTGTATTCCTATTTTTCTGCTTAGATTCAGCCTACAATGTCTATATTGTACCTATGAGCAAAAATGACTACTCATTTATTTAAAATGTATACATATTTCTTATAATCTAAGCAATGCCGCACGTAATAACGATATTTTAATGTAATTCTTTCTTGTAAATCGCGTTTTCCGAATGAACGGCTAATTATATCCATTAATCCACCTTATAAATGACAAATGATTATAGACACTAAGAAAATCTCTAGAATAAGGTTGAAGGAAATTTAATGAATATTTATGGGCACTGCATTTGCAAGGTTTATACATTTACAATGAAAGTTATCTCCGAAATCTTGAATTAAAAATATTGCAATCTTTATACTGACTTTATTACAACTTTTATTGTAAAAACAAGAGAATATTAACATTTCGAATCAGTGAATGATTCTATGGCTTCCTAAAATAATTTTAATCTTATAATATATTTAATGGCTTACTTATATTCTACGTCTTTGAATTTCGAAATATTTGCACTTATTGTTAATTAAAGCACAAAATTTTTGTATTTTATTCCTTCTTTTCTTTTTGTATAATTTTTGAGCAATGTCAAAGCGTATTATAAGGCATTATCATTAACATTTGAAATAATTTCTGTTTTATAATAGGAGCTAGCATGATAAAGAAGAATATATTTTATAAACAGAAACAAATTTCAACCAAGGATGAGCATTAGGAAAAACGGTGTAAATACATTTTACAGAGAGCACAGGGATATCCCTCAAACTTTTACCTCATTCTGAAAACCATGAATTATTTTAAGGTTAATAATTTATAAAAGATGGAAATATGCATATCATTAACTATTATGATTTTAACGATCAGATCGCAATAAGAATAAGCATTCTGTACAAATTTTCTTGTTTTTCCCTTTTTGACAGTAAAGCGGAAAAGTTAAAGTAATATTATAAAGTATAAAGAGAGTTAGTAATTAGTCTTGATAAAAAAAAAGTTCAAATTTCCCTAAATTGAGAATGATTAATCTCAAAATAATTCTATAAATAAACGTAATGATTAGTAAAAGAGTAGAAGGGCTGGCAGAATAGAATTGCGATGTGTCGACAATGGCAGGGATCGAAATGACGTCACTTTACAGTAAACACCTCATAAATGGTATTATTTCTTTGTTTTTTCCGTTTTTCAACCGAATAAGGGGGGCAGTAGTTTCTGAAGGATACGTATCCTTCCTGAGCACGCGAGCAGAAGTCTGACTTCTAGCTCGTGCATGTCACAAAACCCTTTTTACGAGGCAGATTCCATTCAAGTATTTCAATCGATCATCCACAGATCATAATTTAGATCTGGAACAGAGAATGATCACCTTTTATCCAGTAACCCCGGTGGTATTACTCTCGACACAGAGGACTTTGTGACCACGACAGATGTAACATGCGCCGGTCACCATACACATGAAGAGTCTTCGACTGGAGGGATTCAAAATCGCAACCCAAGAAATCAAGAACCTCGCTCTACCAAAAAGGCTTTCCCCATCAATTTCTTTATGTATAAACTCGTTATTAAACATTTGCAATTAATGCTTTAAATAAATCTAATTTTTTACTATTTTAATTGAATTATTTTGATTGAACTAGAAATACTTGTTTCATTCATCGGGAAAACTTGGTAAGGGGTCAGAAGTTAAGTTCCTTTAGCATCTAAAATTTGGTGAATTAACTACAAGAATAGATGGACTCTAGAGGTTGAACGAAAAATATATAACAGAATGAAATGTAAATATTACTTCTGTCGCCCTCTACAGGAACAAGAATTTAAAAAAAAAATTACATATCCTTAAATTTCGGAAACAATATACTATTCCATTAATAAAATATAATATCGCATTTCTTTTTAAAATTTTTCCTTCGTTTCAACCCAAAAAAGAGTTTTAGAGAGTAAGCTTTTCTGCGAAATAGTATATGTATTTTATATGACTTCGAAATAGCAAAATTTTAAACAGTTTCATTTTAACTCTCTACCACATAAAAAAGAGGAAAGCATCTGGATTAGAGTATACGACGATGTCAACTAAACTTAATTCACATCAACACGATTCGAAAAGTGTAACAAGCCATAATATTCATTTTTGAAGAAACCAGACACAAATTTGTCAAACTTATTTGCCAATTTCTTTCTAAAACTTGCAGATAGCAGTTGATGTTTACTTCTGGTCAGTTTTAAATTGAAATTTGACGAGAAGTAATTTAACTTTCAATATTTTGAAACAAAATGCGCCATAAATTTATTTACTGTCTTTAAAATTTCAATCCTGAAAACTGCCCATAGTAATTTCCGCCAAATCATCTCCTTCATTTTAAGAAAAGGTATGAGCTTTATCAAAGTGGAAAATGTTAGCTAAATAATTCATGTAACTTTTTATCGTTTCTAAAACTTTTTTGACACGTATGTCTTATTTTTGATTTAATGCCAGCCTCCCCCCCAAAAAAAACATTCCCATTAATTGCTTAAACTTAAACATAAAGTACTTAAGTGTAAGGTAATGATACTGAAATGTAAAATATAAACCCTTAAAATATTGTACTTTAGCATTTAAGAATCTAAATGTTGTTGTTGTCGAGTTCCACTTTGCAACAAAAGGAGGAGTGAGTTAACTATTGATGGTATGACCCCTTACCCAAGCACCCATGGACAAAAATCTTATTTCTAGCTCACACACGTCACAACCCCCTTTCATGTATTTGATTCATTTATCCACAGATTATTATTTGGTTTTGGAATAGAGAACGATCACTTTTGACCCAGTACTCTCAGTGGTATTACTCTCGACATGGAGGACTTTGTGACCACGGCATATTTAACGAGTGCCAGCCACGCACACTCAGAGAGTCTTCGGTTGGTGAAGTTCGAACTCACAACCTAAGGAATGCGAATCCAACTCTATACAAACCAGACTATCCTTCACTAAGAATCTAAATTAATTTAAATTATCACGATTTTTGCTGTCTGTAACATAAGACAAAATTTACAAAACGAGATTTTATTTTGGTATAATTTAATTCTTAAATGCATATTGTTGCTATTTGTCTATGTACATTCTGTTCCACTTAATTTTATTCAAACATCTAATTGAGTCTGTTTCCGAATGCACGTTGATAACCATAGGCAATAAATCATGTGTGAAAGCAAAAAATTGACATTACTTTGGGGGGGAGTAAAAACTTATAGTGTTTTTTTTAACATTTGAATGTGATGGATGATGATGTTCAGTGTTTTACTTGATAAGATAGTTTCTGTTGTCGAGTTCTTTAATGTAATGTTTAGAAAAAACTTCTAATCTATTTTCAGGTAAGCTATCAGTGTTTGATGTTGTATTTGAAAATTATATTAGACAAAAACTTGATTTTTGGGAAATACTATATATTGCTAAAAGTACAACTTTTACATACATTATACAACTTTTTTCAAAATAAATTTATTTTATTATTACCTGAAATTTTTTTTACCTAACCTGTAACTATTTTCCTATCATAAACTATCTCTTTTAAAGAAAATCGAAAACAAATAATCGTGCACTTAAGGATAACTATACAGATATGAATATTAAAATAACAAAAATGTCACCTCTGATCGGCTTGGATCGTTTGCTGATAGAAGAGGATCGTAATTGTCCTGTTTTTGTTTGAGAATTTTGTACATTTCTTCGTTCATTCGTCTTGTGCATTCCAAATGAATGCTTTTGGAATCCGGAGTGTACACTGCAAAGAGAAAAAACCGCAGTTAGAAATCTTGTAACATTTTCAGAAAAAAAAATGAATAAAAATCTATATGTGAATAAATATATTTAAACCAATTTAATAAATTCAATAAATGTAGAAGTTCAAATTGAAATGTAGAATAAATTAGAACTTTAAAAAGAATCCTTTTTACAGTGAAATGATACCTTTCCATGAGTAATATTTTTGAGAACTGTCATAGCTACAAATTAGGCATTTTTAATTTTTGCTTTAGAATGGGATTATCAGTTGTTATCCGTTTTGCAATATTTCTAAGCTTGTGAATTAATTTTTTCTTCTTTTTTTTCAGAACAAGTACCGATAATGAACTAATGAAAAAATATTTTAAAAAAAGAAAAGAGGAACATTTCTTTAGACAAAACATCTCTGAAGAGCTGTGAAATGAAGTTCCATTTTCTAAAAAGGTTTCTATGAACAAGATAAAGCAAGAGCATAGATTATCACTTTATTATCAATTTCTGCTATGTCAAAATTGGAGAAACCTTTGATTTCTTACTTCAATAGAGAAAATTCTCCCCTCGTTTTGCAAGACATGATGTTAATTGATTTACAGAGCTGAAGACTGATCGTAAAAACGTGTATGTTTTAAATTTGATCAAAACATGTGCATACAAGCAATGCCAAACTAGCCTGTTCAAAAAAATTTATTTCATTTTTTAAAAAATATTCATTTAAGAAAGCAAAATAATATTGATTAAAAGTTATTTTATATAAATATATAAATAAAATGTGAGCAAAATTAATAAATATTTTATAAGTTTACATTTTTGCCTATCAATCATTTTATTATAATTTTTTGACAATGAATTAACTACACCTCTTCAATTTCAAAGGATACAATCTTCAAATTATATCCCTAAACAGCTTTTATTTTTTGAGGGAATAACTATTATTTAGCGTCTGGTAATTATTCTGAGGATGATTAGGTGTATGCCAGAAATGACGTAATATTAGTAAAGAACTCGCAAGTAGTACTTAAATAGTTGTCACAGGACTAGTCATTCAAAAAATTATCATACTTCTATATGTTGGATGCAATGGAAGTGGAATGCAGTTAAAATGAAAATAAATAAATAAATAAAAAGTAGACTTTAAAAAAAACCAAGTGAGATGTCTGAATGATTCAAGCAGTAGATCCCACATCATATTACAAAATAACATTATTATTCAAAAGCAATTACCAAACAATAAAATTTAGCAAATACGGATAATTGAAATATAAAAAGCAAAGAAAAAGGATATAGGGGATTTAAAAAAACAAAATTATAAATAAATGAAAAAATGAAGGAAAAGGCACAATTGTAATATTAGGTAGAATGCATAAACAGGAACAACAAACTTAATTTTACATATTTACTTACAAACGTACAATACTGTACAACTTTAGTAATGCTTGACTTTCCCTACCTATACTTCGAAATTCTGAAACTACAGTTCAACTTATGTAACTTCGTTTTAGCACTAATTAGATTTTTGTTCATTAGTTAATCACAAACTAGTCTATTAGGATAAAAGCAAACAAGCAAAAGTAATTCTGAATGAAAAAAGTTGCAATATTACTTTGAAAAAAAAAGCAAAAAAATCATGATATTGAACAAGAAACCACGGGAATGAAATAAAATATACCGAAACTTATTAGATAAAAAATTATGGAACGAAAGAAGTAAAAATAGAAGAAAATCGTTTCACCAACACAATTAAAGCTCTCCAAAGTTGCAGGAAGGGGATATAAGAAGCATCGGTTTACTTCCGAACACACGTGATTAGTGACTTATTATTATTATTTTTGTTTAACTCAATGATTATAAATTTCTAATAAAAACGTAATGATCAAGATTTGCTTAAATCAAAACATTTAGATTTATCTTAATTTTTCTTAATTTGAATATTGAAATAAAACATGTACATATGAATATTATATTTAATATATATATTTGGATATGCATATTTAACATTTATATTATATTTGAATTACATATACATAAACATATATATTTGAATATAGTAAATATTATTATAAGAATCATACTTAATATATATAATAATTATGTATTATTATTATACAAGTTATTACTCAGACTTGTATAATAATTACACAATGTAATAAAGTATGTATTAGTATCAAAATATAAAGTAAAACGAAAAATATCTTAACAACGTTTCTAATTTACCTTTGTTTTAAGTACAACTTTAAAGCAGAGAAGTTTTAGATAGTGAATGAATCGTTAATTAATCTTCGAAAGTTTGATCCGAAATGAAGTAAATTGGAGATAGCAGGTAAATTTCTAAATATCTATAGTGTTGGAATTTAAGACATTATAATAGTTTTTAAAAAGTGTAGTTATTAAAGAATACAACGGTTTTGTTCTATGTTATTGTAAAATTCCAAATAATTTAGTACAAATAATTCAATATGTGTAGTTTAATTTACGATCCAAAAATAAGTATTTTCTTTCGAGGTGAAATGCTAATTCTGAGACTAATTAGCTTTAAAAAATGACTGTAGAGTTCATAATTTAAAATTTTCTAAAATACACTTACACTATTATATCGAGGCTGCTCTGTGTTGCGTTAAAAAATAGCTAAATGAGAGATATCGATATACCATATTATATAAAAACTGATTGTATATGAAAACCAAAATGCAAAAATTGTCGTTATCCGACATTTTAAAGAAAAATTGGAATTTTATTGTTAAAAAAGTCAATATATCTTATTACAGTGGAAAATATTGCAACGATGTATAAAAGAAATAATTCATTTTCAACCAAATGTACTAATGTATATGATACAAAAGAAATAAAAGTTAAAGAATTTATTACATTTTTATTAGATTTTAAACTTTCTTTAAAACTAGTTCCATCTAAACATTTAATCTTGGAAGAACAATGAAAAATGATAAAAAAGTCGGCCTCCAGCTGGAATTTAATATCTGTCGAGTGTTGAAAAGCTGCACTCCTTAATATCTCCAGGAGATATTAAATCAATATTGGGCAGAAACCAGGCTTCATATTTACTGAAGAAACTCGTCGGATCCGCATTCATTCGATTTAGTTTTCATTCGTCACCTCATTCGAAAACGTCTGCCCTCTCTCAGCACTCGTTTCATTGACAAATATTTGCTGATAAACATGCTCAACAGAAATTTTGAATTGACACAGTCAATGCGTTATAGTAATGCGATTTCGCATTTAATTTCAAACGTCGGAATGTTGCAATTTCTACATGATTGTGTTATGGATTCCATAATATTTATGTACAGCGTCATCCAAAACACAGGAGACCAAAATTGTTCGAAACGAATATCGAAGAGATCGCCGAGCCTGCATCTACCAAGTTTCGCATACAGTTAATCACAGAATAATATATACTTGTTCAGAAAAATCTCATTAGAAATTTTAAATGTTTTAATTAAAAATGAAAAAAATACACTAAACTAAATTTTATAATTAAAAAAAATACTTAAAAAGTGATATCACTTCGTTTCCAAATATTTTTTTCTAATTTTACTAGTTTTAAAAAATATTTTAAGCATATTTTACAAACTCGTTATACTTTTTCGTATAAGCGGTATAGAAAATACAGCAATCATTAAAAAAAGAATTCGAGATATTAATGAATCTCTACATTGTTAAAAACTGTCTGTCTCAAAAAGGATTTCAACTAGACAAATGAAATTTGGTACGCTGTCTTTACATCAATTTTACAAATTTCTATCAAATTTTGACTAAAATCCGTTTTAGGCTGAGTCTTTCTGTCCTGCTTTTCAAATATAAGTTATCACAATTGTTAAAAAGCGATAAGATCTAGATATATAAGATATATAATATTCAGTATACATATTTATCATCTAGACAGATGTTAAATCTTATAATATAAACAGATGTTAAATTTTATAATATTTATTAAGACAGATGTTACAATCTGCCAATATAGACAATCTTTATATATTACTATACAGACAATCTTATAATATTTACTAGACAGATATTAAATCTTATAATATTTATTAAGATTCAGTACGCAGTACTGAATATCTTATATATAAGATTTAGCACGCATATTTAACAACTATAATGTCGTTGCCTGTCAAAGTGTGAACAAAAATAAACAATTTTTTGAAGATGTTTCTCTGTCTGTCTATAAAAAAGATAGGAATTTTTTTTCTTATATATATGCTAGATTTAAATCTGTGTACATCTAGATTTAACATTTCTTATATATCTTATGTATAAGATTCAGTACGCAGATTTAACATCTATAACGTAGTCGCCTGTCAAAGTGTGAAGAAAAATAAACAATGAGTTAATTGACTGTAGGTTTGTCCTTTTAGAAACCAATATTAGCGAGAAATTTTTTTAAAAAAAACTCCCTGATTCCAATAAATAAAATTTTGTATGAAAATTCCCAGAATCTCCACGTTTTAGACCTAATAAAATGTCCTTGAATTAAAAACATATTGTTTGAGAATGTTTTTTGTCTGTCTATAAAAAAAGGTTTTAAAGGTCTGTCTATAAAAAAATTTTTTGAACAAGATGGATAAATTTAGTCCGTTATCTTTACCCAAAAATTATCAACTTTTGAGCTAAATCCGTCCTGAGGAAGTCTGTCTGTTAGAATACTTATTCAACGATAGCTGAAAAACAGAGGTAAATGGGCAAATTTGGTTTATATTTATATTAGAGACATTTATCAAATTTTGAGCCATCTGTCGATTTGAACTTTCAGAATTATATAAACGCGATAATTCAAAAACGTAATATCATAAATGTATCAAATTTAGTACTTGATATTATGACTACAAAGGCAATTGTGCCTGAAAGTTTGATTTTAATCGGCAGCGTCTAAAACATAAATATTATTTTTGAATATTAACCATTATGCAGGGATTAATCGCCAAAAAACTCGCCAAGAATCACATTGCATAAAATATTCAATGATAATACTACGCTCACACCAAAGTTAAATATTTCAAAACTATCGTACATTGAAGCCAGGCAAGGCATTCTCTGGAACACTCCTACATTGGCCAGCATGCTAGAAAGTTTTCGTGAGATTATTCCCATCGTTTTAAAAATAATAAAAACTTTTAAAATTCCTTGATGTCTTTCTGTAGTCTAAAGTATGGACAAAAAGAATTATTTACCTCCTATATCAAATATGAATTACTTGTCCAATCCTCAAATACAAACAATACAATTAATAATTTCCGTTTACACCAGTAAACACAAATTATAAATTTTCTTGCATTCAAAAATGTAATTTGCATACTAAATTACAGATATTATTTTTATAAAAAGAACAAACAAATATATTTCTAACAAAATATGCATTTATTTCTGTCATTTTCTTTGATTCTTTTTTTATATCTAAAAATGGTGCATTTTTATTTCTTGTGGGACAATGTTTTTAGAGCAAATATATTTGCTGTCCAAATTCTGATAATCAAATAAATAAGAATTATAATTTAAGCCTCAAAAGCATTAAATTATAACTAATGAGGTTCTTAAGTATTTCTGGGCATAACTAATATAAATATTTACTTTTGAAATAAAAATATGAAATTTTCTGCAAATCTCATGTCAATTACTGAATCTGTTGGATTATTAGAACATGGAATATTATTTTCAGTGATTTAACGCTAAAATAGATAAAATATACTTATTGGTGACAGCAAAATTTTCACAATAGGAAACATAATTATTTTAAGTATATTTAAATGAAAATTTAAAGAAGAAGGAATAAAATTAAAATTTCTGATATAAATTTTTAAGATAAATTTTATATCATCTGGGAAAAATAAGTCATTTTTTTCAGATTTTAAAAACACCCTAAAAAGCTTTGAATAAAATTACTTAATTAAAATATTAAAACGTGAATTATTTTATTAAAAAGAGACTAATGGATTAGACAATTCTAAGCTATTCTAAAAGTTGTTGCAAAGCAGACATAAATCGCTATACTGTGTTACTATAAGTTTTATAAGTTTATACTACAAGTTTAATAATATAATAGAGAGCAAGGAATATTTTTCACCTAAGTAAACATACGAAAATTCATAACTATATAACACATATTTTTCCTGCTCTTAATCTTAAGATCTTGCATTATCTCTTTATAATAATACATTATTTTTCATATAAGTATGTATACAGAAATTAAGTACTATATAATATTTATTTTTATGTTTTTAATAGGACTTTAAAATCTTTCATAATCTCTTATCTCTTTATAAATCGGATGATATTTTTCATATTAGTATGCATATGAATATTAAGAACTGTATAATGTTCTTACTTTATGTTTTTGATAGGTATTTAATTTTTTAAAATTAAATCTTGATAAATCATATGATATTTTAATTTTAATATTTTATGTTTTTAATAAAGCTCTAAAATATTTTATTATTTATTATCTGTTTATAAATATGATATTTTTATTTGAATATGTATACAAAACTTAAGAACTAAGCTTTAAAATATTTTATGCAAGAATTTTATCAAAACAGCGTATTTTCTCAAATCTAAGTGTCGTACTTGACACAAATAATGATCTTTAATATGTAAGAATGTAAATTTTAAACATTAGAATCTTTTACTTCATTAAAATATCATTGACTCACGTATGTCGTCTTATTTAAATTATTCTACCATATTTCTTGAATTTTAAACACGTCTTCCAATCGATGCAGCCAATTATTCATTGCCCAGTTAACGTCAATGGCAGGATTCCGCCTATGAATTTATAGTAGAAAATTAGATTGTATCCCTGATCAAAGAGATATCCGCGATATTATGCAATGGAAATGACTCTCCGAATAATCGTTAAATGAGATCCTAATCGTAAACATATGTCGGTAGAACACTAAATCTGCATTGCGTTATCCCAGAATGTTTTCGTAGCCGGGAGCTAAAGATTCCCCTTACTGCTTTCGGCAACTTATTTAAGACGAAATTTACAATTAAAATTCGGAACACTCAGAATAGAACATTGCGAGAACTTCCCCGGCATATTGGTTCTCGATACTGCTCTTATTGATTGGACAGTAAATAATTCGAAGGCTTTTGGATTCAGAGGGAAAGTAAATACAAGGATCTCACATTTTGTTCAAAGAAATCTGCATAGAATTGAAGGATAAAGATGCATCACGGAAATATACGTATTCTTTTCAAAACAGTGAATGCTAAAGTGTAAGGAATTGGTAGCAACTTTGAAATAGAAAATACTGTGAAGCAGACAATGCCATAATATTCTGATCCCCAAAAGATTAAAATAAAAGTCTAGTATTTTTAAACTTTCTTATTTTGCTAGTAGATTAATATTTCAGTAAGAATATTTTATATATTTATATTATAAATAAATTTTAAAAGAAATAAGAATGGGACATCCATATATATATACTATATTTATGTGAGTGTATAAATTCTTTTCATTCGCATTTTTCAATATAAGATATTCAGTTTACGTTGCATTAAAATAAGATATTGAATGCAAGAGCCGTTTTCTTTGAAAATGGTTAAGTCCATTTTATATTATTTGGAGATATTTAAGTGATGGCAATTGAAACGTTAAAAAAAGTATTGGGAAATTTTAATACTACCATTCAATAATTTTTTTAAAAAATTAAATTAATTAAAGTTTGTAATGCAATTATTTTGAAAGTATCAATTACAAGAAATATATATTGATGGATTCAAATGGATTTGAGTTACTTTGAAAGTCATCAAAACGTAGAAATCATATATGTGTGTAGTATTAATTATGGAGTTTCAATAAAATCAAAATATTTTTAATGAAGTTTTTATTAAATGGATAATTCCATTTAATAAAAATGAAATTGTCCATTTAATAAAGCTTTTTGTAAAAGCTTTTTAAAAATTACAATAAAGCTTTTTGTTTTTATATTTCTTCAAGTAATACCATTTAAATTATTACAACTTTTTATTAATATGTGCCATTTTTAATTCGGATATTGAGGAATTTTCTGAAAATAATTTTGGTGTATTCGAGAAATATAAGGTAATAGATCAATTGCATCTTTGCATTTTTCGGATATAATTAGGATGGCACGATGATAAGGTGATGATATATTTTCAAATTAGTCGTCTTTCTCGTCCGGGGGATAAATCTAGTATTTCAAACTCAGAATTTTCATCAAACAAAGTTTTACTCAAAAAAAAATTTAAAACTTTATCCTAAATATTTTAATCCAAATTGACTTTTCACTATTAGTATATTTTTACTTTATTAGAATTAAATTCTCTTGTAGTTTCGTCGAAACAAAATCATGTCGTTTCCTTTCATGTCAATAAATTTTATGTTGTATAATGGTGTACTAACCTTTAGAAGAATATTGAATTTTTTTTTTCTCCTATGATTGTTTTGATAGTTCCAAAATCGGCATCCTTTAGCATTAAAGAATGTTCAGAATATAAAGATTTTTGATAAATAATTTCTATGTTATTTTGGGAGAACTGAGGAGATTCGAGACGCATTAACCCTCTGACTGCGTAATTTTTTAAAATCACCATTTAAATGCAATTTTTGCATACAAGTTCAAATATTTTTTTAGAAAATACGAACTGATAGTATGCATTGAACGACAATAGTATGATGTAATAAATATCTGTAATCGTAAAAATAAACACATTAAGCTACGAAAAATGCGGGATTCAACAAAAAATGGGCTGATTGCCAATCTATGGATATCACAAGATAAGTAGTTGAAGGGTTAAAACTAATTTTAAATTCTTGTCTTGCCCAGTACACAAATCACTGTGCGATATTACATTATTTATTATAACTACAAAGCAGAGAAATTATGCTGTGTAATTTTAGAATTAAGTATTATGTCTTTGCGAAAAATGGATTTACACCACTCTCATTTGCAATTTTAATTAACTAAAGAAAATTTATACTGACAAAATGGTGAAATTTTGTCAAAAATGGACTTACATCAATTTTAAAAAAAGCGGCTCAATGAAGATCTTACATTGATTTTTTTTTATATCCCAATATCGAAAGCCCAATTTGAACTGTTGACCCAGTAATCTGTTTAAGTTTCGTTTTTCAAACAAACAGGCATTTTTTCTGATTTCATAGAAGCTGTAGGAGTATTGTTTGCTTTATTATTCGAATCCCTTGTTCCAGTGATTTAGTTTCATCCGAAGCTCCCAATTCCGCCACAATAATCTCTCAGAGAAGCAATAAATTGATTTCCAGATTTCGAGGACTGTCAGAGCTTTTAAAATGTCTACTTTACCCATTATCCTTTTTATACATTATTTATAAGCTAAAAGAAGTGTCCTCCAGAACAAGTTGCTTTCCTGTTAACAAAATATCGGTTGTGATTCTCAAATATAAACTAACGAAAGTTGCAATAGGAAAGCTCACACAAATAATAAATAAAGAAAATTAATATTTGTATGAGCTTTAGATGTAAATATATAGTGACGCTGCAAGTTTTGTTTCCATGCAATGGGATATTTCTTATCCATAGTGTTGATAAAAATTCAAATCAAAATAAATCATTAAAGCTAATTTGAATGCAAAAATAATAATAATAACATAAGTCAACTCATTAACCTTTGATACAATGTAGCATTCAATTCGGCAAGTACAATTCCATAGATAATTATCCTTCTCGCTTGTCTTTACTCGCACATCAATAAATCAATTCATTTAAATTTAGGGAAAAAATGTCTCAGTCGTCAAATGTTAAAAAGAACGTTCTGATTTGGCATACATTAAAGAAACAGGCCAAAAGGTAGGGTTACCGCCATATAACGTTAAAGATGATTGATTATATATGATGATTATCTTTTTTTTAAAAGATTAAACGAATCATTTTCAGGAATTATTTTCCCAATGAAACGTTACTTCATTAGTTCCTGCCTTTTTGCATAGAAAATACCCCAGTTATATACCAAATAGCAAAATACTGAACTTTTGGTCCTTGGAATTCCTTTTTTAACATAAAAAAGTACAACAAATTTAATTTTTTAATTCAAATTCTGAATTTTTTTCAATAATATCTATCATTTTATTAAATGGCATACTATTTAATAGTGTTTGTTTCTATAGTCGTATCTTTTGATTGTACTGTTATGGCAAGCATGTAATGATAATCATTTTTATTCAATTTTTCCTGATGCCTACTTAGTATAAATATATTTATTTCTTCTTGTAACTAAGTCTTGAACTAGAATTTCAAAATTATATACATATATTTATTCCTATAGATGAAAAAGAATTATATAAAGAAAGTTTTTTGCGTATTTAGATCAGACAAGATTAACACAATATAAAGTAGACATATTTCATAATACCAAAGTTTAAATATGTTCATTTAAGATCCAGATGAGGTTTTAGTTATTTTATCTATTTATTTTCCATAGCACTCACATAAATTAGGAAATGTGTCCCATTTCCTTTTCTTAATGTTTCATATGTATTCGCATCCATTTAACTTACAATTAATTTTGAAAAGTATGCTTTTTACAATCAAATATTTGAATCACAATTTGAGAACATCTGAAGAGGATTTTATACATTTTATTAAAAACATTTTTATTTTTATTCGGGTCGGTAGTTTCTATATTTAACCTTTAATACCAATAACACAATAAGCAGATGCTGATAAAATATTTATAAAAATAATAATTAAAATAACATTGTCAAGGTATGAAAAAGCAGCAATTATGTGCAATAAGTAGTATTTAAATTGAATTTCGTAAAAATAGATTGATTCTGATCAATAAAATAAGAAGTAATCAGCAAAATATGTTAAACAAAATTTAAAGCTAATTAGATTGCTAACAGAAATCAGCAGTAATATTAATTATTCATTTATAAATAATTAAGAAAAATGCAAGTATTTAACTTTTTTAATAATACCATTTTGCTAATCTAGCAATACAATTTAGCACACCTGAAATTCAAAAAAAAATCTACTTATCATTAAAGGAACAGTAAAATTCTAGTTACGAAAAAGTATTTATCCTATTAATCAGCATTCAAAAGGGAATATTGAATTTTTTAAAAATATATTAAACATAAGTTGACAGAAGGACAAAAAAGGAATTAAATGTTTAACACAATACTTGGAAGAGGTTACAGAGAAAATCTGTTACCATAGTTCAGATCAAGTTTTAAAGAAATGAAAATCGAAATTATTATTTACTTCGCCTTATTCGAATTATACAAAGAGAAATTTTTGCTATCGTCAATAACTTTGTAATTGAGATTTTGACGTATTTCTATATTTTAGTTATTACAGAAACTCAAAATATATATTTTTAGGGTCTATCTGCCTGTAAATACAATAAATCAAAAACTCCTCTAGCTAGACGGATGAAATTTGGCGCCAGATTTTAAACTAAGTTATTAGATTGCTGTTAAATTTTGAATAAATTGCTGTCACAAGACGTATGCCTAACCAAATACATGTGAATAAGATATTTACAAAACCTCTATGATAATATTTAGTACAAAACTATAAGCTTCTGTATCTGTAAATCTGTAGTATATTTCCAGTTTTGCTGGTGAACTGTCAACCTGCGCAATTTTATTTTCTTATGCATGTAACTTAAAACACTAGTACCTAAATAAATAAAATTTTGTATGTAATCTTCTGATTCCTATTACCGTTTTATGTCAAATTTTCATTTAACTGATTGGAAAGAGGGTGTTCAAAATATATGTTCGATTTTCTGGTACTTGTGTACTAACCACAGATGAGGTTTTAATTTCCAGAAATGAAACTTCACCGGAGATAGCATGCTACATTTAATAAAAATGATTCTGGAATGATAAAATTCACTACCTTTTGTAACTATTGTTCGTCATTGGCATGGAGTTGGTACGAAATGACGGTTTGAATTATCATGAACATTGAAATCTCATATGTGAAAATAAAACTCTTAGTAATTGTCGCGTTCAAGTTTTTCCCAAGATCCATCTTTTGTAATTATTGTTTGCTAATAACTTAAAGCTTATACATAAGTATTGGTTTTAATTATTACTAACATTGAGCTCTCATGTTTGAAAATAAATTTCTAACAGCATGTGGCATTCGCGATTTTGTCCAAGGCTTAAAATTTTTTACGGCAATGAGGGAGGGGGGCTGCACTTTTATTTGTGAGCATACGAGAAAAATTTGAAAAGATTATTAAAATCTGTTTGGAGTGCATGGTATCTATTTAAACAAATTTGGAGAAATTTAATGCGAGACATTATAATTTAAACAATTCTATATTATAACATATTTTTCGTGAGCTAAAATTTTGTACAAAAACCTTTTTGTAAATTGCAATGGGTCAATAATATAATGAGTCAATGAGTAATGGTTTTGTCCTGCGTCATAACATCGGATATTAATGATGCTGATCTCAGATAAGAAAATTGGTATATCGCTTTTATGAGACGTTGGCAACAAGAGGGTTTATAAATATCAATCAATGTTAATAGCTCTTAAGTATCAATTATTTTATAAAATTGAAAAAATTAAGCAACTTTTTAACATTCAGGTGAACTAAAGCATTCTTTTTGTATACATCTCACAGATATTATTTTATTTATAAATTTTGAAGAGCAAGATATATTTATTCATTTTATGATGATGAATTCATGATTATCTATTTCAAAGCAATGATATTTACGACAGAAATACGTAAAAGTGGATAAAATTAACTCTTTTAAATTAAAAGCTCTGAGATAATTGATATTTCAAATCTGTTTGGATCAGTCTTTTATTATTAAGACTAATATATCCAATGGTAAATGATTTTCAAGTATTAAGTCTATGCGGGAATAATTAAATTCAAACGTAAACAACTGGAAAAATCAAACCCTGAAATCTAATTAATTAAATTATTTGAATTATTAAAAGAGATTCCTGCAACGAATCTTTTATATGCCCAAATGTCAAAGAATTAATTAAATACCGGTTTATTACAGCAGAACAGCATTTTATTCAACTACACTTTTCTAATCTCCAGTAAGTAATGCCCAATTTTATCTCAAGAGATATATGGAGGTCTAGATTGTCTTTAAAGCAGAGATGAACTTCTCATTATCACTTTGTCTTCCCAATACCACTCCTCGTGAAACTCGTCTATCAGGCACTCCATTTAAAGTCACTCCGAAATTGAAATTACTTTTATAAGTGATAATCAATATCTTGCCTTTATAAGTAATGACCAAAGAATATGCCACCGATTTCAAAGATCCTTTCATTGTTTTTAGCTGTATTTCAACAAAAAGAATTGCAAGTGATTTCCTAAATTTGAAAATAATAGAGTTAGATCCCATGTTAAGAACTCCCAGTTAAATTTTAAAATATATTAATAAGTAATAATTGATTCAGTTGAACTGTCTAGCCTTTTAAGCGACTAATTAAAAAAACATTTATATTTCAAAATGTTGAAATATAGCTCTTTAATAAAATTTACAGACCGGAACAATTTTATTCCTTTTATCCCCTACATCATTCAAGGTGTCGATATAAACTGAAATATAGATAGGTTTTACAACAGAGATTAGCTTCTCATTACAGCGTTGTATATTTCTGATGCTATCTTTCTCAAAAGCCGTGAATCCCCCGCCCAATTTAAAATCAACCCTAAATCGAAAATACCTTTACAAGAAAGAGCCAGTGCTCTAAATCTTAATCAGGGACCTCAGAGAATTGGTTGTAATCTAACAAGAGGACCATTAATTTTGGCCCTTACGCAAATTAACTGATCCCTTACTTTATGCGCTAAGCCTTACTTCTGTAGACTTTCCTTTTGGAAGGAAGGTTTCTGACTGGAGCGGGGTAACTGCTTAATAAGAATCATACGAATGTTCCTCCCTCAAACAAAACCCCAGAACATGACGAAAGAAGTGAAACGAAGTGATGAATCAACTTGATGGATGACTCCATTAAGAACATCAAGTTAATGGTGAGAGCTAGCAGCTGTGGCACACCTGTTCAGCCCTGCAACTGTTTTTCCTCTCCGAGCACAATGGAAAGAGTTTGGGATAATTCGGCCATAAATTAACGCACGTGTTCCCATGCGGTAACCATAAAAGAGTTTCCCTACTGCTTGACAATACTTCAGCGGACTACTGTCTCATGAAATGACCGGAAATTTCCTAAAATTCGTTTTCTCGAGTGGAAGGGGTTTGCTTTTTTACATCTCTGTCAAAGTTTCTTTGTCATATTAATTAGCTTCGTGTAAAGCACGGGAGAGAGAAAGAAGGGGAATTTGAATTGAGGCAGTCCTTTCTTGCAAACATGTTTTATGAAACATTTTAGGAAATTGGTTCTTCGGAAAATTATTGTCACGTATTTTCTCGAAGGAAGGCGATCAAGTATTAATATTTCACAGGTAAATGTTGTTTTCAAAATGATTTAGAAAGTTATTACTAATAGCTTATACTTCATTGGAATATACTAGTGAGAAGCAATTTTTCCGTAGAAAAATAATATACGAAAGTTTCATACAAATTTTTAGGCTAATATATGGACAGATATAAATGGGTTTTAGTTTTAAATATGCCTTATGAAGCATTTAACAAAATGCTATATTTTGATATGGAAGCAGACTCGTGAATTTGATTGAAGCGACTCGTGTGTTCGTTTATGTAAATGTACTTTGCTAAAATAACTTTAAACTTTATTGGTTATTTTACACGAATCAAAAGATTGCTATGCCATATAACGTGTAGTAAAATATTAGATGACATGCTTAGTTTCTTTATAAAATATACGCGATACCATTTAAGTAATTTATGTTGCCAAATGTTGTCTCAATTGCTGATACAAGAAGTGTATCACATATAATAATAGTCAAAAGATTCAAACTCCAAATTATGACAAATCTTCACGTTTAGATGTTTTAAAAACACATTTTTGGAAAATGGCCGTCTGTCTTTGACAAAGATAACTAAAAAAATACTTTGATTTTGACAGATAAAGTTAATATATGCTCTTTATAAAAAATTTGCAGATTTTTTTTTCTTCAAATTTTGAACAAAATCTGCTTATAGGGAATCTGTATGTCCAGCAGTTCAAATATAACTTAACACTAGAACTACAAAAAGAAGAAAGCAAGATGGATAAAATGCGTTGCACAGAATAAACACCCATAGTCTAAACTCCTATAACATTTAAAGCAAAATTCAATCCAGAAATTTAATGTCTGTGAGATTTTACTTTCACAATGATGCAAATGTGACAATTCAAAAATACCATTATTTAAATATATCAAACTTGGCATGCGATCGTTATTACAAATGTAGTTCTGTATCAAATTATTTTTCAAATCCAACGAGAAGAAAATTTCTGAAACTCAATTGGATTTTTATTAGCCAGTGATTAATCGCTAAAAAAACCGCTGTTGATCACACTATGAATTCAGTAAAAATGCTAAATCCAAACCTAAGTTAAATGTTATACGCCAATATCATGCAAGGTGTTCTCTAGAATAACATCATTACGAGGGAGTGCAAGAGACAATTATGAGAGTCCACTCCCCTGTGATTAAAAAAAAAAGATTATGGATAGTATTTTTGTTTTCTCTGATATAAAAAATCTTTGAAAAATCTAAACTTCCAATTACGTTGAGAATACATTTGTGTCCTTCAATGACCGACAGACTAAATGTAGGTTTATAATCAATATGAATCTATTTTACTTCTTATATGAGTTATTCTGAAAAAGAAAGCTGCGGATAGCTTGATTGATACATGCTTTAAAAATTTCCTGCTAGCTGATTCAATTTCCCCTCATTTATTTTCCGGTCTGACACATACATGCAGTAAAACTACATCATTCAAATATCGTTGTTTTTGTGGTGCTGTTGGTTTCTTGATCTTTAACAGCCCTACGTTAATACGATTTCCTATTATACAGAGTAATTCATACAGAAGCATACAGCTTCAATGCACTATAAATTAACCCTTTGCACTCTGATGGTGCCTCTGTGACTCACCATTTAAGATCGTGCATCATTTTGACCTTTTATTTATTTGTTCATCAAATTTAATTGTTAAAAACGCTTCATAATGGTTAAGAGATGTAGATTAATTTTTCAAAGAAGTTCAACGTAAAAGAATTATGCATATTTATTTTTCATGGCATAACAAATCTTCGTATCAAGTGAATAATTTTGCATCTAATTATTTTTCGGAGTGCAAAGGGTTAAGAATAACGTAAGCTCTTTTATGTCATCTGTAACAGAACTGTATGGGTTTATTTTGAGTTTTGTTTATTTTAAGGCAGTCGCAGATGTTATATGTGATATCTCTTAGAATGGGTCATAGACTTTCTTTCTGGTCAATTCAGGGACAAATTTATCCTAGAGAAATCTCGCATGTATTATGCACAATGAATATGTGATTCTCAATTCTCCGAAAGGAAACATGGGAATTTTATAACTTCCCACTGTTCATCAAAATTATCTTTATCAAAACGAAGCTGTAGATAAACATAAAATCCAAAGCTCTTTTGATAATCAAAGACATTCAGATTTTGCCACAATTGCAATTCGTACAGAATTATTTTCAGATTCTTTCTCAAAATTTTCCTTACGATGGACTGATAAAGTTGTACTTTACGATTCACCCACGGAGTTGATTTTTCAGGGCATTGTTGAATGAATTCTTGATATGCAAGTCAGTCGTCCAGGGCTTATGCCTTTGCACAAACAGTTCATAGTTTTAAAATTTTCATGCTACTGATAGATAGAATTTCCAGTTGGAACATCTTTTCCTAATAGTAATCAAAAATACCACTAATGCCACTGCCAATCTAAATTGAGAAACAAAACATCCTCTATTGCAGACCCCACCATTTCGATTAACTAGTCACCTGACACACATCCTACTTTCTATGTGACTTCTATCAAAGGCGAGGTACAAACTTTAAGAGAACATCTATCTTTCGTTCCGCTAAGGTTCGCATCTTTGACTCTTAGTATGTTACAATTCTCATGAAAGTGTATACTCCTTTATAAATCGCCCTGCATTGCGGGCGTAATTATAACGCAGTGCATTCGTATCATAAAATACAAAATGAAAAAGAACATAAACCCTCAATAGCATTCACATTATTCATAACCGAAATAAAAATATTTTACATCATATCCAACATTTTTGCTGAGCTATATTCTAGGGTCAGGAAATTAGCGCCATTTTAAATTCTTTTAAGAAAGTAGTAATCTCTGATTTATTTATAAATTTATAGACAAATAAAATATGGAGTTAAATTTAAATTTTTCACAAATAATCTTATACCACAGCTCAAATTTATAAAAGAAAGGATAATTATAGACAAAACATGCGAGAGCTTTGCAAGATTTAAGTTCCATTTGCTGTTGTTGTTTTAATTATATAATCTGTGTGCATATTTTGTATTAAATATATTCTGATTAATTTACTCAAACTCAAGATGACACAAAAATTTCCACGTAAACACCAATCAGCTCAAACTGGTGACCTCATCTTCACCGAAAAACACCGTAGCCAAAGAAAAGCATTCCAACGAAATTGCGGTCCACACTCTTAAACCTTTCCCCCTATCGTAAATAAAACCCTAAGTTTACCCAATCCACTGCAGAGGAGACGACTCGGTAAAGTACATTGCGGGGAATGGAGGGGGGGAGGGGAGATTGCATCGCAGGTTTTCTTCCCTCCCCTTTATCAACACGTTCCGTCCAAATAAGGCGGAAGGGGAAAAAATTGGTGGATACAGCCGTGGAAGGCTTCCTCGGGAAATCTGAATAGCTCGATATACGCTGGTGACTATCTCGAGTCCAGAAAATCCAATAGCTGGGGGTGTAGAAAGAGATTTAGGGTTAAGTCAAATTTCCAGAATAAGCCCACGGAAGCGATTCAAATAAACGGAAGTTATACACTAGTAGGAGGAAAGGAGGGGCTAGGGAGAAAAAATGGCTACTAATTTAGAAAACAAATTCGTGGTGGCTTCTTTTTTGTTTGTTTGTTTTATTCTTTTTAGTAAGAAGAGATTGTTTGGGGATCTTTTTGTTGTTTTCCTGAGATATTCATATTTAAATATTTTTATATTTATTACTCATTTAGTGAAAATGTTTTTATTCAAAAGTAATATTCAAAAATTATTAAAAGTAGAAATTATATAAAAAATGAAATTGAAATTTCTATTATAAATTTTAGGATGTTAAATGCCACCATGAATTGTTACAGTAGGATCTCGTTTAACGATCACATAGTATAATGAATGATTCGCTTAATGAGCAAAATAAAATGTCAAAAACTAACTCGTTTAATGAGGGGTAACTAAACAACAAATGGATTACGATGGAGTGATCTGTATCACTCTGAATTAATCTTTGAAGGTAAACTTTTATATCTATATAGAAATTTAGAATGGGTAACGTTGCCGAACCTGCCTTCAAGAAATTTGATTTAAACATTAAAGAGACTTTCTCCGTTATTGAAAATAGTTTTATTTAAAAAGTAGTATTGATAGAGTATTGAAAGCAGGAATTTAAAAAAAAACGAAATTAAAATTCCCATTACAAATTTTAGTACGCCGCATGCCATCATGGATTGTGGCGGATATTTATTGCACTTGTGGAATTATTACAATCAAACTCGCTTAACGGCCACCTCCGTAATGAATGATTTGTTGAATAGGCAAAATAATAATAATAATAATAACTGGACTGCTTATTGAGTGACGAGAAATCATCGGGTTTGATTTGAAGTCTTTATAACACAAGAACCAGTATATAGGTCTGCGCAATTTCTGTAAAATCATTGGTAAAACGATGATAAATTACAAAAAACTTTAACGAAACCATAATAGTGAGTTCATATTAAGAAATAAAATTCTATAGAATTTTAAAAGACAAAAAAGATACTCATGCGAGTCTCTTCCAAGCAACGATAACAAAGTCACTGTTCTTGTTTTGAAGTAAAGCAAATGCTGAGCGCTAAAATATGGTCATTCAATAAGGATATGAGAAAATGTTACTCCACAGTCACAATGTGGAGACATCGCCGAATAGTCATTTAATAACTGTCTGTGTGTGAATCTAGTGTGATAGATTCTTAGACGAGTTTAAATGCATCATGTTTTCGATTATTAAAGAAGGTCGATTATTAAAGAACTTGTATAGACTTTGAGATGGCCAGTTGATATAAAGACAATGTTTTAACTGCTTCTTCGACTCTCAGCAACGTATAGGTGTTTGCTAATGAACGAGTTACGGATTTCGTCTTCTTATCAGCCTGCATATTACCACATGATATGTTATTCAGCAGAATAAATCTTTAAAGAATCGAGATATAATCTTATACTATACGTCTAAAATATCGAAAATCAATAAATGAGTACGATTTTTGAATTGTTTTTAAAGACTGTAAAACGCTTAAAGAATCAGTGTAAATAATATAGCTTCCACTACGTCTATTTGAGAAAAAAATCCGATATTAATATCCTAGATTGACCAATATCACTCTTTATCGAGGATTTGATTGATGAAGCACTTTATATCTAAATGGAAAAAATTTCAGCCGAATAGCATTGACGAATGTGACTCCGAGCAATTTGAAAAGAAGTCTCTGCAGTCTTAATCAACCAGATTTTGATTTCTGGTCAAAAACTTCAGGCTAGTGTTAAATAGCAATGGCAGTGGTGGAATAACATATCTAATGTCTAATAAAAAAGTAAATAATCGTCCTTAACCATGTAACATTGTGCGGAGTTAAAAATAATCTTGCCACTTTGGTTTACGTTTTGTCGGATACTGTAACACGTTTTTAGTTTTGGCGCGTAAAAAAGTTTCTTACGGTTTAATGTAGTTTTAATTTTGCTGATTTATCTGTTTGTGAATAAAACTAAGCATAGATAAAAATTATTTTTGGAATCCTTAGCTTCACTCTATATTATATATATATATATATATTTATATTAATATATATATATATATATATATATATATATATATACAATTATGCTGGATTGTAGCAAAGGTTAATGAACTGGCGTCTGCAATTTGACCATTTTAAATTCAAACAATTTATAGGGATTATTATGTTTTATTTGAAATGAAGTTTGCAATATTTTGAATAGGAAAGCTGATACTATATTGAAATAAAACTCCAAATGAAAACATGCAGTATCATTAAAAGTATCTTTCAAATTATGTATTTTTTTATTTAACAAAAAAATTGCGATTTTCTACAACTTTCGTTAATTCATTTGTTATAAATGAATCCGAGATGTTGTTAGTTAGATAACTACCCATCTAAATGGATGCGAATTTCAGTATGCCATAGAATAAGGTTTATATCCATTAAATATAGTATGATGATTCAAAATAAACGATTGTGAAGATTTAAAATTTAATTTTTCAAGACGATATATCAAAACTTTAAATAAAAAAAAAAACTAAATCAACATGTGTATCTATTTTGAAGTGCTGTTCCCAGCTTTTATATCTTTTCGAAACTGCTGGCGAAGCTTAATTTAACTTGGCGCTAACCTCGATGGAAATGTTCCTTCCCCAATCTCAAATGGAGAATGATATGCGCCGTAAACAAAGAAAGCGATATCTAAAAGGAGCGGGTAACGTAACTGGCCGGAAATTAAACGGAAATTTGGTGTTATTTAGCTGAACGGAATTCGGTGCGCTGGGGTAATCTGCAGGAATTACCTGAACCAAAAGAATTTTTTTCAATAAAGGAATGATGTATAGTGACATGCATTTTGTTGAAAGCATTTCCGAAAAAAAAAAATTCTAAATTTATTCGATAAGTAGGTAATAGAACGTATCCTTCAGTTTTTTAATTTAATTTTTTGGAAATTTACTGACCATATTTTAGTTTTAATACTGATAAATTATTATCTGATTATTCATTTTTGTATTTAAATTTTAGATCGAATAGCCAAAACTTAATTTTGAAAAATCATATTTTTATCTATTTATAAATATTTATAGGAACAAATTAAAATTAAATAAAGCATATAAAGAATTTGCAAGTGCAATTAAGTAAAGCATTGATTTTATTTATAAACAAAACAAATTATTTTTACGGGGACTTCTACACTTTAGATGAAATAAAACCCAAAGAAATTATAGAGCCTCTAAAGAAGAATTGATCTCAAATATGAAAGAAAAATGTATTAATATATATTCGAACTATTTTTTGTCATGAATTTACAAATATTTAGAAACAAAACTGTTTTCATCAGGTGCGAACATGATGTTGCTTTGGTTTGAGATTCTTGAAGCCTCAAAAGATGTGGGCAACAAATTGGCGATTTATCGTTATTGAGGCTTTAATTTTTCTCTTTTAGAAAAAAAAAATTGAAAATAATGCTGATGGTTGCCAATTTGGCTAAATAGAACCGACTCAAGTTACAACTTGATTTTCAAATATTCATTTCCTGACTTCTTATGAATTGTATGAATTAATTTAAGTCATTAGCCAGTTTAAACGATTTGAAACAATTTCATGACTATGAGATTACGCATGCAACGATATTTAGAAAACTATGGGTTTTGTTATTTTCATCTCAAAATCTCAAACTCAAAAAATAATCTTCTCCCATGATAATTTTAAAATTTTAATGTTAGATTTCTTTTTCCTTTTTTATTTATTAATTCGTTTTAAGTGTAATTCCCAAGTTCAATTTTCAAAACCAAGAACTGATAACCCCAAACCCAAACATTTTTTTATCTCCTTCCTCAACTAAGCTCTTCTCCTTGAATTATCAACTTCATAAAAATTCCTGAGCTCATACTCCCCACCGAACACTCCCTTTTCCGTTATTATATCGTGTATTGTTATTTTGTGTACTGTATATAAACTTTATCCTCTTTTTCTCTTAATAAATTTTTTCACGTATACCGTTTCAACCGACAGGGGATCCTAGAAATTTCAAGTTGGAAATATACTGGGGCGAAAAAAAAATCAGTTTCCAAAAAAGTTTACGTTTATAAATATATTAAGATTTTAAATATTTTGTAGCTTATAATTTTTATACTCAGAATTCAGTAGCATCGACATTAATCTAACTCCTTTTGTAATATAATATACAATTATGCAAGTTACAATTCAATGGAGAAAAAAAAACATCTCTAAAAAACTTATCTACATAAAATTATCGTTTTACTGGAATGACAAAAGGATTCTGAGCTTAGGTTAAGTACGTGAAGCCTTAATTTCAGTGTTTATTTCACATCCGCAGCGTATTTTACTTAAAATGTAAAGGAAAATAACAATTGAATTCTATGAAATAACATGGAGTTAATATGCATAGCAACATTTTTTATTACATTGGTGTCAATTGACGTGACGGCAATTGTCACAAAATAATAAATGATTTATTCATTCATTCATTTTCAAGAAACTCGTTTGCTTGATGACAATTTCTGAAATATTACTTGATTAAACACGTGAAAAGCACGACCCCACGGTCATTTAAGATCCACAATGTATTTTACTAGCGATGTAAAAGAATTAGACAGAATTCTGTTAAATAACTCGGATTTATTACACATATCAACATTTTTCTCGTAATGATGACGGGACGACAATTGACTCCAGATATTAAAGGCTCCGATTATTTCATTAATTTTCAAGGTATTCATTTTCTCGATTAAAAAAAATCCGAAATATTTGAAAAACACATGCAGAGTAAAGACCAAAGATGGTGGTTTATTTGGCTAGATATCCCGGAGCAAAAGTCATTCATTTCAATATCGTGCCAAATATGCAGAGTTAAAAAACGATGATAAATAAAATAAGAGAGATATGACATAAAAGATTTAATGTCACAATTCCATAAAAACGCTTCATTGAGTTTATTTTGAATTCCTCAATACACTTTATTATTTCTCCTAAATACAATTTATGCTTGACTTTTTGTACACTATTCGGTTACAATAATAAGATATCAACATATAGTAATAGATACCATCCCTCCCCTTAGAACACAGTTTTTCATCGAATCTCAATTTAAATGTATAAAAGAAAAATTACCTTATTACCATGAAATATAGAAATTCTGTTTCAAATATCATTGGAAATTAGATTTGTGGCAGGATGAAGAGGATTATTATCATTCAAGTGAAAAATTCAAACAAAGTTTTGTGAAAAGCGGCCGTATTAGATATGCAGATGAAAATCGATGAATGAAAGCTAGCATAAAGATTGAAATTGATTTATTATATTGAGTAATATATTTCGAAGTTCTTCAATGCCAGGAATAAAAAAAAAAGAAAATTTCATTTGAAAATAATGCAGCGTTAAACGTAAAGTCTACAAAAGGGAAGAGAATGATATAAGAATATAAAAAATATGGTTATTATGGAATAGTTTTTATAAATTATTTATTTCCAGGAATAAATGTAAATGTACTATGTATTACTTTTGTTAAATTCAGAATGCAATATTTAATAGAAGTAAATAAAACCACGAAAAAAACCATTTTTGAAAATCAATGAAAATTTTGTTTTTTATTCAACAAAGTATGTTCATGCCTTCAAGAAAACAGGAAGAAAGATGTTATCGTTCAATCAAATGCTTCCACTCGTTTTTCGTATAATCGGATAGGTTTAGTTGCTAAAATCAAATACCCTGTCTTTGACCCAAATATAAATACATAAGTAGTACTATGCTGAAAATGATGTCATTTGATTTGTATTTTCACTATCCAGGTCTTTTACAATAGATTTTAAATTTATAGAATGATAGCTTCCAGTGCAAAAAAATGTGTTATGTCTTTAAAAGCGAAATTTAGAGTATCTAATACCTACATCTACTAAACAAAAAAAAATTCTTAAAATCTGATTTTAGATACCTACGGCAGTTTTTTTCTATAGCTACTTTAGAAAATTTTATGGATTCGTCGTTTTTTCAACTATCTATTCTTCACAAAGATGAGCTATTCACGAATGAAGTACACCTATTTCTCTCTGTCTGCTACGTCTTCGATAGGAACAGGGGGGAATTTAAAAAGGATGGTTTAATTTTCTTAATAGTTGTGTTGGCTCGGTACCATCTAAATTTCTTCTTCCTCTTATACCTAAAGAAAGTGTAGCATCACGAAATTACTGAATTTATACAGCCTTCTCCACATAAATGTTTCTGGTACTTTTTAATACCCCATTCATAATTTAATTCTAAATAATATTCATTCAATATAACTGGATATTCATTCAAGATACGGATCAGGATGATATTGGATATCCACTCAAGATTCAATTTAGGATGAATGGATATTCATTGATAATTCAGGATTCAATTTATTCAGCATTCAGTTTAAGATAATTTGATATTCATTGAGAATTCAGGATTCAATTTATTCAGCATTCAGCTCAAAATATTTGGATATTCATTCAGGATACAGCAGAGGATGATTCGAAATTCATTCAAGATTCAATTTAGAATATTTATTCATGATACAATTGAAGATGATTGTATATTAATTCAAGGCATGATTCAGGTTGATTGGATATTGATATAAGATTCAATCCAGGAGATTCATTTATATCAATTTAGAATGACTAGCGATTTAACTCTAGATTCTGTTCCGCACTTTCTTTTTATAATTCGAATGAATGTTATATTAATAATTTTACATAAACTATCAAAAAGCGGCAAAACATTAAATAATCTTCTGAAGAGGACACATTTATCTTTTTCTAAGGATTTAAACAATTGAATTGAATTTTCCATCACAATGAAATTTAATTTCAATTATTACATTAAACATCCAGATACAATTCTTTATAGATCTAGGTAAATTAATAATTTTAGGCAAAGAGCATATGTATACAAAGACACAGTGTTTCTATTGCTGAAGGAGGTAAACATGGATTCATTTTTTTTTACCAAGACATTCTATTTTTACCGATATTCAGGAGTAACATAAATAAACGGAGGTAGTACACACAATGAGATGCACTTAAATTTATAGAGGTGCGGATGAAAGAATCTAAATGTTTCTCGTAGAAGACATTGTAGGCTATTAATGAGTAACCATTATTTGGAGCAGCTTTTACGTGGTTTGTGAAATCTATTGATTTATGGGTCTAGCGCCATTTCTCAGTCGTCTTCTGGTCATTCACTTGATTGTAAGCGTCGGCGCCCTAAACAGCACTTTAGCATGCATTGAAAAGTGACGCTCTTTGTAAGTTTCCTAGAGCTTGCAAGATGTTACAGACATTCCCCAGACAATCTAGAGATAGTTCGACTCTACCCATAGTTTGGCTTAATATATTTGAATCAGTACATAAATCTTTCTAATTGTCCAGTAACAATGATCTTTGCATATTATATTGTCCTTTATAATATAATACAATATTTGCATGTATATTGTACCTATTATATTTGCATTGTGCAAATTTTATTCCTCAAATTTTTTGTGATAGTTTTTATGAATGGAATTTCATTTCTTAAAACGTCATTGAAAGCAGAATAAAAAATGTGTGCACTTTCTTGTTTATACGCTTAAGGCTTATTAGTTATTAGTATAACTAATAATTAACTGATTTTAATTATGAAATTATTTATAGCCCATTTCAAGAAACCTCTATTGAAATTACAACTAAATTTAAAGTAAAAAATGAATTGATTAAACTGAAAATGAATTAGTTAATGTAACCCAAAACATCACCATCGGATCTCATTCAGAATTGTTCTTGTTAAGATATTTAAATATTTATGTTGATAGATCGAAAACTAAAATCATCATGTAGAGATGAAGTATTGAAAGAGAATTCGACCAAATATGAATTGATAAGCTTAACGCTATTCAGAATATCATCATCAAAAGTGCCCGAGTGAACATTCCTAGATTAAAATTTTTTTGACTTTTTCTAACATAAAATATTTTACACTAGTAAAAAAATTAATTCAAATTCTAAAACTAAGAAATATTTTTAAAAAAAAAATATTGATGATATAACTACAGAAAAGCTAATCTAATTGCTCACGTTATGTTTAATATACTTAAAATGTTGTTGCTACCATTGTGAAATTAAAATAACGTTTGTATTACAAATATCATAAATAATTTTATTCCCCACTTGCTCGGTTATTAGTCAATCGAGACAAATTTTTTGTTCATTTATTTAATTCAGAAATATGCAAGTGCTTGGTGAGAGTAATTAAAAAAACATATGAACAGTTATTTTAATATTTATTTATTCTAATAATATTCTTGGCTTAATTCGAAAATATATACAGCACTGTTTGATTTAAGAATCAAATTACGGTGAGATCCATAATGATAGAAATTTAAATTAGGATGGCTATTTAGATTTTAGTTCAGTATTTTTTAATAGATTCTTCTGAATAATAAGACTATAAATAACTCACTGGATTAAGAATATTCTTTTAAACTCCAGTTATAAAATTTCTATTGAATGGTTTTATTCCTTGAATTTCTGTTTTATTTAGAAGAACCATTTTTAAAAATGCAAAAATAAAGGCTGTAATTTTTATTTTCATACCATTTTGAGAATTCCTTTTAAAGAAAACTTTGAAAGTAGCTTAAATTTTTTTATTGTATTTATCAAATTTTCTTTGTAAATAACCAACACTGTTAATTATACAGTGATGATATAAATATATTTTTGAAATCAAGAAATCTTAAACTTTTTTAAATAGAACAGAAAAACTCTAATAGAATTATTTTACAGAAAAGCTTTTATAATTTATCAATCAGCACAACATTATTTTTATATTTGAACAGAATATCAAGATAGGCAGGTGATTACAATAAATAGAAAAAAATTATACTTTTATTTCAATACATTTTTATTTTTATGAATTTGGATTATTTTAAGTTCAAAATATACATATCTAATTTAATTTTATCATCTCACAAAGACTTTGTTAATATGATTATATCAGCAAATAAGCCTTATCATCATTCCAGAAACGTTGTTCATTTTAAAATAAGGATGTTATTTTAAATTTTCATTTACATTTCCAAACAAATTTCTCTTCTGAACATTGAAAATTGAAATAAAAAAAGGACACACTATTTTTCGAATTCAACGGATACAATGGACTGAATTTCATTTAAAAGTCTTACTTGGTTATTTTTTATCATTATTTTATTTTATTTTTACTTAACTTAACTAATTTTAACAATCATAACATTCAGGATAGTTAAATTTTGATTTTTTGTTAAATTTTGCTTTAGAAACAAAGTATCGCCTCTAAGCATTAAAAATGTAGAAATTGATTTCTTTGACACAGTTTTTATCAAATCAGATTATTGCATTAGAACATATTTTTTTTATATTTTTGACCTGTAAAAATTATTGAAAGTTTTTCATTTAAATAATTAAATAGAATGTTTAATATAGTTTTAATATTAGCTAATTAAATACGTATAATTTTAGTAACAAACACAATTTTGGTACTTTATACAATATATTGTAACTAGAATGCGACCTTTAAACTTTAGGCAATAAACAGTAGTATATATTTTATAAAAACATTAAAATTGCCGAAGCGTTAGGAATGATGGAATTGAAATATAATGCAGAGAATAAAGAATAATAATAGTATAGTATATTTTTTTAACTATTCAAATTTGCAGCCGTATTAGAATACTTCTTACCCATGTTATTCTTTACTATGTTACCACATAATCCAACTGTATATAAACCTCTTGTACCAGCATTTAGTAATACAAAAGCAAAACTACAAATTACTAAAACGCTGGATCATCGGATTCTTTTAACTCGTAAAATAAGATGAGATATTTCATTATTTCATGACAAGTGAATACGCTTAAATAAGGGAAACCAATATCTTAGCAACATCAAACATATGTTTATTATTATTTATATGAAAAAAATTATTATTTATATGGAACACAAAAATGACGTCACGTGTTTAACAAAGTAGTCGTTGAAGTTTTTTTGGATAATAAAATCTGGAGCCGAGTTGCGTCCAAGTTTGCTCACGTACGCAACAAAACCTATCATTTATATTTATAGGAGTAATAATAAATTGATTATATAAAATTATAAAGCAATCAATAAATAATCATAGAAGGTCTGAAAAAATATAAATTTCATAAAAAGAATAATTTGGATATAATATTTTGAATGTTAGTTCTTAGGTTTTTAGTTTAATTTAAATTTTATTAGCCTTTCATTTTGAAAATGGATAAAATTATTTTGAATCGTGTTTAAAATCGAGAATCGATTTGCAAGCCAAAATAATAAGAACGAAAAACTTCAAATTTAGAATTATTTAAAATATGTTTTACGATAAATTAGGTTTGTAAAAATGAGTAAAATTAAATATGATTCCTTATTTAAAAAAAGGATCTAATATTCCTCTTTTTATAGTTTAAAAGAGGAAACCACATGCCAAACTATAAATTTATAAGACAGTTCTCAAATAAACTCAGACTTAATCAAAAAATTACATGGAAGTCATTACTTTATCCTTTATTTATAGCGCTGCTCGTTATTTAAATTTCAGTTCATTTAGAAGCTTTTATTTTCTCGTATATGAGAAATTCAAAATCGCTTTCTCTTCTTTATGAGAAAGCTGTTTTTATTTTCTCGTATACTGAAAGTAAAACTGCCATGTTGTTTAAAGATAATATTTTTTCCATACGAAATATAATGAAAGTATTGTAATCATTAAAAAAAATTGAACCTGAGATTTATACGAATCTCCATATTTCATACCTTCGTATGAATTCGAAAAACACATTTTTGACATTAAATATGTATGTGAAAAAGATAACTCTAAACCTCTTTAAGGTAAACGGATCACGTATTCCTATTTTTTACACCAAATTTACATATTTATACGAAATTTCATCAAAACATCCAATGGAAACCTATCTGCCCGACTATTCGAGGATAAGTTAACGCGATAACTACAAAACAAAGAGAGCTAGATAAATAAAATTCGGTTTACAAATTTAATATTTATGTTACGTATTAACAACAAGGTATCAAATATGTATTAGTCCGCCCTTTCGGAAGCATATAAATGCGATAATTCAAAACTGATTTTATTCAAACACTTCAAATTTGGTATGTTGTTTTGTGACTATAATTGTAGTTCTCGGACAAATTTTGGTTTTAATCTGTCGAGAAAAAACTCGCTTGAATTACAAATTTTACTTTCGGG
This sequence comes from Argiope argentata, assembly GCA_026289955.1. Lineage (NCBI taxonomy): Eukaryota > Metazoa > Arthropoda > Arachnida > Araneae > Araneidae > Argiope > Argiope argentata. The sequence goes on along the minus strand of JAOUZG010018917.1, from coordinate 1,964,745 downwards.
TACCATTAATCGCAGGAAAGCATACTATTAATCGTCAAACACCGATTAAATGCAATAATTCAAAAACGCTCCTATGAAAATGCGCCAAATTTGGTTTGTTATTTTGTGACTACAATTGTAGTTTTCGAACAAATTTTGGTTTTAATCAATTGAAAAAAAAAACTTGCTTAAAACACACATTTTATTTTTGGGTACTATTAATCGCAGGAAAGCCATTATTCATCAACTCCTTGCCAAGGATCTTTGATAGATTCAATAAAAATATTAAATTCATGCCTAAATTTAATATTTTGTCATTACTATGTAATGCGTTCTCTGCTTTCTAAAGGTGAAAGGTCTTTCTTAAAATTTTCGGTGGAATGTTGTGGGGGAGGTCAACTTTCTCAGAGAGTATAGGAGCAAGTTTTAAGAAGACCACTTCCTCTGTTTGCTTTTTTTTTATTGCAACTAATAAAATATTATTATTGACAGTTAGTAACAGAAAAATATTTGAAGTAAATATTGTATGACCCTCTAAACTGCAAAGAGCTGTATAATCGATAATGAATAATAAAATTTTAAAGTCATGAAGACCAATAAGATTAGAAATATAATTTTGATTAGAACTTTGAGCTAATTCCATCTTTAACTTTCTGCACTTGGGTAAGTAACTCGATTCCTAATTATTCATGTAGTACAAATATTTGTTTATTGTTCTGAAAAATATAGACACATAACTGTGTTAAGCTGAATTTCTTTAAAAAATTAATCTACATCTTTTTACCTATATGTATATTTTTAACAATCAAAACTGTAAGATAAATAAACTAATAAAAGGATACGCCATTTTGATGGAAGAGTGAGAGTCACCATCTGAATGCAAAGGTTTAAAAGTTTCGGTAATTATAGTTTTTGTAAAAAGTTAAATTATATCCTTGAGAAACCAGCATTCAAAGCTGTAGAATAGAAAAACATAACCGCCTTCGAAATGCTATGAAACCTCGCAAAAGAAGATCTTATAATCTCAAGAATAGAACGAATAATCTTACAGAAAAAAAATAAAACGGAAAGTACCCCTCACTAAAAGGAATACATTTTGTCTCTTACGTAATATTATTTGCAAATAACATTTCCTAATTTCAAAATAAATTATAAACAGAATAAGATATTTCATATATATTTTGAAAAATCCAAGATCTACTCCTCGTAAAACAGCTATGCATCTTTCGACCATGTACTCACCGGCTGCTCAAATTTTATTTCAAAAGAATAAAATTGACGAAATATAAGTTCGGGTCTTCTCGCAAAAATGATGGCATTTTGAATAGATTTTACAACGGTAGTTCCGCAACTGGGAATAGAGAGGAGCTTCTGCAACAAGCTTTATTGTTCATGGAATGCAAGAAAATACTCTTTCAGCAAATTCAGGAAGACTTTATACGGTAGACGTGCCTCCAAGGAGAATAAAGCTTTTATTTTTAGCAAATTTTACGCCGAATGAATATTGTTTACGTAGGTAGATATGAATAGTCAAGTGATCTCGCCAACTCAAGTTTTAAACTTCACTATCCCATATGTCAGCATTATGCGATGGAATATCGCATTTGATTCTGCTTTACAAGTTACATTCTTTTTTTTATTTTTAGGTATTTTTTATTGTAAGAAGCAGTATCTGATTATTCTTTTTTTACTATATAAATATTCGCCAACGAAAGTTTAATATTTATTTTTCAGTCTCTTATTTAGTTTTTTTTGGTGCTTACGTAATAGACCATCAATTTTTATAGCCAAATTTGATGACGTCACCAATGAGTTACTAAACCGTTGGTGTCGATGGTCTAATACGTAAGTACCGTTTTTTTTATTTATAACAGTGAAAATAAGCTTTAAGGGAACATTGGACTTTATTAGATTGATTGGAAACTATTCGGTTGGGGTTATGATTTTTAATACATAGATATTAAAATATAAATACATCAAATTTCTTTAAAAAATATTTTAGGAGAAACATATATTTTTGCAAGTTTAATAAAATATAATTTTCGAGAATTTCAAAATATTCCAGGCGACTTAATTTCTTTTTCTGCTATGTTTCTCTTTATCTAATGTACATTTATTTGGAACAGATGTTTGCGATTTCGTAATTCCATAATTAAATGCTATTTTTTAAAGAATTATTGGTAAAACATTTATTGAATTTTTTTATAAGAATTTTGTGTTTTCCTGGACTAAAACTGACTTTTAACGATCTAAAAAATCTCAAAACATAAAATGTATATTTTAGTTTTTTTAAAAATGTTTGGCGGAAATCTTGATTATCAAATTCATTGAGTTTCTTTAAAAATTAAAACACCTGGAATATTTTAACGATATTTATATATAATTACAATATCGTTTTGAGAATTCATTAAAGAGTAATTTTTTCTTCTTGGTTCTTCAAATATCAATTCTTTAAATATAAATGAACAATCCCTTCTATAAAACTATTTTAAATGGATATAAACATATATTTATATTGAAAAGATAAAAATGAAATTACACATTTTCATCCATTTTTGCTTATTTTAAAATCCACTGTCCCCTTAATAATCACAATTTTTTAACATTGGTCTATTCATAGCGTGTTACAAAAATATATTCTAATAAAGCTAGTTTCAAAGAAATTTTGCATTTAAATATTTTTTATTATTATAAAAGGTAGTGTTTTATAAGTTATTAATTCATTTTATATACATATTTCCATTTCTCAATTCACCAATGGCAAACATTTCTTGCAATTACTATTTCCTTTTCTGTTGGAAGTTTCAGAGAAATAAATTTAATGTGAATTATTATTTGAAAGCATGTTTTAACTTGGTAAATTTTGATGAATGTTGTTCATACTTTAAAAATATTTTTTTTAAAAAAAATAAAGAACCATTTCCTGAGCACCTCCGCAAACGATTGATTCCTTCAATTTGTATTTTATTTTATACTCCATGATAATAGTCATTACCATTAATATTCACTAAACCCATTCATTTTTCAAAAGATATCGCAAAATGTTTGATTTGAGTCCCCCAGCCTCTGTGGTTAGGCCGATTTCTTCACTTAATTTTGCCATTTTGTAAGCATATTTAATCTTTCAGTATAGTCTTTGTTTCTTGAGGCAAGAGGACTTTAAATTTGATGTAATAAAATGTAGGTCATGAAAGACGGTTAGATTCACAAAATTAATGTTCTGGATACATTTTGTTTTATAATGAGAATTTTCATTTATTTTGAACTTTAATCTTTCTTTCTTAATTAAAGTCTTTAAAGTCTTAATTTAAAATCCAAAAGATATTTTGAATATTGTGGAATTTGAGATATTCTTTCTGTATTAATGGAACAACACACATTACACACGTCGAAAAAATCTAATTAAATTAATCTATGAAATGAAATTTAATTTTAGAAAATGTAAAAATAGACATAGCAAACCCAAAAACTTATAGCAAACATAGAAAATACAAAAAAATTCAAAGTTAAAAAAAAGAACCTCTACGAGAGATTATGAAGCAATTAAAAATAAATTATAAAGTTTCAAATTAATAAATGTGAAGCATATCAGGTTGCAAATGTGTATAAAATAAGGAGCAAAATGAAATTTTAATTAACTTTCTGTTGCTTTTATTGGCAAAGAAAGATTAAAAAGGTTATTAATGGAAAAATTCATGTTTAGACAAAGTAATGAACTATTAAAAGTAAATAAAGAATAATTATATATATATATATATTATTAATATATATATATATATATATATATATTCAAGAAGGGCTATAAAGCTATGGTTTTCCAGTATTAAAATTTTATTCAAGCTTCTTGATATCATTTCTGCATGAGTTTAAATTTTTTACTTCGGAAATTTTCTTCACATTAGAATGCTCAGGTAATTAAACAAATCTTATGTATCTAACTTTATTATATTCTTTACATTTTCCCATGAAGTTTATTTTATGATAACATTCTTATTTTAATCACTTCTATAAAAGTTTGAATTACATTCCTTGACAATAGCTTTTATTTTTTAAATAATTTTAGAAATATGAGTTGGCATTTTATTAAACATTCATTGAAAGTCTTCGAATCATTGCTTCTTTTTTTAAACGATTTTTGAACATGATTTTTCTTATAGTGGAGGTATGAGCTCAAATTACATTTCAAAAATTAAATAAAGAAATTAATCCACAAAGGATGACACACACACAATTTTTTATTTATATATATATATATATATATATATATATATATATATATATATATATATATATATATATATATATACCATTTTGAAGAGATATAATAACTCGTATTTCTCTTCTGCAAGGACATGAAAGCTTTTTCAGAATATTTTACTGATTGCTCCAAAGCACTATATTTGACTAATATTAAAAATCTTTTTAAGATAGAATGCTTGAAAAGGCATTCAAGCGTTTCTTCCTTACGAATGTCACTCTGAATAATTTTTCTTTTCCTGATTATATATGAGTAGTCGGGAGACGTTGCCAGATTTATTTACTATCTGGTCCTTGAATAGAAAGATTTGTAGTCTCGTAGTAGCTCCAGGTCTACAATGGATAATTTGTTTACATTCTTTTCATGCATCCGATGCATCTTACATGTATGCAAATATTTGTATGGCCATCTTTGTATAAAAGAATAAAATTTACCTCACCTTTTATTAATGTTTCTAACGATATCAAATGTCATTCCATGCCGATATTGATTCTCTTATATGAGGGATGTATTAAAAAATTGTGATAATAATTTCGTTTATAATCTCAATATATAATTTCAAGGACGCCTTCAATTTAATTTGCTTTATTAACCGACCTAAATTTGGTTCTCCATTCACAGAAATATTCTATTTAGTATAACTGTCTGTTCTCTTGATTATATTTTAGAAAATACATTTTAAAATTTCAAGGAAAATGTCACATTACTTTGTTACGGGAGATACTTTTTAAAACTTTAATTCAGTTTTCTATTCACAAGAATATTAGATTCAGCATGACTGTTGGTTCTCATGGTTTTGTTTTAGAAATAAAAACTGTAATTTCAAGGTCACCTTCAATTTAATTTGATCTATTTGCATGACTCTTGGATTTAATATGACTGTCTTTTTTTCTGATTATGTTGTGGAAAATACGTTTTAATTAATAGATCAGTCTGAAGTTCTTAAAAATGAGTTTTTATAAGATATCACCACTTTTGAGATCTATGAATATAAAAGAGTGCAATTTTCTTTTTTAAAAAACTTTTACATATATATACATATATAATTATAACTGTTTTCAAAAACTTTTAATTTTGTCATTCATTTTTTATTACTTTCAAGAACGAAAAATCAAAATTTTGACGTTGAACTACAAAGGATAAGACGAATTACGTAACATAAATGTTTAAAGTTAACTAAAGTAATATTTAAATCTTATTGAAACGAGTAACTGTCATTTCGAATTTTCAAAATGTTTATAATATCAAACAAGCTTTCTTTAAATTTTGCTTAAAGGCTTACTTAACTTATACATTTATTAGAACTACTTAGCTTTAAATACATTTTTACATACATTTAAATACGCACTTACTTTTTATACATTTTTATTATTTCAACCTGGAATATTATAAAAACTATTATACATTATTTCGACTTCTCTTTCCAATTTTTTTGTTCTATACCAAGATATTTTCTATCGATCTTTCCGACTATTCAATCAATGAAAACTCATTTTATTTCAAAGCTCAGAATTCACAATATAGGTTTTCAGAAGAAGATTTCTTTGTATTCATAGAGAATGCCATTTTGAAGAGATTTGACAACGAAAGTTTCGCAACTGGGAATATAGGAAAACTGCTTCACAGATTTTCTCGCCAAGCAAGCAAATACTTCTTAGAGGAAATATAAGAAGTTTTTGTGCAATAGATGTGACTCAAAAGTCAGAAAGACGTTTCTTCTTAGCAAATTTTACAATGAATGAATAATGTTTACTTAGGTACATAAGAATAGTAAAGTGAGATCGCCAAACTTAGTTTAAATATCAATATTCCATAAGTCAAAATTATGCAATGAAATATCGCAATTGCTTTTGCTTTAAAAGATCTGGCTTTTTCGTACATTCTTATTGATGGCATATGTGATTTGTAAAAGTCTTATACTTTTTATAACATTTTTTGAAAGTGTTAAATTTTGAATATGCTTCTAAATTAAATTGTAAATCACAAATTATGTTAAAAAATTAATTCGAATTATTTTTAAAGAATTAATTATTTTTAATTGTACATATATTCTTATTTATTGATGTAGTCCTTTTTTAATACAAAAAAATAGATTATAAACACGTTACATGGCCTCAAGATGTATGTTTGAGAAATGCATCATTATGCTACAAATATTTGCACGGATTATTTTGAAGGATTTTTATAATGCAAATGATGCTTCCAGAATAATCTAAATATTTCACTTAATTACTTTTACATCTTGATTTTTTTAATGATAATATTGGTTTTTATAAAATCAATATATTAAATTTACTACTTTTCTGACATAATTTGGTGATTTTTCAGAAGATACATTCTGGTATTTTGATTCGATTTAAGTACAGTGCATAGAACTGACATATATTTATAGTTTATTTCACATTAGTCATTATTAAAAAGTTAATTTTTCAGCTTGGAGGGCAAGCTAAATGCTTAAATGTCAAAAATATGACCCGGCTAAATTAAAGGTACAAAACTTAATTTTGCATAACCATTAATACAACTATGATACAAACTTTTTGAAGATAAACTTTTTCATTATATTAAGTAGTAAAATTTGATGAATTCTTAATAAAACATAAGCATATGATATCTTTATTATTATTTTATATAATGTAATACAATATGTGTTATATTTCTGATTTCATATTATGTTCACACATCTTGTCACATTAATTATTTCAATAGTGTTTATTATATAAGACCAAAAATAAAATACAACAATTCTATAAGCCTTAATCCTATTATAATTTAAAATTATTTTAAGAATAGTAAATTTCATTTGGTTCTACTTAGGTTTTGTTTGTATTATA
>JAOUZG010018917.1:1868188-1957574 GCA_026289955.1 Argiope argentata | reverse complement strand
TATATATATATATATATATATATATATATATATATATATATATATCTTTAAATGAAAAATGTTTGAGATACAGTTGTGAATACTTGGATTATAAATTTCTGAGTGAATTTGCATTTTAGTGTATGTAATGACAAGAGTATGTTACAATTTTTAAAGACAGCACATATCTAGAAAAATCGCATTACTCAGACTTTTCTTAAGAAATATCTATATAAAATTAAATTAAAACACAACTATTGACCTTCCTTATACTAAGCAACCTTGTCTTATTCCTATCTTTAAAACAACAATAAGCCCAACGGTAGCGGTGAATTTCGCCAATCGTTTTCGCAACGTCACCAATGATGTCCAAACATCACTGAGTATTTGTTTCATGTTCATAATAAAAGAAATTGATTTCGTGATTGTATATTATCTATTAAAACGAATTAATATTAATCTGAAAGGTTCTAAAAATGTTGCTAGATTCTGAAATATTAATGAAGGAGTTCTTATAAAAAATCATTTAGCGAATTTTATATTAAATAATGAGCTAATTGCTTTCAAAAAAATTCAAACTTCACTTCTTAGTAAGGGAGCTTGTTGCAATTGACAAGTAAATATTCTTGTTTAATTTGGAAGATAAAATAACATCCTGCGCATTTACTAAAACTATTCATGATCCGAAGTCTAACTTGAATTCAGTTAACAAAATAAATTGAACAGAAATAGTAAAGTTTATATTCTCTAGCTAACAATTCCTCGGGCAACCACACTCTTCGTTCATCAAATGTAGTTTCAAAAGTTTTCAATTTCCTTTAAAACCGCAAGTGAACATTTTGAAATGAAAAATGCTATTAATAAAATATATATGAAATGTTAATTTTTTTATAAAATTTAGTAAGCGAAACTTCATTCTTATTTGCTATTTATCCAAATAACAAATTATTACCGTTCCTACCATCAATCGTTGTTTCTGGGACTATTTTTGTCACGTAATTAGTCTCCCCAGGTCTTGAATAGTATGTTCAAATTTGTAATCTTTACCCTTACTAGTTCACTGTAAAATCTGAGCTCAGTAGTTTTTCTTAATTTTGATCACCTTATATATAATTCGTCAAATCATTCACATCACTTTTCTGATTGAAACTATAAAACTTTCTTTAATGACAACAGAGGATAGTTCGAATATTATTCATCAACATTATACTATTCAGAAACATATAAAATTTATGAATATTCTAAGATTTAATAGTTACAGAATGCTATATTAACTCTTCAAGATTGAATTCAAACAATTTTTAAAATTCAGTGCACACACAAGTTCCTGCATAATTCGCTGTACTTTGAAAGACCAATGAGAAATCTCTCCTTTGCCCAAGAAATTTTACATTTTTCAGTCATTCAACCGATGAATACTCATATTTTATTTCAAACTGAAGAAAGAATTCTCTGAAGAAATTCAGCCTTTTCCGAGAAAAAGCTCCACTTTGAATAGATTTGACAATGCAAGTTTTCACAACTGGGAATACAGGAAAGCTTCGACAATGTTCTTTACTGTGCATATAGTTCGAGGAAACCTTCTTTTCATAAATATGAAAAGAATGCACATTAGACACGCCTCCAAGGACGGCAGGGCATTTGTTTATTCTTTGCAAATTTTACGTTGTATGAGTATAGTTCTTATGGGTATATATGAATAGTCAATTGATATCCTCCAAATTCGTTTTAATGTCTATATCAAATGCATCAGCAATGTATTTTTGAAAATCCAAGCTATTTCTTTGGAAAAGAAGCTATATCTCTTTCTCTTTTTACTTACTTGTGCTTGAAGTATGGAGAAAATATTATAATCACAAGAAAAAAATGCAATCGAGATTATGGAGAATTTCTACGTTTTACACCAATCTCAGTTTGAAAGCCATATTTTTGGCATCAAATCTGTGTACTTGAGATAAAGATAACTAAAAAGGCTTTGAGCTAGATGGATTATATTCCATATAAGGTCTTTACAACATGTTAGTAGATATCTATCCAATTTTAAACAAATATATTCAGAGGAGGTTTGCCTGTTTGGCTGACTCTTCGAATGTAAGTTATAACGAAAACTAGAAAGTAAAGAGAATTAGACGGTTGAAATTCAGTACGTAAATTTAGCATTTATAGGGAGGATCACTTATCAAATTTTGTGGTATATCCTGCAAAGTATTGATCATACGTTGGTCTATATTTTCAAAAGCATTTAAACATGTTAACTCAAAATCACAATGATTAAATGTGATGCAATGACTACAGTTGTAGTTATGTTTTATACAACAGTTTTATTTGAGTAAACGCCTTTAAAAACCAACATCAATTTTCATATTAAATATTTAACTACTAACCATATGGCAAGGATAAATAAAAAAAAAACTTACCATCACACGATATATTTTGCAAAAATACTCAATTACCCGAAAGGTTATTATTTCATAACTAATGTACACCAATACAATGCAAGGCGTTGTCTGCCTTACCCCCCCCCCCCCCCCATTTTTTTTCGTGGATTTAAGGGGATGATGCCATTATTAGTGAATATGCGACATAGCTTTTGGGCGACTATATTTGCTGGTTTCTAACAAGGATACTTGAATAAAAGAATTTATATTTTCATGCTTTGATTATTACAAATAATATTTACATTTAAATCATTTCAAATATTTCAATATGATGAAATTATTTCAAAAAATATGAATATTATTGGAAATAATATTTATACTGTCCTCAACTTATGTAAACTTTCCCATATCAAATCAAAGGCGTAATGGTGAGGAACAAGTATACACAAATGTCATAAAAATTTATTTGAATTTTTTATCTATACTAATTGTGTACAAATATGTTTTATGTGATTAATTATAAATGTATATGTTCAGTCAATGATTATCTAATTAAATAACAGAAACCTTAAATTGATAAAAGGCCCTATTTTAGGCACGCTGTTTTCAAATATGAATTTTATAAACAAAACATTCCATTAGAGATGTTGGTATCTTATTCTTTAAAACACACTCGAATATATAAAAAAATATTTCGTTAGAATCTATAAAATATTTGCACTTTTCAACTCATAAAGAGTTAAGGCATGTCAAAAGTAATACAGTAATAATAGACAAAAAAAAATCAAATGCTTTTGCTATATCTTCAGAAAACGACTATATTTCAAATATTTAAAATAAAGCTGGTTTCTCTCTTTCTTTCCTTTTTAATTGCTTTAATTATCTATATAATTTTATTTATAACAAATTCAATTTGTTAAAAATAGCATCTTGATGTATGGATCAGAATTGTGTCAATTTCCCATAGCATTTTAATTCATAGCAATTTGAAAATTATATAAAAGTGTAATTGTACTTTTTAAATTGTTATTCAATATTTTGTTATTACTTATGAATAGCTATTTCAAAAATTTCAGACAGAAAAATTTAAAAATATATTTTTTACAACAAAAACTAAATTATATTTTCATTTATGCTGACAGTAGGGAATGTTTTAACTAACTAATGAGGAAACTAATTCGATGAAACTCCCCTAACAAACTTTCTTTTTTTTTAAAGAATTAATGCTGATTTACACTTTTCAACTTGCTTTCCTACGGCAGTTATAAAATTGCTAATATAAAACATTCGGCAAATAAAAAATAGGGAAAAGCTACGATTTTATTTCATATAAAAGCAGCACTAAAATATCAAAAAGTATTTACATTGCATTTTCTAGATATAAATAAAACATTTATACTAAAATTTAACTCACTTTTTTCTCAACTATTGAATTAAACGTGCCCATTTTTATCAAAACAACCTGCAATCATTCCAAGGAGCCCACAAAATGAAAATAATTTAATAAATATATTTGCTACTAAAATACCTTATAGCTTTAACGTTATATTTAGCTTAAAACTAAATATAACGTTATAACGCTATATTTAATAACGTTATATTCAAATAACGCTGGCATATAAGTAAGCAGACTCAGGTTGATTTTCAAATCAATTGAATAAAAAAAACTTCATTTAATTTTATAAACAAACGTTCATACGTGGATAAATATTTGGTCATGAATTCTAAAGTAGTTTCTCTACTTTGAATTGAAAAAAAGATAAATATATCTTTTTTTCTTAAATTTTAAGTCGCATATTATTTTGAAAACACCAATTTTCCTTATATAAGGAGAAATAAAAAAACGAAAACCAATTTAAAAGTTTCGAAATTTAGAATCCTTTTAAATCAAGAATTTGCGTTATGAATTAAAATTGAATCTAACATTAATTAGCATGATAAAAGTATTTAAACTCAAATAATAAACCCTCTAAACTCGGTAAAATAATCCGATGCATAATTATATATTTAATACTCAAACTTGTTGATTATTCTGAAAACTAAATATCTATATCATTGCTTTAGCTTCCCTGAAAAACTATCTATATCTTTTTACCATTTTGTAATCGTTTTTAGCAATCAAAATTTAAAATAAATAAAACGTCAAATTGACGCCCCGCCTTGAATGGTGAGTGAGAGGCATCATCCGACTGCAAAAGGGTTAAAAATATTTCACTTACTTCAGTTTTTGTACACGAATATAATTCTTGAAAATTTACCAATTGAAATAATTTATAAATTGCGAACTCGTAACCCTCATTAAAGCTTATTTTGTTCCGAAAAGCTGCAGTTTTGAGATTTATGAGGAGGCTGCTGAAACTAAAAATTGCTCACCATTAATAAGCCAGCAACCATGACCTTTCTCATAATTTTAACTAATATACTGTCCATTTACGATCTCTGCCTTCCTCCGTATAAGAGCAAAGTGGCGCAATAAATATCCACTCTATTTGTCAAAACAAATTTATCGCTGCTATTAATTACTTGATTCATTACGGATAAACCTAATAGTTATTCTATTGTTACTGCTCACTGTTTGTTCCCGAAAACCAATAAACTTTGTAATATTGCATTTGAGCATCTATTAGAATCAATTCTGTGTTAGTTTTTATTATTTTCACGATGCTTTTTGCACTAATTCAAAGACAGAAAATTGCTTTTCCGAATGAGAAAGTCTATTAGAAAAAATGTTAAATAAGATGGTATTTATCTCTAAAAATAAAACAGAGAAATGAATTATTTTATCTGATGCAATTTTCATCGGATATATAGAATTTATAATAATACGAATTTGTTAGTATTAGATTTAATCCAGCTTACTAACTCATAAATATTATGTTGTCTATTAAAATAACAGTGCCATCTTTCGATAGGAAATCGAACTTTACTTCTAAGAGAAAAATGTTTTATAAAGTATACTTATAACAGCACTTTACGATGGAACCTAATAGTTACTCTATTGTTATTGCTTGTTTTTTTCTGAACTGGAATAAACTTTGTAATATTGCATTTAAGCCTTTATAAGAATCACTTCTGTAGAAGCTTTTAGTATCTCCATGATGCCTTTTTCCACTAATTCAGAGAAAGAAAGTTGCTTTTCGGAATTAGAAAGACAAATGCCTGTTAAATAATTGTTAAATAAAAATTTATTCATTGCAGAAACCAAAACAAAGAAATTACTCATACTTTATCTGATGTAATTTCTATCGGATATAGAGTATTTACAGTAGCATGGATTTGTCAGTATTAGACTTAATCCTGGTTACCCAATCAAAAATATTGTATTGTCTACTAAAATAACAGTACCATCTTTAGCTGAGAAATGGGACTCTTCTTCTAAGGAATAAAATAATTTAAAAAGGGATACTTTTGACTTCGCTTAAAAGAACTTTTTATTTCATATCTTTTCCACGATATTTTTAGGAAAAAACTATTAAAAAAGAATTTAAGAAGCTAGAAGATTGCAAAGATAAAAATTAACTCTAAAATATATAAATATATATTTTCTATGAAAGGTTTAACGATTCTTAGAAGACATATCATTTGTTTTGCTTTGAATTTTGATTTTGAAATAATTCTCATATTTAAAAGCACCCAATGAAGTTGAAATCTGTTTTCTATTTCTTCAGCAAAATAAAATAAGCTTATCACATGTTTATTAAAATGTTATGTAGAATATATCTCAATTTTAAGATAATTACAAAATTGATGTCACTATTTTTTTTATAATTTCATAAAATATTATTACAGAAAACCATCGACGAGGTTGTTTTAATATAAATGAAAAATAATTTTAAAAGTTTTCTTTTTTTGTAAACATTAATTATATTTATATAAAAGGGAAAAATATAAAAATACTTTGTACTCTAGGAGAGATCAAACAATTTTTTAATTCACATTTTTCTAGTACATATTGCCCAACATTTCAATGATTAATCTTTTGCAGCCGGATGTCTTCATTCAAGACAGTGCATCATTTTGACATCTTATTAGTTTATATATTTATTGACATTTAAATTGTAAAAATACCTACATAATGTTAAAATGAGCCAGATTCATTATTCAGGAAAACTCAACTTAAAACAGTAGCGTGCATTTATTTTTAAGTCCATGTATTAAGTGAGTAATTATGTATGGGATTATCTTTCCGACTGTAAAGAGTTAATTAGTTGCATTTCATGAATAAAAAAGTATATTTTTATATATAGAAAATATATTATTTTTAGGTTTGCAGTTTATTTCCAATAAAATTCTTAGATATTTTAAATCGCTTAGATTACTTGCTTCCTAATTGCCTTTTTCATTGTTTGTAAAATTTTAAATCATTATTTTAATTTTTTTTATTTCTTTATATTTTTAGATGTTATAAAAATATAGTAGTTTTTGGTGGTCTTTTAAAATTATATATTAATGATTATTTTTAGAACTTTAGATATCAGATACGATTTATTATACTATAAAGTATACATATAAATTGAGTAATAATAATGTCCTTATATTTATTTACAGAAAACCATTGGGGAATTACTCAGCCTTCGCAAAGTCAGGGGTAGTTAAAAGATCATCTTCAGAGCAACAAGGGATAGGGGGTGAAAGTTAAGCTTGAAGGGCCAACATCGATATACCCTTCCGACAGGAGAAATGTCCCGACATTGGATTAGAAGTAACTCAAGCTTACAAAAATGACATAAGAACGGGGGAAACAGAAAACAATCACTTAATCCTTTAAAAAGACATTTTGTAAAGTCGTATATTAAAACATTTTTAGAATTGATATTAGCTCAAGAAAAGTGATTCATTTAACTTGTTAGATAAATTTGATTAATTGATTTAGTTAATTAATAATTTAGCGAAAAATCAAAAGACACCATTTTGTGTGAGATAAGAAATTGAAACATCTAAGTTTCTGTCACATTGAAAATTTTTGTCAGAACATATCCTTACCCACATAAATTCATTGAAGTATTAATGAAATTCGTGGGAAGTTTACTTTCCATGGTCCTAAAAAGGGTTAACTGAAATCTTATCCCCATATGTGAAGTAATCTCGATAAAGGCGGATTTTTATTTAAATATTAAAAAAATCTTAGCTCAAAATTCATCCAATAATTATTGTTTCTTTAAAAAAATATCCGCAATTTTTAGCGAAATGACAAAAAGGGGTGTTAGAGACTACCTTATTCTTCCTTCTGAAGATATTTTATCAGGGGTACCATTTATATTTCAGAGATGCTTGCGGTGTTCTCCATGATTAGAGATTACAAGATTACTCGCATTTTTACACAAAAATGTACATTTCGATTTATATCCTTTTCTGTAGAGTGCATAAAGAAGAAGAAAATTAAAGATTAATATGATTTCGAAATCATTCTTTGTCATTGATTCCTCTCTCATAAGCAGACAACATTTTTCTTCACTGGAGCTATTTTCCATTTATAAAAACAGTTGAAAAATAAAACGATGAGAAAATAAAAAGTTGCTTTTTTATATGCATTTACAGTAGAAAGTTGCTAGTTAGTAACTGAATTATACCTACTATATTAATAAATGATTGATCGAAAATGAAATGGGCTTAATTATATTGGAACAGTGAGAGGTATAGCGTCAAAATAAAATGTAATTATTTTAATTTGCTGGACTTAAAAGAAATTTCACTTGAAAAAAAATACATTTTGAAGAAATTTCAGAAATTTAATGGTGTATTATTTATCACTTATTTTTTGAAATCATCAATAGAAATTTAACATTTTTATATTACAACATAAAGTTTATAAATAAAAATTCGAAAATATATACTAAAAGACATTACAATTCCCTTCTTTATACCTCTACCTAATTTTTTAGTTGTAGATAATTAGATTTATTTTAAGTGTAAATTTTAAAGTCCTTTTTTTCTTTTGGAAATTGTTTATTGTTTCCTAAGCCTCTCTTTATAATATGTTACGAAATGATAAGTTGAGATCCAAGGAAATATCATTATAGTAAAAAAATGACATTTTAAACTTTTTATTTTGTAAATTTCTTTTGAAGCCGAAAAACATTGAAAAAAGTACGAGATCTTATTTTGTTCTTAAAAACATTTCAAGAAATTCAAACTCGGTTGGGATAAGCATTTTAAAATGCAATGATGTAGAAAGAGATTCAAATATTTATGTATCTTTCATTAATTCATTTTTCCAATTTTTACATAAATTTTTTTTTGAAACTCGTCCATATGAAAACATTTAAAGATTTTATCTAGAATAGGCTCTTCATTTTACTAGTAAATCTACTTTAATATCAGGTTGACGGGTTGTTAGAGGGTTACACTTATCTACTTAGACATTATTATTATAAGTACTGTGATTGAGCAGCATGTATTTGCAAACTTCTATCAATCAAGATGTTTATATGTAGGATAACTATTAATGTTTCATAACTTAATGAATCTGTTTCCCATTTAATAAATAATACTACTCATCTTTCTGAATATGAATACTATCTTCTTTAGAATATTTCCTAACAAAGATGGAAGATTAATACTCGCTGAGTTACAACAGCAACAACATTCGTTGCCACTCATTAATCTGTCGTTGGCAGCCGATAGTTTTCCTCTTTGGAACATTCGAACAATCCTTTGCGTGTTCGAAAAGTTTCTGAAAAAAAAATTCTGATCGAATGATCGCCATTTTAAAGGGACATCTCTAAAAGAAAACATTCCTTTCCTCAATTACAGTCTATGCACTTTAAAAAATGAAGTTGTAGGGGGCAAAAGAATATAAGAAAAAAAGAACTATTTGAAGGGGGAAAACTTGAATGGATAAAGTTTCTTGGAATGCAAACGATCTTAAGTCGGTTTATTCTGATGTTCTGTAAAGGACCCTGGTGCGAATTAAGTCCGTTTTATCGTCTTCTTGTTTTGCATATCGATGTTGGGATTTTGTATCCAACCTCGCAAAGCAATTTGCTTTTCTTTCATTTCACGTTATGTTCTCTTACTTTGTTA
Source organism: Argiope argentata (assembly GCA_026289955.1). Classification (NCBI taxonomy): domain Eukaryota; kingdom Metazoa; phylum Arthropoda; class Arachnida; order Araneae; family Araneidae; genus Argiope; species Argiope argentata. The sequence continues at coordinate 1,948,194 of JAOUZG010018917.1, read as the reverse complement.
AACGTTTCATATAAAAAATAGGAAATGGGAACCAGAGAAAGTGGTTCAAAGGGGCCTCGAAGAAAATCGCCCATAATAGCTTTCTGATACTTCAAAAAGTAATTCTTTTTACGAAACTTTTTAGTAAGAGTATTTATGCTAAATTTTTCTTCTGTTTTAAAGTAGTAGCAATAACTCCTGGTAAATTTCTAATATCCCTTGAAACTAATAAATCGTTTTAGAAAGATCTGCATATAATGATTAGAATTATTTCAAAATCCTTAAAAAACCTATTCAATTCTATTTTAAATACAGTTCCAGAATTTCGTCATGATTTTACATTCATTTAATGGCTAATGAAAAGGGTTAAGAACATGTAGGGAAATGTAGAGGATGTATATGCTTCTGGAAATGAAATTATATAAATGTAACTACTTTGTATTTTTAATTAAAGGTTTTACCTAATAAGTTATTCTTAGAACGACCCTGTTTTAGATGTAAATGTTGTTCATTGTACTGCCTTTAGGCTGCAGAGCAGAAATGCGTTATCAATACAGAAACGTTCATATTACATGGAAATCCTCTCCAATCTGTTAATAATTTCCAAAAAAAATTTAATACATTTGTGTCGAAAATTATTATTTTTTCTCTGAGCATTACTGAATCAAAATGGTGTGCATTAAATTTTAGGATAAAGTCTCAAGAAAATCATTTTACTATCTCTAAATGCGCCATGGAAAAAAATTTGACGTTATTTCAAATAATATCCCATATTTATGCAACCATTGGATTTATTATAAATTTTCTATAATATAAAAATATGAAATTAAAAAAAAATTCAAAAATTACATTTATCTTTAAGCAATATTTCATTAAGTTAAAACCAAAATTCCCTTAAAGAGCCCTTCGTATAACGAAAGATGTATATAAAGAGCAAAACAAAACATAATAATATGGCTTTGCTTAACGAGCGATGTTTCGCAAAGCAATTAATGAGGTGACCTTGTAACGACACTTGCTACATTCGCTTCTAAGATCTTGCAATGGAAACAGGTCTATAGAAGAAGTCTATACCGAGTCTATATGAAAGAAGTGTAGGCCGGATAGCGCTGCCGAATGCGATTCCGAGAGGTTACAGCAACAGACGAGGTCTTAAATGGAAGGAGTTTCTCTGGGTAAAATTATGAGGCTAGGGGTGGACAGCAAAGATACCTATGTGTTGGTGGAATATTGTAGTTATAACTGCCGAAAAGTTTATGAAGATGAATTCTGTGTCACAGCGAAAAAGTATGTGGAAGAAGTTTGGCCCAACGAAATAAAGCAGCTATTGAAAATTTAGGAAATTGTTGCATCGCACGGTGAAAATCATCGCCTTGTTAAAGGAATAGCTATAGCGCTACATATTTTTTAACGATAATAATGCATCTCGTTTCGGGAAAATTTTAGAGTGTAATCAAAGACAAATTCTTTAGAAAAAAATTTTTGTTAAAAAGCATACATTATAAACAGTAAATTTCATTATTTTAAATTTTCTTCAATATTTCAGTATTTCTTCGAGAGCATTGACTCTTTTTACATAGACTTCTAAGGATAAAAAAAACGTTTCTCTTATCGGATGGTTCGTATGACAAGCAAAATTTGGAAACGAATTACTATCGTCAAATAAGGTCGATTGTGAGTAAAATTTTTACTATTCAGTATTTTTCAAAGCACTAATGAGTATGTTTGATTTCTTAATGTTATTGTCGAACTTCTGAGCATTTTTTGTATTGTACTGTGAATTATCCGCTTGTAGATTACACGTTTTATGATTGGATTGGATTTAGCTAATTACTACTTGTAAATTTATTTATATCCTGCGCTATAGTTAAATTAAGAGGGAATGATTTCTTCCCAAACTTTCTCGTATACTTTTTTAATAATTGTTAACTTTTTAATAATTGCCCTATACCAAAGATCGCTTTAGCATGGCAATGGCGTACGATCGTTACGAAATATTAAACTGTCCTTTGGGTTCAGCACTTTTATTGAATCCATCGTATGTTTCTTGTCTTTAATAGGTGTGAGTGTTTTAGTGATTAATACCTGTCTGACTGTTCGAAAATCAAATTTCTGCTTTAGACCCGTTTTTCCAAAACGGCTGAAACCAGACAATGACCAAGAATAAAATCTTAATCATAAAATTGCATACAGAATTCAATATATTTATGTTGATACATTTTTCTCACGTTTACATATTTCTTAAAGACAGTCAATTTATTTCCTGCATTTGATATAAAAATTGATGGATATCTACATTGTAGATGTTAAATCTGTGTATCAACATTGATGCATCTAGTTCTCTTCGTTTTATAGTTATTGCATAAAATTATATTCAAAAAGATAGACAGGTACACTTACTATGAATGGAATTTTCTCAAAATTTGTTAGAATTATACAAATTTGATTTAAAGACCATGTTCCAAATTTCATTTTTCTAACTCAAAGTACTTTTTTAAATTTATCTTTATCATAAATAGATTAACACGAAAACAATAAAGATTTGAATGAAATTTTCTATGTATATTTCAATGCATCATGTCAGAACATAGTTTCTTGAATGACCAAGAACCACGTACTCGTGCCAGTTAAATTATATTTTTATTCATTTTAATTGTTTCATTGAATTAGTCACTTTAATATTGCAAACGATCCAACAAACTCTGTCGCATTTATTGTTTAAAGAAATATCACATTTCCTATTTATTTCATTTCATAGAATCACGTGCTCAAAATGACATTTTTCTAGGTTTTATTCGCTATAGATATTAACTTATTTTTTTATCAGAGCTTTTGTAAATGCAATAACAACACACTATTAAAAGCTGATTTTTTTTTGAAATGCTCTTTCAGTAATTTTTTTTTTCGCCAACGGATTTTTGTTGGCTCTAAAAATCTCATCCCCAAAACAGCATCATATTCTGACATGATAAAAGTACTTTTTTCATACGCTGGATGATCTAAAATCTAAATAAGTGTCAAAATCTTCAGTTCCAACTTTTTGAGATTACAATATTTCATTTATACTTTATAAGTGGGAAAGTAAATATATTATGAAAATCCATTTTTTCTATACATTTTTATGCGACTTATTATCTGGAAAAAATCTTAAGTTTTGAGACAATCAACAATAGTTTTTCAAGCGCCTAAATGACTTTTTTTTTTATTTTCTGAATTTTCAAGCATTTTTTTTATTAAACTTCGTTAAACAATTTTGTATTTGAACCTCAAGTTACGTTTTAAACAGACTTGTTATTACTTTCAATAACTGATTTATGTAATAATTAAATATAAATATTTTTTTAACATTCAGAAATCCCCGTGCACTACAAAGAGTCACACGGGGCTTCGAGAAGCAGAAAACAAATTTTCATAAAAACATCACATGCAGAACACCTACTCATTCAGCATATTTGCTTGAACAACCCCCTCTTACAGGAAGGTACATTCAAACATATCACAGATTGAGCAGATAAAGAAAAAACCTTCCCGAACCGGGACTCGAAACCAAGACCTCCAAATTACGAGTAAGACACACTACCTCTGCACCAGGACGTCGGCAAATATAAACATTTGTGAATTCAAAAAATGAAAATATGAAAAACATTTTTTTATTCTTTCAGAAAGACATATATCTACTCAAGGAAATTTTCCAATTTCAATAAAATGGAAGTTAAGTAACATAAGCCGTATTTTTGCTTGAAAAAATAAATATAAGAGTACTATCAAGTTTATCTTATCTTAATGTTCCATGCCAAGGGGAAAATTTATGTAATGCTATCACTAGTGTTAAATTTAAATCAAAATATTAGTTGACTATTAAATTATTACATATTTTGAGAAATGTTGATTTTTTTTCTTACATACATATTTCATTTAGTTTGCATTCGAATTTGTATTTTTATAATCAAAGTTTTTAAAATATATTATCGAAACTAGAATTGAAAATATCATGAATTAAGCCTTAGTTTATTAATGTTTTCCTGTACTTAATTTTTGAATACCATACATTATTAAAATGACATCCATAAAAGATTAAGCTTTATTTCAAATAAATCTATGCAATATTCTTTTCAATATTAAATAAACTGAAGGTTATTCAAATTCTTTAAATTTTAAAATGATTTTAACTTACAAAAATTTAAATTCCACATTTCATAAATTTTTCTTGTTGTTTATAATAAAAATTCAAAAACAATCTAATGGTTTAGCTTTTTTTTTTGTTCTTATGTCTCATGTGTAGATTTTTAAAAAAACATTTCGTTACTGATTTAAAAAATTCAAAGGCGTAAAATAAATTTATTTTCTTAAAACATTCTATTCTAGAAGAAGGTTCTTTTAATTTTTTTTTTGTATCTATTTCTTTGGTGTTTGGAAATTTCAGTTTTATAACTTTAAAATATTAATGCACTTCTTAAATACTTTAAAGTTTAATCTATAATTAAATATAATTAAAAGAATTAAGTATATATAATTAGTGTTATTTTATTTTTAAAGAGAAAATGAAAAGAATTAAAGACAAAACATTAACAGTCTAAAATATTTTCGAATAGAAATTTAGTTTCGAAAAAAACAACATTAATGGAATTTTTAGAGAAAAATATTAATTACTTGGAGAGACCATCGTTTTGCCCATGTTTTTGAAAAGATTCTCCTTGTGATAATAAAATAGAAAAATCTTTATTTGCTAATCATCATTATCTGTGAATTTTAGATGCGGAAGTAAATAAGGATTATTAACTTAATTATTTTCATCATTAAAAGATTTAATTAGCTGACAAATATGAAAACAAATTATCGCTTTTGATACATTATTATTTATTTATTTATTTATTTTTTTAAATAAAAAGATTTTTTGTTCCCAAATGATGAATATGCCTTTAAAAATGAAAATGTATAAATATCTTGAGAGATTTACAAACCGTATTTTGTTATTAAAAATTTCTTTCTAGCATTTAAATATTGACTTCTATCAGCTGCATCCTTTTTGTAACTCTTACAATAGTTCAATTTTTTTTTATTTAACAATAAATATTGAACCTCTAATAAATTATTTTAAATGTAGTGATATGAAATGTTTATTTTAATTAAGTTTTCGATTAAAGAATTAAGAATTTCTTATGAACGGTATGTTAACCTGAATCTATTTTAATTGGAATTTATCCGAGATTAGGAAATCTTCACATGCTCTCATTTAGAAAATTGATTTTAGAAATAGAAAAATTGAGAATAATATATATATATATATATATATTTTCATTGTAATTGAATATTTATGTTACGTAGTGCAAAAAAAAGTAAAACTGTTAATTGTAACAAATCAAACGGCGGAATATTATTTTTTTACCAGTACGTAAAATTATTTGATATCAATTAACTCTAATGTTACGTTTAATTCAGAAGTAAAAAAAAATCTGTAGGATAAAAGCTCATAAAAAATATATATGTGCTAATAAATTGATAATCTAAATATTGAAATAAATTTGAAGCTAGAAAAAGACTGTATAATTGATAGATTATGTAATTTTCTACAAAATGAGATTAGAAATTTTATATTATTCTAATTGAAATAGTTAAATATACCATTTTCCCCCTAGAAACATATTAAAAAGAAAATAGTATTTTTTCCCTTTCAGTACACTTTTTATTAATTTCTAAAAGATTCTTTTATTAATTTCTTTCTTTATTCAAAAAAAAGTAATAAAAAAATAAAAAAAATACATCGCAAAAAAATGTTTGCATATGTCTGTCCAGATATGGAATCACACAATTTTAGAACGATTTACTGTCTTGCATCAAATATAAAATGATTTAAAACAATCGAATATAAATAATAATGAAATAGAAAACATCCTAAAATAATTCTCCTTTTGATAACCCACCTTTTTAGCATCAAAGATTAACATTATGTTTTTTTTTTCTATCAGTTATGAAATAAACGAGTTTCGAAGAAGATTCTCCGTTAGTCTATTCCCGACACCAGATGGCGGTAGCATTGCTTGATGAGGAAGAGATGGTAGAAAGGAAATTGATTTTTTACCTTGACTGTCTGCTGGAATGACATCTGGACTTTCTATTGTTGAATCAATGGATTCTTCTTTATAATTCTGTATCGGGAGTTCGCACCTGCAATGGTAATGAAGAAAAACTCTCTACACGCTATCTTGAGCAGAACAATACAGATAAAGTAAATGATTATAGTAAAAGGTTGATGTTTTCTTCCAGAAAATGATAGAGTATAATGCAATGATATCTTATTAAAGATAACTAAGGCCTGTTTTTTATTAATATTCCCATATAAATGAGTTAGTGTAAGATTTTGTTCATATAAATCTTGTTTTCACTTCTGACAAAATTCACCTGATGTAATATTTTATTTTATTAGCATTAAAAATGAGAAAGAAAATATCTTCACGTAATAATTTATATTTCAAAAGCTGGTTTATCTATCAGGATTATTTTTACTAAATGTAACTTAGTCTAAAATTCATTTTTGAGTTTATCCTTGTTGCATAACTATTTTCGGAAGCACAGAAGCCTATTAATTTTGCTATTTTGTTTTGTTTCATTTTGAAAAGAGGAAATATTTTAACTATTTAGCCAAATTTCAGATAAATTAATTTTTAATTATTGCGTTTTTTGTTATCTTAAAATTAGAGCTTGGTATATACGAATTCTCTTATATTATGCACTATTTTAATTTCCGAAGTCAATTAGCTGAATAATATTATTAAACTTGCATCCATATGAAAGATACCTGGTATTGAATTAGAAAATAAAATTAGTATTCAGTTATTGTACTTCTTAGTCTATTAATAAAAATCTGCTTAAAATTTGTTTAATTAAATTAATTTTAGCGATTTTTTTAGTTTTTCGTATAGAAAAATATCGTTTTTAATTTTGAAATTTACAAAGCCTTTTTAATTGCCACAAACTAACACAATTTACTTAACTTTTGTATTAATTTGTTGTCACTTTCAGTATGATTCACTAGAATTCTTTTAAAATAAATATTTATTATTTTTTGAAATTTTTATAATGATTTCTTATTTGGATCTGAAAAGTTGATAATAGAGCAAATCACTTTAAAATTTTTTTAAAATAAATTTGATTTTTGAAAAACTACATGAGTCTACTACATCACCAATATTTTATGGAATCTATATTGAAGGAAAATGAATAAACATTGCTGAATCAGAATTACTGAGATAATTTAATTAAAGAGTTGTTATTTATTATTATTCTGTCATTAAAAACTTATCCTTTTATACAAAAAATTAATTACAAATAATTCACATAAAAAATTTTACGAAGTAATAAGTTTTAAAATATATAAAATCGTTTAAGGAAAACTAATGGCTTTTACTTAAAACAATTACTTTAAAATTGCACTGAATGCATTAATATTGTTTTTTTATGATTTCAGTACACAAGATTTGTATTTTGAATGCTGTGAAATAAATAACAATATCTCATCTATACGTAGTATAAAATGCGGTCTCCTGAAAGCATTTGTATATTAAAACCACAAAAACTCGAAAAATAGTCAACGGATATTGGAGATATTTATACCATTTTGTAGAGTATTTATTGGGAAAGATTTTAGCAAATTAAAATCGTATCAAAATTAAAAGGGGAGTTTTATAATTGCAATTTTAACTTAGCCGAGCATGCTCAAAAATCTGAAACTGCGCATGTGAAAATAGTGAGAGCTGTGATATGCGATACATTTATTTTTTTACGTTTGATCACGCTTTTCACGTTTTTTTTAACGTTTTAAGCAATTTAAATCTCATTTCGCCGAAAAGAAGGAAATCTAACCTCGTCTACGGACATATTATGTTTTTTACTCTTTGTAACAGTTTAAATATTTCTGAATGTGTGCTGCAAACATTTGCTTTGTAAATAATTTTTAAGTATATATATATATATATATATATATATATATATATATATATAATCCTTGTTTGATGTCGCGTAACATGCCCATGTCATATCGAGGCTAAATTTAGGTTTAAAACTAATTTTCCTTCTTGGATGCTATGCCACGGGTAACGCCGTTCGGGTACTGCAAGTACTTTATATATTGAAATATAATCATTCACAGTCTTTATTGTTAGATGTTATTATGTAATTAACTTTTATATCTTTTGCAAACAGAGTACACTCCTGAATATCCAGTCTAACGTGGCGGAAAGACAGGCTGGTTTAAAAAAAATCTTGATTAAGCCGTTCTATGAATTCCTTTTTTTACCTATAAATTCCAGAAGGTACACTTTTTATACCAAAACTTACTGAAAAAAAGTATTTTCCTCACATCTTCTTGAGTAATAGGCCCTCAATTAATGCGAATGTGAATGCTCGACAAGTGAAACTTGGAAGCAGTTGCGGTAACGGGGCGTTAAAATTGAAGGCTCTATGTTGGTCATTTATTTACTGCACTGCAAAAATTTATGAGAGAAAAAATAAGTTAAAGGATATAAACTCTTCACATTTTAAAATGAATTCTGTACACTCCATCGTCGTATACATAAAGAAACACTAAGCACACCCCAAGAATAATTTTCGAATCCTATATGTACTGTGAAGTTATAATGAGGAACAATGGTAACAAGCGAGATCCGTTTCACATTGACGAAACAATGAACAACGTACAGAACGCTGTTCTTCCTCTGTCACAAATTGCATTTTGAACACGACACATAGGAGGATAACAGCAGACGCTCGCTCTCAGTGCCTTGACAATGTTGCCAATGAGCGTGCCGCCTTGCTTTCCTCATTTAAATCACGAAAAAAGAGAACTAGGCAGGAAAGTATGAAAGCCAGATAGTAACGAATCGGATACATAGGAGTGTACTGTATTATAAAAAATATATATCGTATTATTTCACACCAAAGATACAAAATGGAAAAATAAATATTTAAAGAATAATTAAAATACTGGAAATTCACTTACTTTTCTTGTTTTGTTTCCTCTGAATCTGAAAGAAAAATATAAAAATAAAACTTTAGTTTGAAAGAAAAGCTAAAAAAACGAAATAAAGCTATGATAAATAAATCTTTTCCCGTCATTTAATTCTCTCTACGAAAAAAATAAGTAATTTAGGAACTGTCATTAATTCTAAACAGATATAGAAAAACATATGAATAACTCACATGTAGAATATGTGTTTATTATTTTAAAAAATATTTCAAATTATCATTAAAATAAACAGTATGGCAATAAGCATAAAATGGGCGTTGTTTGTCCTTTTTCTAAAACTAGTTTATGGAAACAAAAATTTCTTTATGAAGTTGAAAAAAGATGCACGTTCATTTGAATAGCTGGGTCATAATTGAATTTAATGTACTTTGAAACGAAACCAAGATTCTAAAACAACTTGTTTTTTTCTCCCCAGATAAAATATTATGTTAGCGAATTAAAATCTATAAGCATACAGTTTTTAAACATATATTTTTTTCTACGTTTTACTGTCATTTAAAGTAATTATCCCTCTCAAATGAGAAAAGAAATGCTGTAGAATGTAAACACACAAAATATGCATAAAACAAAAAGTAAAAATGTTAAAATCCCCTTAATATAACATTTTCACTAGCTCTATTGCGATATAAAAAATAAATTAATTAAGTATTATAAAAAGCATACAGAAGTTGAATAGCAGTTAATGGCTTTTATAGATGATAATAAAGAGCTCTCCTAGCTTTTAATTATCTATAAAAGTTTACACATGCCTCTAACTTACAAGATAGAATGAGATATTAACTAAATATGTTATCTCTTTTTTTATTTCCGAAATAAACCAGGCAATACGAAGTAAAAATTTCCAAGAAAATGTTTACAAAATTGCAAAAATAAACCAAAATCATCGAATAAAGAATTAGTTCATCTCAAAAAAATTTCAGAATTAATAAAATCATTATTTCAGTAAAATCATTTTGTTTCTTTTTTTATTTCTCAGTCATTTCAAAATATTTGTGTTTTTATCAAATTTTTTAAGTATTACAATGAAAAAATAGCCTTTATTTGATAAAACCATATTAATATTTCCAATACGATATCTAATTACCTAAAGCAAATTCCTGATTCAGTTTCATCTAATCTAATTTTAATCTAACATTTAACGTATTTTTTCTACATCAAAATGTAAACAATCATGACTCAATAATTCTATATTTTAAGCACATAATTTGGTTTTCATCATAGTTTAAATTTAGAGTCATTTATATAAGAGGATAAAACATTTTGAGACTCATTTGAAATGCAATCCTTTTACTAATCATAAATAGGGATGTGAGTATGTATGTGTGCATTGACTATCTACAGACCACAACATTTGACTCAGTTACCAAATTTCAAATGTAGGATGGAAAGAGGATTTGGAGTTTCTGTGTATCTCGAAGCTGTATTTTAAAATTTTAACTAAATAGTAGGTGAAATGTTGGCATTTTCTGCGATAACTGCCGAATTTCTTTTATCCAAATAAATTTTGCATTATTTTAAAAAATTTTTTTAAAAATAATATATATTGATACCAATTTAATATTCGTGCAAATTTTTGATAATTTTTGCCAATTTGTTTTAAATATCTTTTGGCATAAAATTCAAACTGTTTCTATTATTGCTTCAACTACTAGATGGCTATATTTTCTCAATTATTGAATTTTCAAGAGTGATTTTGTTGAATTTCTTTCAAGTTTACGAAACATAAAAAAAGCGAGGTTAAAAGTTTTAGAAGATAGATATTTTTAAAAGCGCAACCATTTGAGTGGTTCATGTACACAATACACCGAGTAAATATGAGAAATAAAATAACATGACTTTGAAATGTATAATTTGGTAAAATCATGGACATGAAGCTGTAATTAAAAGAATCATCTGAAAACAATAATAAATATTTTTGGCAAACCAGGTGATGAGAATGGGCACAATTTTTCTATTTTGTAAATTGCAAGACCTTTGAAAATTTATACATGATATTTTATGGACTTAATATGAGATTTTCTATACTTATGAGAAAATTCTTATTTTCTTATAAGAAAGATTCATATAGCATCGAAATAAAAACATTTAAACTGGTTTTTACGTTTCATCAAAATTTAATCACAGCAATTTTTTTTTATTTTATAACTTTAAAAAATCAATATTATGATTCTTATCTGTTTAGTTTAAAAGCCAAATTAAAATGTGAATTTATAATATCGCGAAATTTAGATTATAGGATTTATTGTCAATATCAGAGAAAAATTATTTTCTTTGAGTTTTATGAAGTTTTAACATTTAAAAACATATATTATGGCAAATCAATCTAAAACATTGTAAGTTATATACATAACAAATCTCTTTTGATAAAATGGAATAAAATTTAATAACAAAAAATTATATTATTTTAAAGAACAGTATAACATATTTCCTGTGATATTTGTATATCCTGAATGTTTCAAACTGTAGCTTACTTGCATCTTTCGGAAAAAATCAAAATATTCTCTTGTATAAAATGATTAAATTTCATGTATTTAAAGTTAAAAAAGAACAATTTTATTTATATGCATAAAACACATGCAAAACAATACAAAAGAGAGAATATGACATTAAATATTCCTTCTCAACTTTTCACAAAAAAAGGAGTGAATGAATGATCCTACATACTCATTTCTTGGAGTTAATCTGGGCTTTTTTACATCGATGAAAGTCACGGTGATGAAACCGAAGGATATTCAATTTCTTTTAAAATGCAATTTCCAGATAAAATCTGATTATAAAGAAAACGAATGTTTTCGAAACTCTGCGATTTGCATCAAAAGAGCTTAGGATGATTTCTTTTTTGTAGTTATTATCGTTTGTTTCGATAATAAGGCTATAGTTTGTATTTTGCTGTAGTTGGGATAATTTTAGGAAGTAATGTAATAAAAGCAGTAAAATTTGTTTGAAATTGGGATATATATCGTGTTCAGAAATTCAGGGAAAATCCGATTCTAGCAGACGATAATAAATAATAATAATAACGATAATAAATAATGATAATAATAAATATATTGTTAAAAAGAAATGAAATCCATGCAATGCTTTTATTTACTCCAAGACTGTTTTGTAACAACATTTTTATTCCAATCTTAAGAAATGTATGCATAAATGGTATTAATATTAGTATGATTTTATTTTAAATTAGCCGCCTTTGGCGACCAGTCGGTTCGCCAATAGTAATGCTCGCTAAAATTTTCATACATTTTATGTAGCTGTGTCTCATAACAGGTTTTTAACCAAAATATTTTTAAACCAAACAAATTTTGATATTATTTATTTAGCTTATTTTCTTCAGATGATCTGTTCAATGTACTACTCATCTTTCTTTTTCTATCTGAGCAATGATTGTCCCGGAATTGATATTTTACATAAATGGTGGAGGGAAAGGTCTAAAATTCTGTTTTTATAGAATAATGAGATTCAAATTTTCATAAATGTAAACACACTAAACAAATAAAGACACAATTGGTTTTCAAGAGACGCAAAAGCTTAAAAACAGCTTGCAAAATGCCGCGCACAGAGGAAATAATGGTGTCACACACTCACCCTTCTTTTCTTTATTTTTCTATTCTTTTTTTCTTCACTAGTTTTCTTTCTACAAACCCTTTTTGCCCTCTGTTATTCTTTTTTTTTTCTCTTTATTTATTACTTTATTATGACTTTATTTTGAGCAGGCATAGATTAAATATCCATACAGACTAATAATAAAAGCAACTATTTTCTTTCTTTTTTAAACATCCCGCTATCTATGAATTGAAAACCAACTGATTTCGCGTATTTCATTCTAAACAAATCATATTTTATTACTTCCTGCTATCTCACTCAGTTGGTGTGGGGGAAGGAAATGAAGATTTTTGGCGGGAAAGTAAGAAAAGTGTCGTTATAACTATTTTCCTCGCAGTTTTTTTTCCTTTTTTCTCTCCATAAGAACCATCCTCGTGTCTTAACGAAAATATTAAGCAAAAAATTAGCTGAATCGGTCGAGCCATTCTCTAGTTTTGCGCTTAGCAACGCATTTCGAGATCCATTTTTATTATTATAGATGCCTTTTTTACAGTTCTTTTCAGATATCTTTTGATGAGATTATAATGAAAACATATTGGCCCTTTGACCTTGGGAAAGTAGTTCGCTTAATTATTCACTTAATGCATTAAATTGTTTATTGCTCCAAAAATAAATGCATTCTTAATTGTTTTAAGTCAAACTTCTTTGAAAAATTAATCTAAATTTCTTTACTGTTCTGTATTTGTTTTTACCAATCAAAATTGAAAAACAAATAAATAAATGAAACGTTAAGATGATGTGCCGTCTTGATAAATGAGAGTCCTCACCCGAGTGCAAAAGATGCAATAAGCAAATAAATCTTACTTGCAAGTTAGGATTTACTCAAACATGCATTGAATTTAATATTTATTCCATAAACATTTAAGACACGTCTAATTTTCAAAAGCAAAAAGAAATTATTCAAATTTAGAATTATTTCACCAATTAGAATTGATCGATTCCTTAATTATTATTTACCATATCTCAAAATAACATGGCATCAGAAAGTTAATGTCATATTTTTTGGATGAAACGCTAATCCATTTATTTTCAGTTATATATATATATATATAACATTATGTTGATGGAATAATGACTACTTTCTTCATTCCAAATTAATACATTATTAATACATTATTAAACCGGACAGAGTTTATTCTCTCTCTTAATTAGACTATAAGAAAGCTTCAACCGAATGGACATATTTCAAATTTATATGTTTGATACAGCACAAATTTGACACTTGAAAAAACATACGAGTAAATTATCTTACTATATATATAATTCCCTATCATCTGTTTCTAGGTAAATCGAATAATGACATATTTATACAATATTACTAGATACAAGCTATGATACCTTACGATATTATAAGAATTAGGGAGATAAAACGAAACAATTGGAAAGGCGGCACAGTCAAAAGAATTACAAGTTTTTATTCTTCTTTGTAATCCAATCATTAAATCGTTTTACGCCAGTTTAAGGTAATTCTAAAGAATAAATCCGAAAGACTCAATTGAGTGAAAGCCGAAAAGAACGGAGCTCTAACGGTCGTCCGGGGCGCAGATACCCCACATTTTATTACCCCGTAAATTCCAGGAAACGATAATAATGCCACCATTCCAATAGATTCCAAAGAAAACAAAGAGATAAAAGAATACAGAAAGGATAATTGATAATCCTGAAAAATAGTTCTCAATGGCGGATGTCGTTGTGACTTTAGGATGTGTGAATATGCTGTGTAATGTTAGCTCAATTTATAAAATTTCACGGAGTGTGGTACTTTTTCAAAATTTCGAATTTGTTCAGATAATTTTTTTTAAAATAGAGTGATTTTATATATTTGTTGTATTTCAAATAAAAGTAAAAATAAATGAATATTCGGTGTAGAGTTTAGTTGCAACAATCCGTTTTAAAACAATATTAGGGCTAATTTGGCACATACCTTGCAATTCCGAACAACCTACACATGATGAGTAAACACCTCCTCCCCAAACCACCGCATCACACCACAACAATGAGAGGACATATGTCCCCACATTTTTAAATGATTTATACTGTTTTGAAATTAATACTTCGACATAAAATTTTATTTTCTCCCCTAATCAATTTATGCAATATGTTTTGGAAATTTTATTCTATTTCGTTTTATAAAAACAAAGATATATTCTAAAAATGAAATTTTAAATTGTGTAGAATCAAAAATCACGCAGATATTGTCACCCTATTTTCAGTAATAGATAATACATTAATTTACAAAAAAAAAAACTTTGAGTTTTTAAAAAAGTAAAGTAAATTTTTAAATTTTATATAAATATTTTGGATAAATAAATTTTCAAATTCATTTATTAACCCTTTGCACTCCGATAGTGCCTCTTACTCACCATTGAAGATTGTGCATCATTTTGACGTTTTATTTATTTATTTTTCAAATTTAATTGTTAAAAACGCTTACATAATGATTAAGAGATGTATGATTAATTTTTTCGAAAAAATTCGACTCAAAAGAATATTGCATATTTTTTCATAGAAATAAAAAAAAATTCATATTAGGCGAATAATCTTGCATCTAATTATTTTTCGGAGGGAAAAGAGTCAATTATAGTTTATTGATACTTTTTTTCCACGAATTTCTAATTTTTTAATTCAATCTTCCCTCATAGTTAACAAAAATAAACTGAAAGAAATGATAGCTGTAGGCAAAGATGTAGAAGAAACCCGAAACACCCCTTAAAAATGTACAGAAATAATACTGAAGCTACTCTTCCATAAATGTTCAACGTATCTACTTAAAAACATGATGACACTTTATCTTCGGCAGATTATGCAGAGTAATGTAGTTATTACAGTTGGATATCTTGAACCCCAGATCCAATACATCCTATAAATTAGACAAAATAAAGTGCATTTAGCACCTGGGCTGAAATGTTAGAAAATAATCCTAAAAAAAGATTAAAATGAAATCTGCTATGCATATTTCAATGTATCGTGTCAGAACATCATTTCTTGAACGGATAAGCACCACGTGCTCGAGCAAGTTAAATTATATTTTTATTCATTTTCATTGTTTCATTGAATGAGTCACTAACGTATTGCAAACGATCCCAAAAACTTTGTCTCGCATTTATAGTTCAAAAAAAATATTACATTTCCTATTTATTTCATTTTATATAATCACGTGCTCAAAATGACATTTTTTCTAGGTTTTATTTGCGGATGTTATTATTTTTTTAAAATCAGAGCTTTTGTAAATGCAACACGTTATTAAAAACTGAGATGCTCGCGCAGATTTTTTTTAAAATTAATTTTTCACCGAAGAGTTTTTGTTGAAGCCCAAAACCTCATTCTTAAAACAATATCATGTTCTAACATGATAAAAATAAAAATGGCTCGTTCAATTTTTTTTTGTCAAACGTCTTTTTGAAAAGTTGTGCAAGCTCCAAACTACACTCACACAACGAATCGTTGTTGAAATTTGCTAATAATGTAATTACTAAACATTGGTTTGTTGTAAAAATGTTAGAAGATTTAAAGCAGTAATATTTTCAAAATAGAAAGTTACATGCTGGTCGCTTGGTCACATTTATTACACGGAATGGAAATGGAAAATCACATCAAGCGAGATTGGAATCTACCCACCCGTATATCATTTCCTGTTAAAAAGAAATATACACCATTAAACTGTAGAATATGTAACGAACAAATCCATGTCGAATAAAAAAATTCATTTGTAAAATATTGTTTGGATGTTGACCCTTCTCTTGCAGACTCTGAACATGTTAAACCTGGTATGGTCACATAAGAAAAAAACTGGCCCACATAATAAGAAGGATTGAACGGTATTGTGCACTATAGTCCAACAATTTCGGATACGTTATATATTTTTTGTCCATTTGCTAAGATGAGCGTGCCACGATGTTTCTTTTTTAACGACGTGTTTAGAGTGTCTTGGCAAATTCCCTTTCTTTCGATCAAGTACGACGAACATGCCCAGATGCCCCCCTTTCTATACATTATATACGGAAAATGTTACTAGAAAAAGTGCGGATTTTTGAGAAATAACCAATATTGTCACGGTGATTAAGACAATAAAAATTTAACCATGTTAAAATATCCAAATTTAATAGGACTACAGCCGTTAACTGTAATATAAACATTTTATATTTGCTAAAAAAAATTCTATCCATTATAATTCGGGAAATTTGTACCTAGTCCCCTTAGTAAAAATACCGCCTGTTTTTTTAGTCAGCCAAATGTTTCTCCTTTACTTTATAGACAACACGACCCCATAATGACAGCAGACTAACAATACAATATTCATATATCCAAGCCAGCACGGGAACTGGCGAAAAAAAAAGCAAGAACTTGTTATGCATATGGTGGATGGAGCTGCTGTGTGTGTATCCAATAAAATGGGTTTCATATTTGCAACAACAGATTTTTGCGATGAAGTGCAATTTGTAACTGCCTTTTTCTAGCGCAAAAACATTTTTTCATGCGTTTTTTTCTGTCGTCTGAAACCACATCGATCAGAAGTTTAGGAGGAAGAAAAAAAATAAGCACATACACGTTTCCCTTTTTTGAATATGAAATTGAAGTTGTGTTGGATGTTTTGCCGGTACCTTGGAGAATTTTCAGAAACTTCCACGTCTTATCACGGAATCCGGAATATGTTCGATGCAGATTCGGAAGAATTCTAGACTTTTATATATCCATCGATCCTGTTTTATTCAGAACGGAAATATAAATTTGTTACTTTGTAATGTGTTTTTTTTTATTCATTTTCTGGGAATTTAGTTTTTCTAGAACTTCTTTTATGGCAAAAAAATTTAAATCAGAGAACCGAAGATAAAACTTTTGCACTGCTTTAGAAAAACTGCTTATCTTTGTGTGGAGGTTTATGAGTATAAGGTTTTGAAGCTGAAATTTCAGAAACAAACCATTTATTCATCTTCTTTGCTATGTTGATAATATTCTTCATAGAAATTTGGATCGGATTTAGACAGTGAAACTTTGCCACTTTTTTTGGCAATTTAACAAAGTTTGGATCATAAAAATGTTTAAAATAGATTCAACGACTGCTTTGTGAAAGTTTTTAAAAAATAAAAAGAAATTTAAAAAGTCATTTTTTTCTTTGGATTTTATTTTATTCATTTTGCGCTTAAGATAAAAATAATGGTTTATGAAATTAAGTTTTGTATTTTTTCTATGATTTTTTTTAAAATTAAAGCTATTTATTTCGGATAGAATAAACAAAATAGCATTAAAAACTGCATTAATAAATATGAGAACCTACCATCTCATCGTGTGGATTCACAAATTTTCAAATTTGAATGACCAATTCGTAATTACTCTTGATTTCCAGATCCCTAGACTAGCGATTTTCGGTGATTGTATTTTGCCAAAAGGTGGTAGGCTGAAAGATGAGTGGTTATTACGCCTCCTAATCCCAATGATGGTTATAAATTTTAATGCTAAATGTAAATATTTCGTCCTTCCATCTTTTCTCTCCCCCTCCTCCCAATATTTTAATTTAATAAATGCCACCTAACGCATGCGCAAAACTACGTTGGCTCTCCAAAACTGAAAATGGATTATAGATAATAGGCGCCTAGGTCGCTACGTATTATTCAATTCACGTTCAGATTTCTAAAGTGTTTTTCTTGATTGAAAATAGAAAACAAATTCTGCTTTCATCCATTATCCAGATTTATGCGAAAACATATGGAATAAAATTTAGTGTTAAATAGTTTACAGAACTTCAAAATACATAACATAACGCCATCATGTGCCCCAGCTACCTATAACTCTATCTAACCATTTGAATGAGCACAAGATGGGAGAGAGAAAGAAAAAAAAAGAGTAAAATTAGTTAAAGGGGGGAAAAGACGATGCAGCTATTCAGGGATTTTCAGAGAAAATGCCATTGGTGTCAAATCTTAAATGAATCTAT
Organism: Argiope argentata; assembly: GCA_026289955.1. NCBI lineage: Eukaryota > Metazoa > Arthropoda > Arachnida > Araneae > Araneidae > Argiope > Argiope argentata. Next base: position 1,929,658 of record JAOUZG010018917.1, on the reverse strand, counting down.
TCAATTTTTTGCTGAAGTTATAACTAGATAGAGGGGACAAAAATACTGAAACAAATCGTGACTATGAGTTGAACTTAAAGGGAAATTAGATTACCAACTGAAAAGACAGATAAATAATATAAAATTAGTGATTTGGAAGGAAGAGAAACCTTTTCAACACCTTCTGTTTCTCGAATTAAAAAATAAGATTTGTAATTCTTTTCACAATATATTTATTTTTGTTTGTATTTAAAAAAAATAGAATTTGTGAACATAAAAAGGAAACTCAGACACAGAAGAGCATTAAATCTATTTGCAGAATAATCAGATAATGAAAAAATTACGGTAATAGCAATGGATAGATTAATAATTATAATACTCGTTCACATGAAGATTATCGAGATAAAAATAATCCCGGTTTTTAATCAGTTATTGATGTATAATTGAACATATACATTCTTTTGATATTGCACATAATATTATAAAATTAATAAAAGTGAATAATCAATTATTCATTCCAATCGGATTTCTTCTTCTACCATAGTATGCAATATGGCCAAGAATAGTCCTTGCGGCAACAAGAATCCAAACAATCCAAACCAATTTTGAGCCGTAATACAGATTAATTTTGCTTTGTAAATAAAATCACTACAAATGACCAATACTTTTCTTGTTACATAGTTGCATCTACTTGTGCAAAACACACATACATGCATGCATGAGCCCAATTAAACCAAATTGATAAGTTAAAAAAGAAAACTCATATTTTAAATTTCGATTTGTTCCATCAGGGGGGAGCTTAGTTTAGTTTAGTTTAATTATATTAACGTCCCATTTAAAAACAACACTAGGAATATTTTGGGACGGACCTAGTAATTTCGAACCACAGAAGGATGATGAAGAAACCACCTAAGTTGACACCCCTTTACAAATTTCCACCTCACACTAACCGGAGAACGATTGACACTGATGGATTTATAGTGCACCAGACCCGTTTACACGACGGTACCTGGTTTGATTTGGGTCTTTAATTTAAAGCCCTCTGGTTCCGAAACCTTACCACCAGGCTACCACGGCTCTATAAAATTTTAAATTAGCGTTACGGACACTTACATTTGAATTTAAAAATAATTTAAAAACTTTACCATTACCTTATAATTTGATAATGCTTCTTAATTTCCCCCCACTTCTCAAGGTCTTATTTCCGAGGTTCATAGATTAAGATTTTATTACGCATAGCTGCCATAGTAGGTACTTGAAAATCATAGACGCGCAATAAGGGCTTGCTCAGCTATATTTCGGTTAAATCATTGTCAATAACGTATAAATATTTTGTTCTCATTCTCATGTTTTTTTTCTGTTTCACCGTTAGTGGTATGAGGGTATTACTTAGATTCCTGGCCGGGTACTGCAAATAAATTTTAAAATGTCATAGAGATACAAATTCTAGAAGGATAAAGTAGCTAAGAAATTAGTATATGGATTAAATAACTAATTTTCAGGGTCATTTAACAATTAAGAATGAGTTATACGTATTATTTACACCATCTATTATATCTTTTTTTTTATTTTTAAGTATTTATGAGATTTAGAAGTTAAAATATATAGTCCAGTTCTTGTTAATATTCATTTCTAAATCTATCTTTTAATGCATCCTTGAATCCTATGCGAAAGAAGGGATAAATTCACTATGCGAATAAAAAGACGCTAAAAATGCTAACACTTAGATACTTCAAATTACTCTGCTCGATTCAGGGTGAAACGGGGTAATCATTTTTTAAGCTCTTTTAATGTTATTAGGATTACCAAAACTAAAATAATCGCATTTGAACTAATCTATCAGCTCTGAGATCAAAGCAGCCCTTCTGCCTCTGCAGAACATTCTTACACCAGGCAGTCCAATTACCTGATTTCACGATCGCCTGGATAAATGTGTTCATTTCAAAGCACGACCAAAACAAGATTCGAGATGCCATCAAAGGGAAACAACAATCAGAGGAAATTTTCCGCCTTCATAACCTTGAGTCACAATCGATAACTAATTCGTTTTGGCCCAAATTAAAACCAGGAATTTCAATTCCAATAAAGGAGATTAATTAATGGATTCTCTTTGAAATGTCAAACGTCGTTAATTCAAAACTGCAATCATAGAATGCTCCGTATTAGGGCTCATTTAATAGGGAAAGCAAACATTAAAATATTCCTCGCGAGAAACTTATGTAAGGCCGCGAAAATTCTTAATTTTTCTTTGAGTTAATCAATTATTTTGTGCAAACCAATGTTTTGATAATATTAATAAAAATATTTTGCATCTCAAAAAAAGTGCAAATTACTTTTTTAGATAATAATACTGTTGTGCATTAAATTCGCCGAACATTATGAAAATGATCTTAGAAGAAACGACAGTTTATTTTATTTCCATTATTTATTTATTTTTTTCATTTGAGATTTATTAAAAAAGCGGGTCGAAAAAGCATTAATTTTTTCTCAGAGAATTTTTTTTATGAAAGAATCTTATAAAAAAAGCATCGGAAAGGAAGGAATAACAATGGGTTACTTTAAATGTGAGAAAAAAGGAAATAAAGAATTAAACATGTTTTTATAATACTAAAATATATCCTCTTTTATTAAATAAATGCAAATTTTTTTATTAAATGAGTATTGTTAATTCGCATTAAATTAATAGGATAATATTCATCCAAGTTTCTTGAGATATTCAATTATCTTATTTTCTCTTTGTTAGCTATTAATATAATAAACAAATACAATCGCAAATGATTTTGTTATACTGCATTAGTTTTGTTATACTGCATTATACACCCTAGATCAAATTCTGATCCTGACTTAACAGGATTTCGTTATTACAAGGAGAAATTTTAATACCTGTGAATTATTCAAAAATAGACAATAATTCAAATATATAAAAATATGACAAATATTCTATTAACGTATTTTAACTATACGAAACATATTTTGCTCTAGGCATGTCCTCATATTTTTTCCTTGGAAATTACTTAACAATTGTTGTTTTTGTTGTTAGTTATGGCACTTTTTCAAGCCCGCTGACAGACCTGTCAGTGATTTAAAGCGATTGCTCGCCTTTCTTTTTCAGAAGCGCCAACTAGGGCCAAGAGTACAGTACTACTTAGCTACACACACATCACAACTATTTTTATGGGGTGAACTTGTATCATGTATTTTTATTCATTAATCCCCAGATCGTAATTTATATCTGGAACAGAAAACGATCACTCTGACTCAATCCCCTCAGTGATATGACTCTCGACATGGAGGGCTTTGTGGTCACGCAAATTTAACGCACACCAGCCACCACACACTCGGGGAATCTTTGGCCGGCCAGGTTCGAACTCGCAGCCTAAGGAATACGATTCCTACACTCAACCAACCAGGCTATCCCGGTCCATCCCCTAACAATTAAAGATACATTTAGCAATAAGTGGAACATTAGGGAATGTGGCACTAACTATAACTATCTTACACCTAAATCGATTTTACTCATATCAATCAAAGAATCATTATTCTGTAATAAAGAAAATTACGGAAATTTTGGGAAAAAGAGCCTTTTGGAGATTTGACGTCTCATAAACCACAATGGCATTTGCAGTATTACCATAAGTACTATTTATAAAATTAAACCAATAATATAATGTATTAAATTATCAGTCAATTATTACCCATACCATTAAAAAGTTATACATAAATAAATAGCCAAAGAGGTAGTGCTATAGTAGTTATAGTGTATAGTAATCAGGGGTATACCGTTGAAGTTATGGTATGTGTAGCAGTTAAAGGTATACTGTAGTAGTCATGGTATATGTTGTAGTTAAAGGTATACTGTAGTAGTCATGGTATATGTTGTAGTTAAAGGTATACTATAGTATAAGGGTATGTTGTAGTAGTTATGGTAAGTGTTATAGTTAAGGGTATTCTGTATTAGTTAAGAGTATTCTGTAGTAGTTAAGGGCACGCTGTAATAATTATGGTGTATAATAGTCAGTGGTATGCTGTTAAATATAATCATGTTGATTTATTCAGTAATTGGACATGTGAAAACTTAGTTTTTATGAATTCTTGATTCTATTATTCGTATTTAGAGAAATATTTTTTATACTCTTTACATTCGCTATCATTTTAAATAAAAAAGACATTCCTAATTAAAATGAACGAATAAAGCTATCAAGATTATGAAATATGAAACTTATGAATGACTGAATATCACTCTTTTAATTCAATTCTTTATTCATTCGAAAGGCCCAATAAAATTTACTATATTTATGACAACCCAAACTTTTAATCACTAAATGATTTAAATTTTTAGTGTAAAATAGTAAAGTTTTAATGTGTGCTTCCATATATGGGTAAGATGATACATAAATTAATATTTCAGTATTTTTAAGCGTATTTAAAACAATCATTTCTTCATTCAGGCAAAATAAGATATAATTCTTTATTTCATTCAAAGCGTAATTTTTATTATAAGTAAAAGCATAATTCTTTCAGTTAATTAACTTTATAGACATGATTAGAATGTCCATCTCGTATAAAGCTTTAGATTTTAATTTATGCTATTAAATATAGTTTTTAGTGAAAATACTGAATTATTTTTATTAATAAATTTAATTATATGAAAATGGTTTATTATTTGATATCATATAGAGATATGATACTATTATGAAACAAAATAAATCGGAACTATCACAGATAATGAGTGCTGCCAAATGTAAATATTGAAAAGTAAAGCATTTATGACTAACCGAATATAAAACGAATAAATTTATACAACAAATGCTCGAAACATTACAAATATTGGTGAATTATTAAATAAAAAAAGCGAATTGACTAGAAGTAAAATAAAATTCGATTCTGAAAATACTAAAACTCATATATCCCTGGAAAAATACCAAGCTCGCATATATAGTTTCCGCTTTAAAATATTTATTCTTTACTTTTTACTTTTCGCACTGATTTCTCATGTTTATATTTTCTCACACTATTCAGAGTTCATATATGTATATAATAAAAGAATAAAAAAGTTCTTTACTACCATGAAACTCTTTCTGCGATTTTTCAATCTAACACAATTCTCTTTCCATTCACTCCACCACTACTACTAAAAGCAAAAAGTAAAAGGGGGAAAGAACTACTCTCAAAAACAATATGCGGTTGGAGAACCTTAAAAATTTTGTGAAAATATAGCTCTCTCGTTTGTATAAAATAAAAAGACGGAAGCGCACAACAAAAAAGGTACTTCGAAATGATATGGGGTGAGAATTTCTTATTTTGGTATCATTTCTCCTTAGATATGATCCCCTGGAGATACTTACTCGGTGTAAAGTGGTGCAAGAATATGCATAAATAACAAGACCTCTGAAAATCCTTTAAATCTAAAAATAAAGGCGCCTCTCTGCACAAAGTGAACATATGCACGGTTATAAACTTTAACAATCCTTCAGTGTGGTTCCATATCCTTACGCAAGGACTGCCCTGGAAGTCCTGGAATTGAGAAAGTTTCGCTGGCAGGGAAATTGCCTCCGAGCACGTGGTGCATCTGGTGAATTTATCGTTTCATTTTTCTTGTTATTTTTAGCTTCATTCGGGATTTGCCTCGATGCAGCGAAGAAGCAGTGAATCGCTGAATTATTAAATGTGTTGTAGCTGTTTCTCGGACCAAAAATGCACTTTTGTATGAATTTTCTTTATCTTCAAAAGGTTTTCAAAATAAATCCATCATTGGTGTTAAAGAAGTAAGTTATTTACATCTTTATTTTGGATTTATAAGTACTTGTAAGCATTGCACAAAGTAAAATTATAAAAACCAAAATTTGATTTATCCGTGAATTCAGAAGTTTTTAATTTTAAACGCACTATCCGAGGATTCTGAAGTGAGTGCAACTAGTGTAAGTACCACCTATTACATCGAACTTAAGTTCTATTTTTATGGGTTCAATGTGAACTATATTTATCTATTTTAATATGTACAACTTTCAATTATTTTAATTTATCGAAAACGCATTTATGAAAGAATTATATTTTTACAAACATGCAGCGTGAGAGCCCAAAATATTCATTGAATATTCTCCTCTTTAACATGGAACAATAGACTCACTAAACCCAGAAAATATTATTGCATTGTTATGAGGTGAAGTGAGAAAAGGTGAATGGAAGAGGAAAACAACGGACACCCAAAATTACTTTTTATTTTATCATTAAATGAAAAGCTTGGGTCAATTTGTTTCAGCAATGATATGCATCATAGAAAAAAATCTTCTTAATGTTAATATTTGTATTATAGTGAAAAATAATATTAATAAAATCCTTAGTTACACGTAATTGTAAATTCTTGAAAACCTAAATTTCTGCTTCGAAATGACTTTCAATATCAAGGTAACCAATTAATTTCAGAAGCCAAATTGTAGGAGCCCGTCTAGCTCGACAAAGCGTAACCGTAACGTCCGAACTTACAGGCTTTTATTGAAGAACGGCGTCTAAAGTTATGACCGCGCGTAAACAACGTGGACAGACAAATTCGATAGAGCAAAACAATATGTAGAAAGAGAAGCTTGGTGAAAGAAGTCAACGGGTGTTAAAGCGGATTGAAATACCTAAAAAACGAACGGCTGCAGTAAAAGTGACAGCAGAGCTCAATACCTATCTCGATACTCGAGTGTCAATGGTTACAGTCAAGAGTCTGCAATCATTGACACACTGACATAAACAGAACATTTATGACAGAGCAGCAATTCCTAAGCCAGATGTTAATGGCAAAAGTCCTCACCATTCTCACAAATCCTAGTCTATTGATAAGTGAAAGAAGGTAATGTGGTCTGAGGAATTGTGTTCCATACTTTTCGCAACAAAGGGTGGATGCATGCTTGGAGGACACCTGCCAAAATGTATTATCGTGATTGCCTCCTTTCAACTGTCTAGCATGGAAGGCGTTCTGACAGGATTTGGGCAGCAATGCCGTTGTTTTATGCTGAATCAACCGTATCATTGAAGTTAATTATCACGGGGGAGATATATAGATATTTTATGTATATAATTTTAGCTGACCTGTCCGTCTATGATGCAAACTATGGAATTTTTCAAGATGATAATACACCTATACATGCAGCGAGACTTGTCCAATCATGGTTTGATGAACACGAGGATGAAGTTAAACATCTGATTTTACCCACATAATCGCCCGATCTCAAAATAATTGAATTTTTATGTTCTATTTTAGAGCGTTCAATACGGAATAGATATTATCTTCAGACATATTTCCCAGTACTTTCACAATATCTCCAGAAAGAATGGTAGAATATTCCTCTAAATACTATTCAAACTTGTATGAATCTATTCCTGTTTGAGTCCAAGCTTTATTTTAGGCCAAAGGTGGTCCTACTTCATACTAATAAAGGATTCTTTATAAATCTAGAGTATTTCCATTATTTTTATAACCACCATTGTATTAGGGTTACATCTTTACTTTTGTTTGGCACATATCTATTCAGAAAAGGAAATCTTAAACTTTTTCTTAGTTGAGCCATTGTTATTAGGGATTTTTTACGTCCCTACTGTAATTTTCATGCTACGTGAGAATTACAGAATCAAAAATATTTTTAAACAAGATTAGAAATAATTAAATCAATCAATGGGACTTCGATGGGGAAATAGAAGATTTTAGAACAAATATATAAGCTAATTTAAGATTTTTTTAAAAAAATAGGAATTGTGATTAAAATTAGATAAAGAGATACAACGTGCAATATTACAATTTGATTCTCACGCTGGTCTAATCTTTTAAATATTGCATTTTGTCCAAAATATTTAATGCATTAGCTCAATAAAACGAAATTCAATCTAGTTTGTTTTGTTTCCATAGAATATGAATGTAATCTAAAATTTTTAAATTCGTTTATTTATGTTTTATGTCCACAAAAGTTAATGAAAAAGAATTTAACGAACAATATCTGAATTTTCTGACATTTTAAAAGTATTTTTAATAATCATCATCAAATCCTTGTTGTGAAAATTCGAAAATCTAACATTTTCAAGTAATCTTTTACATCTTATTTCATAATCGACAAAAAGTATTTTTAATACTTCTAATATAAAGATTTTAATCTAGCATGCACTTCACTAATATTTTAATTGCATTTTGTTTCGTGTTAGTGGTTAATTACAAACAGAACAAGAATTCCTCCGTGCGTATTGCTTAGCTAATCAAGAAACAAATTGCTCAAATTCCAGGGTAGAACGTCATGGATCAGCACAGGGGGGAGACAGAGGGCTGTAATTACACTCTTATAGCAACACGTAGAAACAGGCAAGCAGGTTACGTGCTAACACCACCCCTGAGACAAATTGGAAGCGTAACGCCTAAATGCTGCCGAACCTGTCTTGCGTCCAAACAGCGGGTCAGTCCCTTTCTCACTTCCTTTTCTTTGTTTCTTTTCCCAGTGGGACTCTCTTTTCTTTATCGGGTTATGGGGTTTTCTTTATTGCTATGGCCCACCTGTGTTTTTTCTTCATTAGTTCGCGGGAACCCTTTCCAAATGATAAAATCGTTATTGGTTGGTGCATTATACCGAAATGATGAGGCAACAAACTCAGCTAGTTTTTCTTAATGTGATGGGTAGAATTGCATTGAAGTCATCACGGACTCAATCGAGTCTGCAACTGGAGATGAATCGAAATTACTTTTTTATGAGGGTTATTGAATTATTATTTTATCACCTAGGCTTTAAAAAAGTGAGTGAGTTTGTTGTACTTTGGAGATGCAAATGATCTTTGGCGTAATTAAGAGTTATTCGACAGAAACTATTTTTCAAGCAATAATATTATATAAAATTTTAACAGATAAAACGCTCTGTAACAAATATTTTTCATATAAAAGTGATAAGCCTCATAAAATATGTCAGCTTCATATGATTCCAATCTAACATAATGGCAAAATTTTTACAGTCTTTTAGTGTTAGTTTTCATTTCGAAATATTTAATAACTCTAAAAATTTCACTTATATGGTACAATTCTTTTTTGCAATACCGATTTTTCTTTACTAAAATTGTTAACACTTCTTTTTCTAGTTTTGATTTTAAATTTGAAAAATAAGCCGAATTTTATTTTAATATAGGAAATGTTTATATTTGGTATAAGTTTATCCAAATGAAGCCAAAATTTAGATGCGAGTTAATGATAATATCTGATACAATAAAACCCTTCTTATGGAAAATTCATCCAGAAGGTGTACAGGTTAAATATTCAACAAGATCAGTAAGGAATAATGGCGGTTGATACTGATGGAAGACACGAAGAAACAGTGATAAAATATAGTCGAAGCGTATACAAGATCTAAACTTACAATTAAAGGCATCAAGTAAGCAGAAAATCGAAACTATAAAACGAGTGAAGAAAAGTGGTGTTGGAGATTAGCCTTTTAAAGAGAGAATTAACTCGACTTTTGACACTTGTTATGGCCCTCAACTTTCTAGAGCTCTCTTATTGGATAATATACGTTATGAAATATATAAGGGAATTCAGACAATAAGATATAATCAAGATTCTAGAATAATTGAGTTGCTTTATTTTTCCCTTAAGAGTCATAAAAAGATCACTAAGATAAGGTACCATTAAATTGACATCCTTTCAACATCTGTTAGAATTATCTAAAAAAACTATTATAAATTCGTAATAATTGCTTCGTTTCAGCGAATCAATGTTACAAATTAATAGTAATATTGTATTACAAAAAGCAAACGCAGAAGATAATCCGATTCTTTAGTCCTTATTAATTTCTTTAAAAAAATACATTAAGACAACATCAATTTATTCAACAAAACTATGAATGACCAAGTGATTATGCAACAAATGAGCATCCATGAATATTAAAGGGCTTGGGAACATTATCTGAATTTGGTAGCCCCAAGTTCGAGATTTTAAGGTACATAAAAACTCAAGGGAAGTAAGGATTGTCCTTACAAGGGAAGAATTTTATAGCTAATAGATTAAAGAACTAAAAAAAATCCTATTTTCCCCATTTTAAAGTCTGCTATTTTCTCAGTTAATACATTACCAAATAACTTACTTGTAAAAAAATCATTACCAAATCATTATCAATCAAAAATCATCATCAAAAAAGATTATTAGTTGTAGCAGCATTTCTGCACAAAAGAAATATAAATCAATTCTCAGTTTTATAAATATGAATTTTGTATACGCAAAGAAATATATTTAATCTACTGTATTGATCCACTGCCACAACTTTTTTCACTTGTGCAAGGTCTATTTAGTTTAGTTTATTTAAATTAACATACTATTGTAAAGTAACACTAGGAGTATTTTGAGACTGAACTCGTGATTTTGAATCACTATCAGATGACGAGGAAGAAATCTGATCAGGCATTCTCCTCCCCCCTCCCCCCACACAACAACACATCAACAAAAGGACGTTTGGCGATGACGGACTTAGAGTGCAACTGACCCCCTTACACGACGGTTCTTCGGTGGAATCCTTTCTCGAACTTGAAACCCTATGGCTCACAAACGGCCTACGAAACAGACAACCACTGCTCCCAGGATTTATTTAGATAAAGTTTCCTCTAGTTTCAGGGAACATATTTCATGATTTGTTTAACAAAAACACATGAAATCATTCAGTTATATTAAAAATTGCTGATATAAATGCTTAGGTTTATAACTCACAAACAGGTACTTATATGTAGAAAGCAAAGATAAAGTAACAGTGATATGGTTATACAATTAAAAATTTTATGCCTTATTTTATTTAATATAGATCTTTCATTCTTTCCTCCCTGTCTCATTACTCAGCTCGTATGACGAGTTCGGAGTTTGTCTCACAAAGAATAGAGATATTTTAAACGTGACTATGAAATTTACTATTTCCCTTTCAACTTTTAAATTTAATCAAGCTGCATAAGTTAACCAGTCTCCATTTGATTCAGCATCTATTAGTAAGAAATTAAAATATTCACTAATATCAGAGATTTTATTGTTAAAAATTAAAATTGCTTATCATTTCGTCAAATATTTTTTTATAGAAAATAAAAAGATTTGCTTTAAATAATTACTAAAAATTATATATTTTGATCACTTTAAAATAGCATATTACTAATCGTTTAAATTTGACAGCAAGAGCAATCTACACTTCTGATTCCTTATATCGCCACAGATTTTATCATAGGTAATATGCGTGTGATTAATATGAAAAATATTTTTTTCTAGTAAAAAAAAAGTAGGCAATTGAAGCAATGGAAGAAGTTTAACGAAAGCAACATTGAATCCACAAATAAAGACATAAGTAAAAAATTATTCCGTGCTGGCCATGAACTTTGATTATCACGTGGCATTTTGTCCTTGAATGCAGTCATCTCAGAGTCATCAAGTTGTTCTTTAGCAGTTTACGTATAGCGGAGCAATTCTTTTTCTTTCTTTCTTTTTTTTTTTTTGTTTCTTTTTATGGAACCAATGATGTCATGTATCCGAAACTGTTTTTAATCTCAATAATGCAAAAGAAATAAAGAAATGCTCTTAAAAAATATTCATTTTTTTGTTAAATTCTAACAGCTCATAAGATTAGTATAATTCATTATATCTAAACGAAGTAAATACTCATCAAAAGATAGTTTAGTTTTTTCCATCATCCTCTTTCTAACATTTAATATTATAAAATTTAACCTCTTTAACATTAATATTTTTGGCAACTACATGATTTTTCAGAATGTTTTGTGTTCCCAAAATAAATTCCAAAGCTGTTTATAAAAGACAAAAAAAAAAAAAAATAATGGAATCAGTTTGATTCCAAATTACTGAAGGCTGCTTGGGGGGGATTCATGTCGTCAGTTACATGTTAAGATAAATTCATGATCTTAACATGTATTTATGGTAAAAATAAATTTCCGTAACAATATTATACGGATGACCGATTATTACAGTTCTTTATGACGCCATTATAATTTTCTTTGTAACATGATTTTAGTGATTTAAAATTCATGATTGTTCATTACAAATAAAGTGAAGAATAAAAGTAATTACTAATTTCTAAACACCCAGTATATATATATATATATATATATATATATATATATATATATATATATATATATAATGGAGGATCATTACTTAATTTTCATATCATTCCTTGTGACAAAAAAATAATCTTGTTCGAGAAAGCTAAATTTAATTTAAAATTTTCTCCAAATAAGTAGGAACTCACTTATGTTTTCTTAATAGTAATGTTATATAACAGAACATTTGTATATTAACCACTTCACTGAGGAATTTACTTAACTTCTTAATTAGATGAGGCATTTTATTCGTGAAATTTATTCTTATTATTTTAATTTCTATAAAAATACATAAGTTCATTTTAGGTATTGAAATATTTTTAAATGATTTCTGTATTTTAAATTGCTTAAGACTTTCACTTTATAGAATTTTAAAATCAAAAATGCAGTAATTATATGAGCGCTTTAGACTCGTCATTGTATGCGAAAGGGTTAATTATCCTATATAATTATTAGTCATGTTCACTTGTTTTGTTGTTTTAAACGTTGAGAAGTTATTCTTTAATACAAGAATCTAAATTAATTGGTTCTGCTTAGTACTAATTCAACTGTCCGCTTCACTTAAAAGATTATTAGACATTATCATTAATATAAAGTTTCAATGCATATAGGAAATAATACCATTTATCATTTAAAAGAAAAGTTTAAAAAAAGAAAGTCATTTCGTAACTCTAGTAGCACACATATATTGTACTATATTTTATGATATAAAGCAATATTCTTTATATTGTTTTGTATTTAATAACATTATACAATATCTTGGAATATTGTACACTATTTTGCTACAGTCTGTGCTCTCTGGGAAGTACGCATACGCATTCAGATAAGGGGATTAAATTTTTAATTACTTCAAAATATCATAACCAAATCAATTAGAAATAACTTTCAAGCATTAGAATAACTACAAGCCATTATAAAAATGTCAAAGATCTCTATTCACAACAGATATCGAATACCATGCCCAAGTTTATCCCACTGAATCAATATCTAGAAGAAAACTCAACCATGCATTATATATTCTACAAATGCACTGTAACTCCAAATCTGAACTCCAGAAAACTCTTACTAAAAAGAGTAGCCACACGGAACAATCAACCGATCACATAAAGAAACAGGAGATAAATATATCCAATCACAAAAACACGTACCATTCACACGTAGGAGAACCATTCGAACAATGATATGTCAATACCATTAAATTCCCTGCCCCACCCACCCCATCCTCAAACGAAGTCATACATCCGACTCTTTTTGCCACGCTGTGGTATCTCGGCTTGTCGATATTTTGGCTCATAAAGAATAAAAATCTTTTACGCCCGATAGATAACCCAGTCTTGGTATGGGAGGAATGTTTTTGTTTACGGCCCCCGCAGCCGTAAACCTCTGTTGTTTATGACTGCCAGGAAACGATCCCGTATGCGTAAATCAGACAGTTTGGGGTGATATGTGTGAACACATTAAACGTTTACTGGGCACCCATAAAAATGGGGTCTCTATTTGAAGAAAGTTAGAGACTTGGACAGCAGTGACAGGCAGGCGTGCCTCGCACAAAATAGGATAATATTAGGGGATTTAATGTTTCTATTTTCCAGTATATAAAGTGTTGAGTAAGTACCCTAATCATCAAAAAGTTCGAAATCGAAGTTTTGATGAATTCACATGTTTTAGATCTCCCCGAGTTAAAACAAAATCTTATGACGTTACGCTTGTCTGTCTGTCTGTAACCAATATAATTAAAAACTCATTAAGCTAGACAAATGAAATTTGATGTATGGTTTTGAACAAACTCTGTACATTTTATCAAGTGATGAGTAAAATCCTTCAAAGGCGTGGCATGAGTAAAATCTTCATTATATGTCCAAATGTTAGAATGTAAGATAATATGATAATTACAAAACAAAGAAAGCTAGATGCATTAAATTCGGCCTACAACATTCTGCAGTGTACATCTGTACCTACCTAATCTACTAAATTTTGAACTAAAACGAAGAAGAGATTGACCGGCTATCGATTTATAATTTAATAAATAAGCAAGGGTGACAAAATGGGCGACATGGGTAACTACAAATGTAGATCTGAATCAATTTTTTTCTCTCAATCTATTGGAAAAAACGCGTCAAAAACATAAATTCAATTTCGGACACTATTCACCGAATGCTATCGATAAATCACTGAAAACAATGACTCTACAATAAAAATACTAAATTCATTCCAAAGCTTGATATTTCGTACGTCTTGTATGCCAATGATAAGAAAAACGTCCTTTGTGATAATACTCTTAGTAAATAATACATGAAAAAGTGTTAGACTATTCCTGAGGGTTCAGAGTAGCATATCCTTTTAGCTTCAGAGATATCTGATCATTAAGTGGATTATATTATACTAATAATAAGAGATGTAAATAATATTTCACTAATTTTATTTTTATTTTTGTGAAACTTAAAGGTTTTTTCGACTCTCGTTTAAAATTAATAAAATTAATTAAAATTAATCGTGAACTTAATTATCTGGTATAAAATTACTTAAAATCCATATACGTCTCAAATGCCAATCAAATTATTAAACGAACAAAAAAAAAATCGAGGTGTGTTTCTTTAGTCAGAAACATCCAAGTATAAAAATCTTACAGGCTTAAGTCTTTTTTTGAAGAAAATTACTTATAATCATAAAATAACGATAACGAGTACACAAAACACGTATTCCACATATGTGAACAGAATCCTAATTATTAATAGAAAGTGCTGTTGTAAAATATACTCAGAAACATATTGAAAAATGTATCAAAATCAAACAAAAACTGATTAACTGAAAAGCTTTTTCTCGAAATTTTAAGAAATGCAAAAATAGATTCTGCGCAATAATATGCCCAGATGTTATCGATGCAAAACTTTAAACATTAAATTCCTTCCTAATTAAAAATTTAATTAAAATTTTGAAAAAGTACTTTCTTAGTGATCACTTATTAGATAGGAGGTGACCCCCTGTCGTATTTTGATACGTGTCACAATCTTACACTAAAATACCGTGTCACTAACGTACTACACAGCTTTTAGCAATACTTTTCCCGCATTAGACAACTTCTTCAATAAACAGAAAGGCCTTCTATGCAAATAAACTTGAATTTAATTAACGACGTGACATGAACAAGGAGCGTTCGTCATCTGCGAGCAACAGCATCACGACATAGCAAATTCAAATACAAGAATGGAGCTTCAAACAATTTCACTTATCCAATTTTATTATTCGAGCGTGCTGCCTTCTTGAATTCTTACAGTCAAATACAAATGACCATAGAGGCAGACAGTCTACGTAGATGTATTTTAAAATGTGAAATAATTCCAAAGTTTTGGCTTCAGCCCATAGACTAAATTTGATTTGTATTGGTAGCAGAGTTATACGGAGAAACGTGGACGGAGCGCTATAATTTCATAAACATGTCCTCATTTTCAGATAAGTTCGATATAAAAATTAATTTTCTTCAAAATGGAGTTTGGGTCTAAATATTTTAATCTTTTCATGATTAAATATTTTCTGTCTCTGTATAATATTGTATACAGATAAAAAGGTCTCTGTATAATATTGTATACAGATAAAAGGTCGCGAAAGAGTCAATCCTTTTAACAATCGACGTTAGATTTCGTCGTTACCGATGTCCCCCGCTTCGAGAGTAATCAGATAAGCACCCACAAAACAACCACTGACTTATATCACTGGTCTCAAAACAGCCCGAACCACCATCAGAAAACCAATTCCGACTAACCCAGAAGCCATTCCATGCAAAAGAGTGTGCAAATAACTCCGGATCTCATTTGTTCTACGAGGAATCTCCGTCTTTTGCGAGCGCCCGGCTCTGAGACCCAGTGAAATCAAATTATAAAAACGGAACTCAATACATAATTCATCGCTTAAGCAGGGCTTAGTGGCGACATCCATTTTAATTCCTGCATTCGGGAATCGAATCACGTGCTCCTGTTGTAACCCGGGCTCCTGAAAATATTGTACAACCCCCACCCCTTCTAATTTCTTGAAAAGCAATAAATTCGCTGACTTCCCAACCCGGGCATTTGTACGTGAGGGCCCTGCTGATTCCAATGGCCAGGGACAGAGGCGGTCATTAAAAGCTGAATTATAAACCGGCTGGATTTCCAGTGCTAAGGGACCGGATAGAAGGTAAAACGAGATCTTGAGACCAGTTCGTGGGTGAGTGCTTTAGCACCCGTAAATTAATGAATAATCAGAAATGATTGTGCAGAACAACGAAAAAATATTCGACCAACCACCAAAATAACCTTCGGAAAAGTTCGTCACGATTTTAATTTTCACCATTCACTCGATTTCGGACTTTTAAAAAAAATACTGAAACGATCTGGTTAAAGGCTAAAAACAAACTAATAAAATATAGCAATTTTTTTCAATAATCTTGAGATAAAAGTAAAAATTGTAAATTCACGAGGAAAGAAAATAAGAAAAATAAGTTGCTTTGAATAAAAAACAGACACCCTAGTTACTAAAACTGTCAATACCCAACGTCTTTAGGTTTGAAAAAAAACTATTTTATTATAATAATAAAAATTTGATGTAAACTTTAAAAAAAATTTTAATAGCCAAAATTTAATGATTATAGAGTGCTGGCAAGGAATAAATTTATGGAGCAACTATTTTTCTTTCTCAATACAGTTTCGATATGTCAAGCAATTATTAAATAGAAGAAAACTAAGTCAATGCTTGGTTCGAAATTTTGCATTTCTACAATTTCAATACAGAGAATTTCAACAATTTAGCATTTTGAGCTGGATGTGCAAATAATCAGATAAAAAGACGCGTTAAACTGTAATTGTAGCCATGAATTTCCTTACGCAGCAAAAGACATGAAGTCAAAAGGATCCTATTGTTATTTTTTTCTTTTCTTGATTTTTGTAAACAAAATTGGAATTTATTTTAGAAACAATACATTTCAAAAATCTTGTTATCACCATAAAAATAAAAAAATATTAATACTAAAATTGTTAAATGGTTTAATATTAAATGTTGAAAAGATGTTAAAGGAAAAACTTAAACAATTTTTAGTCAATATTTATTTTAGATTTTACGGAACTACATTAAGGTAATAACTGTTAGAATTTAACAAACCAACATGAAAAATACATCATTTTAAAGTTTTTTTAAAAAAAAATATTTCTTTTTTCTATTTTTATTACTCAAATTAAAAGCAGATTCACAAGATTTGAAGTCAATAACTCTAACTAAAACAAGATTTGAAAGCAATAACTCTGTTACATGCACGTGCCTGCAGTTAGATTGCTGCCAACATACTGAGGAAATGGCAACGTGCAAGTACTGTGGAGATGATTGAAATCAAGGAGAAAATATCACGTGATAACCAGTGTTCAAGAACAAAGTGAAGACATTTTGACGTTCACCTCCAATTACGGGTAAAAAAATTAACGAAAATGCGTCATGCAAGGATTGTAATAAACAAAATACATATTAAAATAGTCCTTATTTATTTAGAGTGATTATCAACTCCTAATATTTTTCTATAGCTTCATAAGTTACAACGTAAAGGTGAGAAACATTAATTATTTAAGAACATTTCTTTTATCTCTTTCTAAATACGGTCTGATGTGTCAAGTAATTATTGAATAGGAGAAAATCAAACAAGTGCTTGTATAAACATCAAGTACATGTCTATGTTTCTATGATGACAACATAGAGAAATCCAACCCTCTATCTTCTCGAACTGGACATGCGAACGCATATAATTTAAATAGGAAGACGCATTAACACTAACCAATAGAATGATTTCTAAAACACATCTTCTTTTTAAACTTTGGAGAGTTTATAACGTTACTTTAAGGAGTTTAATTTTTAACTGTAGATATAATTTCTTTGTTTACATTTTGAAATGAGAACATTCTATCAGTGCATCGTTTCCTTTAACCCTTAATAACCTAGAGTTTCAATTTTGATACCAATCTTTTAAACCGAATGTTCACATTACTATTAGTTTTTTTATAGGTTGGCTGTACGTATTTTACTGTTGTATAATATTCTTTCCAACGAAATTTTAAAAAAATCAAATGTCATTATTGTTTTGTTTTATCTATGACAAATTACTCGCGCGGCAAAGTGAACAAGTAAACTCATTTTACTAAAAGTTTTGTTGAATAAAAATTTGATATATTTTCTTTTTCTGAAGAATATAAATACTTGCGATAATAAAAACAATCAATGCTTCGCATTATTTCAGGCATAGGAATATCTGATTTCTTTATGGCGTTAATGCCTGAAGTATCAAAATTGATACCTGTTTTTTTTTCTAAATAAATATGTAAAATAAATATTGTGATTTTTTAGCTATTTTTCCCTTCATCTAGACCCTCAAGCAAACACAGTAATATTAAAAATAAATCACTTTCGTAAATCAGGCTACTAAGGGTTAAAACAGTCAAACTTCATTTAACAAACATATCGCATTATAAGTGAAACTTATAATGAGCAATATAAAATTCAAACAAAGACTTACTTAACGCGATTTTTTGCTGAACTAGTGACAGTTATACTATCATGACGTCACATGCAGGACTGACCAATAAGGTGGGCCAGTTATAAGATTCCAATATTCGCTTGGATGGATGGCTAGTTCTAGCCTCGACAGGACAAATACTTGCTACAGAACAGTTTCTGAGCATGCGTGGTCCTGTTGCATGGTTTGTACTTTTCGTTTCAGTATTCTGAGACAACCACTTTTCGGAGTTTCTATCTCACTATAGAATGACGCACAAGAGGATGTGCGCCGTTTCATGAATTTAACAATAAAGTCAATTCGAAAAATGGCAACAACCATGTAACATCACGTCCTTTCTTCTGTCCTCTCACATCTATTTTGTCGAATTAAACCTATCATAACGCATGCGCAAAAGTGCGGGGGATTTTAGAATCCATTGGTAAGCAATAGTTGGCTGCATGTAAACTTACATATGTCTTGAGTATGTGATGAGCGTTTGTATGAAGAGAACCCTTATATCTTAAAAGAAGTTTTGGCTAGACATATTGGCGATGCAACTCTGAGTTGTTTAAGCAGGTGCTTGAGAAATCTTAATCGGCGATATTTTGTTTCTCGCCAAGAGTATGGAAAAATATTAGTGACATTCATGAGCTGGCGAAGGGATTCAGGCTGAACTCAGGAAAAGCTCATGGAGCTCATCCGAGATGTCAGCAAATAACTACTAATATTATTTTTTCACGTGAGGAATAAAAGTAGATGCACTTGAACTACATCTTCGGTTTAAATAAGGGAGATGCCGAATTCATGGGAAATAGTATCTTACGTTGAGAAATAGATAATATAAGGTAGTGAATATGCAAGCTATAAATTCCTTTAATGATAAAGCTATGTTTTCTTTAATGATTCGATAAATTGTGAATTATAGCTGAAAAGGAATGACTAAAGACAATTTTCATATTAAAATAAAAACGAACTATAAATTAATAATTTCATTATAATAAATGGGAGTATTTTTTTATAAATGCCCTGCATTGTTCTATTTTATATGATTTCTTATGGGAAAAATGCTCCATTTAACGAGTGTGTCGATTTACGAGCGAAATTTCAAAACGAATAATATTTGTTAAGAGATTTCCACTGTATATACCAAATATATTTACATGGTGGGGTGTACAAAAAGTCAAGTATTCAATTAATCCAGATATCCCATATTCTGTGCATTCTATATATTCGGAGTGGATAGGTCTATATGTCGTGGCCGTGAACAACCAACCGTAAATTATCCTCCATACTAGGGAATATTACAGTTTACGCTGTTGTGAAGAAAAATGCCTTTTGTAAATAAGGTGGTGCTGCATACCACCATGTTTGTATAACTGTAACTGTGAAATTTCCGCGTAACTTCATAAGGTACTTGTAAAAAGAAAGAAACAATCACGAGTGTAAGCTTGGTGGTTGCTCTGAAGAACTATGTTTTATTTTACTAACTGAACACTGAATTATTTTCAACAAGCCCAGCATCTGATAGATATAACCGACAGAATCATGATTTGATTCCGTTTCTTACAACATCAAACTAAATTGAAATTATTTCGGAGCTCGGTTATTTTTACTTTAGAATATTGATGTTTAGCTTGATTTTTAAATTTAATAATTCATTCAATTAAGAACCCGTAAAAATTACGATTATTTAAGCGTAATATTTTCTAGAAACTGAAGAGGATAAATGATATTCAGATTGTGTATGGTACTGCAAATGTGCTTAATTCGGTGATTACGGATAATTACCATAAATAATTCATAATCATCGGTAAATTTATGGTAATTATGATTGTGATTATTCATAATTTTCGGTATATGTGTGATTATTCATAATAATATATGTGATTATTCATAATTATCGGTAATTATGAATAATCACATATAATTATTCATAATTCATACATGTCTTCCATAAGGGAAAATTATAAACGCTCTCCTTTATAATAAATACATTTTTGAGCAAATTTCTAACACTTAAATTTATTATTTTTTGCACTCGTCTGATACATAATAAAGGTCATCAACATTTTTCTTACGGAAGTTTCGATCCGTTATCAGAGACAATGAGTATTGTTCTCATTCACAAAGTGAGTGATTACCATTTGGTGTATATTATTAAATCACCAAACCTTATGTGCAAAGATTACCAAACCAAGGTATAATGTTGTATCCGTTTTAAGGCTTGAGTGCAAAAGCCTTTTAAATGAGTTAGCGTAAATGCGACTGAGCGCAAGTGACACACAACCCAATTGATTACATTTATTTTAATATATATTATTTCAACCAATCTGAACAAATATTAAATTTGAAAAGAACTCTTGAGAACTCTATACAAAATACACTAGCCAATGCTACAAAAATTAAGATAAATTCTCCTCTTTCAGATCAGGCATTTGATTGTTTATTTATTTTCAGAAACTAAGAGGAATAAAACGTTGATTTTTGAAATTGTTATTCAGCTATCGAATATTTTAAATTATGGTTTGATTCAAAACAAAAATCAAAATTCAAAATCAATTTTCACTTTATCTTGTTAAAATAAATGTCCTTTTCCGATTCATTTTTGGTATCATCTAGGTCCATCTCGCAAACTATCCATCAACTAGCCAAATTAATTATCGTGAAATCGAACAGCTTTCCCCATTCTCTCATCCAACTTAAGTCCGATCAAATAAAATGAGCAAGCAGACCCTTAACCTTTGGTGCCTTGCAAAAGCCCCGCCAAATTGGCGAGAGCGGAAAGGGGGTTCTTAGCAACATCAATTTAATTAGTACGCTTGACCGAACGTCCCTCAACTACTCTGACCACAAGACGACTAATCAGGCGACCGAACAGAGTGGGAATGGTTAAATCTTTTGTGGGGGGTGTCGTTAGGGGTGGAGCCATAAAAATAATCGTTGGTGGAAGGCATTGGAGGAATTACTCCTCTAATGAGAAGAGATGAATTCCTCTCTCTAGTCCTAACCTTTTAGAGGTAGGGTTTAATTCAAGGAAATCGCCAGGGTGGTAAAAATTAGTCTTCGATTGGTTCGGAAAGCTAACGTAGGCCTTGTGAAATGAGGGTCGCTTTTGATTAGTTGGATTTATATGGATTGTTGTGTCAATTAGATGACTACGAATGATGAATAATGTTTGATTTTTTTTTATTCTGTATCGTTTTGCATGGTTCGTTGGCGCAAGAACCACGTTTGAATATGCTCTGCCAAAAGGGAAAAAATTTTACAAATATTTTTTTTTTTAAAAAAACCATTCATTTATTAAAAAATAGTACAGGTAAAATTGTATAAGTATGATGTAAAAAATGGTTTAAACAACTTTAAATTAAAATTATGAATCATGAAAATTTGACACAATGATGTCAAGTACAAGAACTTATACAGGCATTTTTAACACAAATAGAAAAAATAAAACTATATGCGCGTAAAAAAACCAACAGCTCTTAAGAACTTAAACATATTTGGGTTGTATTTTTCACCCACTCAACCTTGTAATGTTGAAGTAAAAAAAAAAACACGTGCACGATAATTAATAAAGGCAGAACAGTCTGTTAAAATGTGATGAATAGTAAAAGGACCATGGCAGTTATTGCACGTAGGCACATTTTCCCCTAAAAGAAGATGTTTGTGGGTGAAGCGTGCATGCTCTATACGGAGATAAGACGACGGGGTAGGGGGTTATTAATGAAGTGGCCTACTCTGCCCTCCTATACCTGGTCCAACAATTCAAAAGGTGGATATGATTCACCTAAATCGTTAGAGTGATAAAAATTTGCCTTCGATTCGTCTTGAACGCTAGCAAAGTTTGTACAATGTGGTTATTGCTTTTGATTGGCTGGGCGTTTGATAGGTTGTTGCGTCATTTACATGATAAAGATGATAAACGCTGTTTGATTACTGAAGAGCTAAGCTCTGTCTTGCTGTATCCAATGAATAATTAAATTAATAAAATGTCTGAAAATTTAAGAAAATCTGAACATTTTAATTAAGATTCGAATACAAAAGACATCAAGCAAGGAGCAGCAAGTTTGGTAAAAAATCATATGGCAACAAATTTCCAAAGTCCAATGGAACAGAATTGAAGCAAAATATTAATAAACGTGAATACTGGAGACAGGCACATACCAATAAAAAATAGTTATAATTTATTCTATTTCTTAAATGATTCAGAATGCATCAATGCAGTAAATTTTGCAGAAGGATTGTTGTATACATTATGTAATTTCTGTGCATTTAAAGTGATGAAATAATTATTTCCCCCAGGAATTCAGGACTGAATTTCAGAGAGAAAATAGTATTAGACTTGAAAAAAGAATACATAAAAGATAATTCTATGAAAAAATACATTTCTCGTAGACGAACAAAATATAATTGTTCCATTTAAAAATATTTTATTTAAATTAGAATTTGAAAAAACCTTAAAATTAAATAATAAAATACTTAGTGATTTTGTGAAATTTCACAAATAGTTTGATTTCATCAAGGTATATTTATCATCCATCAAAATTGACAAAAAAATTTTTTAATTTTAGAGAAGTAATTATAAATTCATAATATAATTATCAGATGAATTTTGAAACACTTTCCTTTTATCTTTATCGTACAACTAGAGGGAATTTTCTTATACTCTTTCAAAAAAGTAAATTTGTGCTTTAGATGCATTTTTTTCAATTGATTGAAACCAAAATTGGTCTAATTGCAATCACAAAACCCCATACCAAATTTGGTACATTGAAATTATTGCATTTGCATGAATCCGAAATTTCAAACTAAGACACCTTACACCCTTCTTTGTATTTGGCTCGAATTTCGTTAAGAGCCTACTACATAAATAAATCTGTTTACGGAATTCTCTGCGTTTTATAATTATTGTGTTGATTTATGTTTGAAAAGTCGGAGAGACACTATGAAAAGATTTTTCTCAAAATTCGACTGAAATCTACAAATTTGGTGCAAAGATCATATATAGACTTTCGTCCATCTAAATCACGGAAATTTGAAATTATCTTTTTTACAGACAGACATTCTCCAAAAAGGTATTCTTCGAACTTTAAGATATCTAAAACCAAATGATTTAATTACTTCCTCTATACTTCATATACGAAATTGTAAAAAATAAAATAAAAAATTGCGCATCTATTCAGTCAAGAATGTATACCGAGTCCCACTCGTCTAACTTGATCCGTTTGTATAGTTATCTTCTTAATATAGTCCTAAATAGACAATCAAACGATTGAAAAAATTGCTCCAAAACTTTTAAACTATAATTGTTATGATTATACTGAGTGTTATTTTTCATTTATCAGGCTCATGGAGGGCGTAAAGTATATGTTTTTGTCCAGGGAAAGACAGACAGACCAAAGGATAAATGGATTCTAAGAATGTCAAAAGTTAAATATTTACACGTTGCAAGCATAGGGAACCTGCCGATTTCCTTTTGTAAATGAACTATGTTTCCAAGTTATCATTTTTACGAATAAATAGAATTCAGAAAACAGTTTTACAAACGCAGGAATATCTAAAATAGGAGAACTAAGAAAATTTTCGAGTCTTTTTCAACCAATTATTCTAGTATTTATTTTGTTGTTGAAAAACAAAAATAATTAAAGAAGCAAACTGAATGAATGATTTTTTTTCTTTTGAAACTTAAAGGGATTTTTTTCCGGAATTGTCCATTTTTCTAAATTATTTGTCTTCCTCGTTTTTTCAGAAACAAATTTATATCAATGCTTTTTACAATTAATTAATGTCAATTTTTTAATTCATTTGCATTTCTAATAGATGAGGTTTCAGAACTAGGTATATAAGGAAAAACTATTTTCTTATAAATAATCCATTATTATAATAAATGTATTGCAGAAAAAATATTAGAAGAAAAAAGTTGCAATTCTGTATTTAGAACTTTATTCTTTCTTAAATATAATTGCATAGATAAAAATTATTATTTTTATACCATATACAAATATAATCTGCTTTCTAAGAAAAAGCAATTATCATAATTAATTTCAGGAAGAATTCATTTTTCAAACATGTAACTTCTAATAAATCGTTTACTTGTAATTGCACTTCCTTTACAAATATTTCTTTTTAAAAAAATTCAATTATATAACGTGAGTCATTAAAAATCTGAAAAACTGTTTGAAAACGATGAAACAAAAGTTGTTTTTAATTATCAATAATTGGTGTTGCAATACGAAACGAAAAAAATTATCTAGCTTTTGAAATACATAATTAAATTATATAATGGCTCGCATTTAAATTGACTGTTCCGGTAACTGTAAATTTATGGTTCTTAAGTTTAAATTTTTTTTAATATCTCAAAAATCCTATTAATGGATATCTTTCTAAGTAATCTTGAGAGGAAAAAAAATATTGTAACTCAATTTTCATAGCAACGTTATTATTTTGCTATTCGACTTCTTACATAAGTTTAATGCACGATAATTAGAAATTATTTTTTCTAAAAAAACCGATGTCATATGTTAATAAAAATTTAGATTCTTATCGTGGTTTTTTTAAGCTTTTACCTTTAATCGTCTTTATATTAAAAACAATATGGAAAAAATATAATTCATCAAGCCATTTATAGTATCATTACTCTTAATGGATAATTATAATGATTAAACTGATAAATTGCTGAATTTTATGATAATGAAGCCTAGAGATTCCTATATATATATTTATTTCTTTTCATATAATTAGAATTACTTCTTCTAAATTTTTCTTGAGTGTTTTATGGTTTATTTTATATATCAAATGTACAGAAAAAATTGTCAATGATAATTTTAAATATTCGTGATATTATCTAACTTGTTATTCTAAATATGACGTACATTATTGATAAGTTCGAGCATTTATAAAAATGAGCTTAATTTCCGATTCTGTTTTTTTCTCAATATTCCACTTAATTTATATTCAGACCAAAAAATATTTCAAAAAGAATAATAGTCAATTAAAATGTTTTTTTCCCATTTTTTCGTATTAAACTATAAAATGAACCTTTTTTTATTGCTTTTAATTACAAATAATTTTTTTCTTTCTTGAATCATAACTTTCTAAATTAAAAGATTTAATTTTTTTGCTGTAAATCTAGATACCGGCCAAAAAATGCAAACTAATTGTTTATTTACTTAATAGTACTGATTATTAAAGACTGGCTACGTTGGCTACCATTTTGCTTATAAAGTATATAGTTCAGTTCTATTTCTAAAACTGTCAGTTTTGATATACTGTTTCATTGATTTAACAAACTTTTGATGATGTGTTTTTCTATTATTGAAAACTAAGAAAAAAAGATTCTATTTATTATCTACACAGTTTAATTGTAGGATATTAAAATGAAGTCACTATATAGGAAAAGAAAAAGTGCGATTATTATTCAAAAATATTAATTTGTAACTGATTTATTTATTTAATCTGAATTTAAATACATTTTAAGAATAGAATCTGTCAATTCAATCTTCTAAAACGTAAAAAAGAAGAAATTTAAATTAATCAAAACAATGTTATCCGGATTCAAAATGGGCAGGTAAGAAAATAACTATTATTATATACAAGCATGAACGTAATCGGACAATTTTAGAAATTTAATTAAAGTCTTAATAGAACTTTGTTTTCAATTTCAGATTTAAGGAAACTAATAAATAAAGAATTTCTTAGGGCATCACAAAAAAATATCAAGAATAACCATCTGCATTTCTTAGTTTCTAGACCCTCAGAGTGGTCTTCCGAAACTTTCTTCCATTTTCTCGCAACCCCTTTATTGGCACAGGCGAGCATAAGTTACGAAATATTAACTTTTGGCCTTAATTTAGCCTTTCCACTGAATCTGCCGTGTTGCCCTCGGTGGGTCATTTGGGGATTAATCCCTCGTAGGTGTAATGGTAACCAAATGCCATATTTATATTTTACAGATTTTTTTTCTGAATCGTTTAAAACAAAAATGATACCCGTATTTAGAAAATCCAATACTAAATTTAATATATTTGTTATATTAATATATTTGTCATTGTGTTTTTAAATTATTTTGTTTACTTGTTCCTGAAAACAAAGACCGATAAGCAATCAACCCATAATTCGATTTGGCTTGAAATGCGACAGGCATCTACACTAAAGATGATAAATTTGTGCGTCAAATTTTAATCATCTAGTTCTCTCCATTTTCTACTTAGAGAGGTTACCTAAATTGGAATAACCGACCAGAAGGGCTTTCCCTTAACAAATTATGCAAAATTAGATCTACAAATTTGGTTTCCATACCGAATACAAAATGCCAATAATCTCTTTCATAGTATTTTTGAATTACCTTTGTTACAGACTGACAGAGGGACATTTTCTAAAATTGTGTTTATCGAACTCAGAGAGGTCTTAAACGTGGAGATAGATCAAAATATTGAGTAAATATGAAAAGAAAAATCGTTAATTAAATTTGTGTCGAAAGAATTAAAATTGTTAAAGTTTCATTACAGTGACAAAAAAGCGTTATTACAATTTATCTTATAGTAAGGAAAAAATTTAAAGGAAAACTACAGTTGCATAATTGAGAAAATATTTCTTCAAACTGCGAGTATTTTTTTAAAAAAGTTAATGCAATAATATTTTGATTGTTATAATGAAAAAATGCTAACAATTTGTTTAATCTAATAGGACTATTCCAAAGGACTAATCTTATAGGACTAATCCAAATTTCAGAAAACTGCTTTGAAATGTTCTTTCCTTTAGTTTGTTTTATATTTAATAATTCAATACATCAAAGGCTAACTGCCTATCTTAAAGATTAAAAAAATGAATATTTGCTTTTATTACTAGCAAAAATAATTCTAATTTAACATCCAAGATAACTTTTCACAAAATGAGCTTATTAAAATAACAATCCTGTACGATTTTTTTTATTCTTATGTAGTTTATCAAGTAATTTTATTAAAATTTATTTTTGAATACGTATTTAATGAAAATAAGAATAAGATATTCCTACAGATTTAACGAAAAATAGAGATTCATTTGAAATATTACGCGGAAGAAAATCAAAGAACTTCAATTAAAAGGGAAAAATATTTTATCAGTTTTTGTACTTGCAAAGACAATTTAGATTATTAATTTCCTCATTTATTATATTTTGCTTCTACTTAATTTTCGAATAAATGCTATAAAAGTGAAAATAATATAAAGAAATGTGATCTCTTAAAAGATTTCTAATAATAATATGGAACAAGATAATGAAGAGTAATTCCCAATAATGAAATTCTATTCCAGTTAGCATTAAAAGAATTCACCTAACTTTTAAGCCTTTAATTCCCTACATTATACCATCTGTACTTGAAAATAAGTATTTCGTTGTGGTAATGGTAATTCTAAAATCAACTTTCATTTCTATTAATATCACGGAACAAGATAATGAAAAATAATTCGCAATAATGGGATTCTATTCCTGTTCGCTTTAAAAAAAACTTACCTAACTTTTAAGCACTTAATTTCCTACATTGTACCATCTGCACTTGAAAATAAGTATTTCCTTGAGCTAATGGTAATTCTAAAATCAACTTTCATTTAAGCTGCAGTTTATTTCCTCATTTCATCCACTTTATCACAAGACGTACCATTAGTGATTCGTAAATGACTTTTCATAATAAAGCGACCAACCATTTATTATCTCCTAAATTGACAGACATTCCACTTCCTTTTCGAAAAGATACTCTTGCCCGCGGATTCTTTAGAAAAATTGACATGTTGCCTTTAGCATGAAGTGGAAGATTCTGTTAGTGTAACTGAAAAAGGACTAACAGATGAGCGCACTTAACCAAATAACACTCAGTAACTCAATTACAAAAAATTTTCGGAAGCATTCATGCGCACAAGTATTCATTCACTGCTGAGCAATTATGGAAGCCGGGAGCACTTTATCTAAAATGAAATATTTCGCCATTTATTGTTGACTTTAAGTATTATCATAAATGATGGAACTTACAAATGAATAGCTATAAATTGTAAGAAAAAGTTACTTGGAAGTAAAATAAGTAAACTGGAATTAATATCGAAAAGTTTAAAATTAATATATCTAGCGACTGTTGGGAACAATTATTGATTTTCAGTCTTTCTTCCATGACTATGACTGCCCTTAATGATAAATAAACATGAGCATTTAAATATTAGTTGAGAGTTTGGATGCAGCTTTAATATATTAAGAGTTTATTTAGGTATTTAAAAATGATTTTAGGGACTGAGTAATTTCATAAATTTAAAGGATATAATTTCGAGCTAAGCGTAGATTTCTTATTTTCTCAAAATATTTAATTTTATACATTTTTAGCTGTCTAAAAATAAAATCCCAAAGAACCATTAACAGCAAAATAATGAATTGAAATTATTTTATGGAAGTTTTCTTGTAAAAATTCTTTATAAGTTTATAAGAAAAACTTTTTATTTGAAAAATAAAATAAGCATAAATCAATTGGGAATCTATAGTGTGCTTTCATAATGGCTGATATAAAATATTTAAAGATTAGAATATTAAATTGAAAATTCTCAAGATAAGATTTTTAGATTTAATAATTTAATAATCATTTGAGAAGTATTGAAGTATAATTAATAAATCCATTCCACTGGAAAGTTATATAGTGAAATCATTGAATTTTAAAGCAAGAAATATTATAAATAAACTATTTTATACAGAAAAGAGTTAAAAGTATGTTAAATCTTGTTATTTGACGTGCTGGATTTCAGATAATTTTGAAATAAGTTACATCAGATTTTCTGAAATTTATAAATGTATTTTTATTAAGAAATTTTTGAATTAGATACATTGTCTTATCTTTCTATCATCAGAGAATATGTTGTCAAATTAAATTTTAATTTGCTTTAACTCATTCAAAGAAATAATGAAAGTCTGTAAAATATTACTTTTCGTTAGAAATATTGCATCAATAAGCCGAGTAAAATAATTCATTTTCCGTTTAATATTTTTTAGTTCAAAAACAGCTTCATAGTTACATTTATGAATTGATCAATCATTTTAGAAATTTTTTTCTAATAATTCGCTTCCTTCAGTCGCACTGACCTCCGTACTTTCAGCAACGTTTATTCCCTAGAAAAGAGCATTAGTGTTCATAAAATAAAGGATACTATTCTGCCAGAAAAATTACAATGAAGCTGTTTTATGTTGTTAATCCTTTCCATGCATGTTTATTTCTTTTTAAAAATAAACTCCGTTTCATGTGCATGTAATTGTATGGGCATTCCTGTATATTTTTGCATATGCGGTGGTTAAAGCGAAATTCATTTATTTCATATTTTTCTAATATATGCTTCTGTATTATTATTATAAGATAACCTAAGGAAATCAGTATTACTAAAATTTGAAAGAAAATAAAACTATCGCATGAAGTTCTGATACGATATTGCATTAAAGGGCTAAGTTACAGATTTTAAAGTCATGTTACACGTATATGTAAAATTCTAACGTACGTGGCTCAGAAGTCGCCCTTATTAAATACTGTTGATTGGTGACACTGAAATATTAACAAATCACTATATGAAAGTTTCAGAAGAAACTCCGTCAACTTTCACAGCTGTACTTAATTCAACATTTTTCTATTAAATGAGACTAATTATACTTTAAAAAATATCCTGGATAAAGCTCACGAAAGCTCAATCCACTCAAAAGAAAGGGGATATAAAAGATAGCAAGAAACAGAATCAAACAAAGTTTAAACGAGCGCTTGAACAAGTTTTACCATTGCTAGACAGATAATCGTAATGGCTTATGAATGGAAATTAATGATCATAGCTTGCTAAAACTTTCTTACAAAAATGCGTTTTTGTATATTTTAAAAATAAAAAATATACTCTTTTAATTACATCAATTTCATTCCTGCGCAATGTTTTATTTATTTTTTATAATTTTTTTATGTGCAATTTGTAACGATTTTTACAATTATGAAATTCCAACGCATTCACCAAAACTTTGTCTCAGGCACTTACCAATGTTAATATAAATTATTAAAAAAACGCTTTATTTGGAAAATTGTGCAGATTTTTCTTATTCCGGCTCTGATTTTGAAGTATACATACTTTTTAATTTACATGTGTAACGATTTTTTGTTTGTATTTATTCAATTGTTTTAATATTATTCATTTTTATCAAATAAACTGGTGATTTATTTTAAAAAATGCACTTCATATTAATACAAAGTGATTACAATTCTGCGTCCCTTATAAAAATATCCTGCAATACAAACGGTTGATCGGATTTGGAGTATAAACTATACATGAAATGCACTCACAAAATTTCGAAGAAAAAATATTTCTTAAGTTTTTATATGAGGATCCGATTGCGAGGAAAAATTTAACATAATAAGCGACAAAATCGGAATACAGAAACAATATTAACTTGTTTCTCATCATCTCGTTATTGATCCATATTAGGTTAAGGAAAGGAAAAAAATAACAAATTGCTGTTGGAGGGGGGGGGGAAACATTTCAATTTGCAGAAACAAGAATAGACTAGGACGGAATTGCACAAAAGGAGCAGTTGTTAATCGTTAACAGCACGATGCATTGAAAGGTGCTCCTTGCGACCACCCTCATTTACCTGCAATTTCAAGTCGATTGGCGGTGTGTTCTAGTAGATCGTAACTGATTTGTTGTGAGGCATTACATATGAAGCGTTATGAAGTTCTTAAAGTCATTCAACGTTGCAAGACCTCCTCGATATACTAAAATTTTTAAGTAAACTGAGCTTTCTCCCCCCCCCTTTTTTTCTCAAACAGCATGCTATTATTTTTTTCTTAACTTTTCCTTTTTCTGTGATTCGATAAAAAAGTGATCAGAAACTAGTAAAAAAATATTAATATTGTTTCTGTATTTCGTTTTGGTCATGTTTTCCAGAAAGTACCCTCTTATCGACACTTTGGAACTTTTATATTATATTATATATAATTCCGTGAGCGGATCTCATGTATAGTCTATATACCGAATTTCTGTGCAATTCTTGCATCCGTTTGTGTAGGAAATTTTAATTATAATCACTCTGTATTCATCAGCCAAAAATGGCCGTAATCGGGGAAACAAGCTCGTTGCCAAAAGCGAATAGTGAAAAATGTATCAAACTGGCAGGAAGAATTTTTTTTCAACACAATGATACAAATCTCGAAAATAACAAAGAATAATATAGTTAGTCAAAAAAATTGGAACTGAAGAGATAAATTCAATTTATATATCTCAAACACAAATTCTAGCCTCACGTCTGTTACTCTATTTGGTCTATTATCTTCAAAACAAAGTAGCCCGATAATCATAACGCAGAAAAAAAAGACCTTCAAAATAATAACCTGGATTTTACAGGGTTACACATCTTTCTGATTTTATCCGTAAATACTTCTACGTGACCTAATAAAAACGCAATACAAAGGAGACACCCCGCCGTTATAAATTCCACCCCTCGTCCACGTGTAATGAAGTTTTTTGCTTCAGCCATTCTAACAATGAAATAAGGAGCAAAAGAATAAACTCTCTAACATTGAAAGACACTACATACACTCCAAAATCCCATTTGATGGTTCCGAACACGCAGCTTAAAGTAGAAACTCAAAATAAAATCCCTTTAGTAAAGGGAGGTGCGTGTGGGGGATTCTTTTCGCTATCTTAGGAAGCGAAGCAAGTGGTTTGACAAGTACTCTAATCCAGCTTCTCCCTCGCAAGAAAAAAAAATCCTTTTTGTTTCCTTTATTTTTTATCCTCTGTGGATCCCAGTCGCGTTTATCCTGTTACCGTCCATGTCCTTGTTCCCATTCGAGGATAGGATACAATGAAGTGATTGAAATAGGGAAGGATACAGTGAGATTTAAATTGCTGTTGGCAAAAATAATATTCACTGTTCTTGTGGTTTTTGAAGTAATTTAATGGTAGTGCAATATTTTTATGCCGTATTTTGCTTATTTCCAGATTTTTAGCGTTAGAAAACGTATTTAGATCACAATTTTTCTATTTTACAAACATTGATCATTCTTTATGAAAACAACTTTTTTGATTACTTATTGTTTCTGTGCTTAAATTTGCCATTATATTATCAAATTGAAAAACCATGAAATATTTTTAAATCGAAGCATTTCAATTGCAAGATCAAAATATCCAATTTCCATCCTTTATTTCTAACCGGATGCATTTCCGAGCATGAAGCTCTTAAAATCTGAAGTCAATAGTTTCATTCTTTGGCACTAATATATTATACAAAGCAGGTCTGTTCAGTTGCATATGGTTATTCATTTTATCATCTAAGGCATGTACAATTTCGCAGTATCTGTTTTCCATCTTTTTTTTCAAATGAGTACGCGCATTTTGAATATGATGCTGTATCCCACATGCCCTGGCCCTGTTATTTTCATTATATTGGCAAATACAGCAGAAAAGAGTCAGACAATGCTTAGTTACATATAATGCTTACTTACATGCAATGGAAATCGCATTTATTGCCTATTTTTAAGCAGAAGCATAACGTCAAGCATAAACAAACGCCGTAAAATATTTCAGACTGTTTCATTGAGAATTTTTTTACAATTCACTTAATTAAATGCATCGCTTGAAGTAGAAAAGAAATAAAAATTATAGAAATAAGTGCCAAACAAAAAATGACGGTGAAAATAGACTTAAAACTTGAATGTTGTGCTGATTTTCAGTGCTTCGTACCTGCTATTTAATTGAACCGAACCATCTTCTAGTTAGATGATCCCTTTAATGACCTAATTAGAGCACACATCCAGCCTTTTATTTCGATATACATTGCAGAGAGGGCATTTAATTAGATATATAAGCCAATTATCTAGTCAGAATAGTATCAGTAGACATATTTATCTTCGTAATATAGATAATCGTGGTTCCTTCCCTGTCGTAAATGATGCCCATGTATTACTATTATCTCACAAAAATGATTTGAAATACTTTGAAAACAAATAAAAAAATCTTTAATAATATCATTTCAGTTTTCATAAAATTTCTTTCCTTGTTTTCAAAAATACAAAATCTGAAACTATAATTCTAATACTAAAATGAAATTCAAATTGATGCATTCAAATGCACTTGCCTTTATCAGCATTAAAACTGAAAAACAAAAAAAAAATCCCTTTCTTCAAAATCTCATTCTCCAAATGAATTCTCAATGAAAATAGGATTTAAATTTTCTGTTATATTTTTAGCCTATATAGCATTGTAGTAGACTGCTTCAGTTAAATTTATATTTTTAGTCTTGTTTTGAAAAGTATTCTCCAATAATAGATTGACTAATAATAAAAAAGTCAATAAATTGAGCGAACAATAAGGCCGTCAAAGGCTGTTATTTTGTAAAAAAAAAGGTGTTTAGGGAGGATTAGTCAACGCAACTATTTTAACGATTGCATTCAAATTACCTTTAATTAAAGCTTTAGGAAGCCTTTGTTGTAAGGAATTCAATTCAATTTAATTTAGTTTATGTAAATAGAGGTATATTATTTTGTCGCATTGTAACAACTATTTTGAGCGATTCACAGAATCGTGAATCTATTGTATACGTAATTAGTGCATTTTTATTATAGATACAATTTCTTTTATCACTAGATATAATAAGGTTTCCTTAGTAAACTGAAAAATTACAAGTCGTTATTAAATGCGAATTTCAACATATAACTAGATATCTAATCATTTGATATTAAGTCAATCATCAATTATAATTAAATCCAAAATGTTATAAGCTAGCGAAGGCAAGACTATTATTTTACTAGTTTATATTATTTGTTATTAGCTTGGTGTCACGTTCTGATATTCTTTTTGATACTAGTCTTTTTGAGAAAAATGTCGAGATAACAATATAATCCTAAATTTAGATTACGAATTATGATATATATATACAGGAATATATTCAGAACTTTGAATAAAAGCCCTTTTTCAATTATTTTTTTATCAATACCTTATAAGAATCCATGCATTCAAATACCTACATATATATTTGTAATTAAATAAAAAGTTAGAACATCTTTATCTGTAGGCAAATAGTTATTGAGTTGGTAGAAATTTAAGAATATAAAAATCTCGAAATTCAACATTGCAGTGCGTATTTTTTTTTAATTATAAAACTTTCTAAACAGTTAACAGGTTTGATTAAGTAAATTATGACAAAAGAACCCAACAGGCAATATGGAGCACATAAATGTGGCTTTGATACAATTACTTTCAAAAATAAGACATTTTCAGAAGCTTATAGAATCATCATAGGCATTTAAAAAAAGGCAGTTTAATGTGATGGATATCGTGTCATCTTGAACTGTAACAAGCTCATGACGAATAGAGCTATTTATCATGAGAAATGACATTATTTTTCATTTTTCAAAAGACTGTCACAATCTTTTTTTGCGTCTTAAATTCGTTATTATATCCTCTCCTTTACTGATTTTAATACTCTGTGTTAAATATAAAGAATAAAACAAAAATTAAAGGATATTTCATTTTGAATATGAAGAAATAAAAAATACCTCCCTTTTTTAATTATTCAAGATTATCAAGAAATTTTTTTGTATTCATCCTTTTTGTGCTTTGAACTTTATCCTCGAATTTAAATGGTGTTATGTCATCTCGTCAATATTTTTTATAAAGTATCTAATCTATAAAAAAATTAAATGGAGTTTTGAGAAGCATAATCTTACGCGAATCTTCAACCTTTATGGGTGAATTTGTAATAAAACAGTAAATACATAAAGCTTCCAGTTTTGATATATAAAATTATGAAATTTTCCATTTAGTTATCAACTACTATTTGTGCATTTAAGTGTTTATCTCTTTTAACATAAAAATATTTTTAATTAGTAAATTTTTGCTGATTAAAAATATTTTTAATAAGTAAACATTTTCAATGTTTTCTCTCAAGTCCTTTTATTTTTAAAGCAATTTATATGCAATAATGCAATTTAGTGTTTTTCGATTTTTGAAAACAACAAGCAAACAAACTATTGACTGTTTTAAAAATATAAAAAAGTTAAAATTTTGGATAATAAAGCAATATATATGGATTCAGTTTTATTTAATATTTTCTATATTTCATAAATTTCTTTGGCTTGAAACAAAATAAATGATTTGAAAAAAGACTTCTAACATATTCACGTTGAATATGATAATATATAGAAAACTATTCTGACAATTAAATAATTTTAGATTAATCAAAATAAATTGAATTTTGTGTTACAAACTACATCCTATTACATTTACATTATTTATAAATAATGTTTCGCTATGCGAAAACGTTTAAATTTATTCAAGAATTCTGCATATAAAGGGCAGTCGACGTCGGATACAATAAATGTTAATGTATTCATTGTTATTTTAATAAATAAATTTTCTCACAAAAATGGATAATTCATAAAATATTATATCAAGTTACACAGGTATATGAAAAGAGAAAGTTGAAAAAGTACATTTTGGTTTTCCCTGTTAAGAGCGAATAATAACAACAAATTTACTTTCTTTTGTTTATATAATCATTTGGGAGTCTTCCTATTTACTTTCTGTCCTAAGATATCCAAAGTCTTACTCAAGTGGATCGGAGCTTTTAATACAATGAGTGCATCCCAGACAGAGGAGAAACAGTCTACAGCTATAAATTATTTCCCAAGATCTCGTAATTTTGGGAATGTACTCTTCCTTTTAATATTTAGCATTCAGTTTTCCATATAGCCATAATCATGTTTCCAAGATTTTTATTTTCATATTATTTGTTGAGTTTTAGCTATGTTCAATAATATTTTTAATTTCTTATTAATACGCATTTTCAGTTACTTATTCCTGTTTTTATTTTTTTCTACCAGTCAACTAGCTTTTTTAGCATTAAAAGGTAAGATAAGATTTTTTTCCCTTTCAGGTTTTTGCCTCCACCGAATGAAACTTGCTATTCTATGAACTGTGAAGAACAAATAGAATGAAGGAAAGCTTTCATTGTTTATATTAAATGAAACTCAATCATAATAATCAGATTTGATATAAAATTCTTTTCCATTGTTTATTACCGTTTCATTTGTTTAAATGAGAATTTGAAAACCAAAAATATAATTAAATATTTTTCTCAGTAGATTATGAAACTATTTCTTTTAATTCAGATTTTTCATCTGTACACAATTTTATTTTGAAAATCCGTTTTCACGACCAGTTTTCCAGCTACCATGAAAGTTTATTTTATAGTTCTGAAACATCTACAGTATACAAGCCAGCAAAAATATTTTGTTTTAAATTTTCTGATTCTTAATTTGTATGTTATTAAATACCTGCAGTGTTTAAGACAATATAAAACTTTGTAAAATTTCATTCAAAAAATTAATAATGGCGCAGTTTTTATATTATTAAAATATTTAAAAGTCTTCTATAGAAGGGTTATAATTAAAGTGAGAGTTAACAGAAACCATTGGGATTATATAGAAACAGCTGGTTATTGTATTTTATTGAAACTTGGTATATGGACTAATTGAAATATGTAAAAAAAATCTGTAATAATTACGTACAATTCAAATTTCTGAAAGAGCAAACCTATAGAAGTTCACTCGTTGTATTTTGTTCAGAGTATCCAGTGTCCACTTTATAGATATTAAATCTGTGTACGAAATTTTATTTATCTAGCTCTTTTCATTTTGCGGTTATCTTATTAAATTATAATCGAGCAGATGGAGTTAAATACATACATCTTTTAAACGGTATTTGCTCAAAATATTCATTAAAATTAACAAATATGGCATAAAGACCACATGTCTAATTTCATCCATCTAGCTCAATAAGTTTTTGAGTTAATTTTATTAGAGGCAGATGGACGTTTTCAAAAATATGTTTCTTAAATTCATGGAGATGTGAAGTATAGAAATTTATCAAAATTTGGAGTTTGAATATTTTCAGGATTTCAATAATTTATCCATACAAACGTGTGCTATAAAGTAAAACGATCCATTTATTTAATTGTTTCAATTTAATAATTAGTTCATTTATCCATTGAACCCTATTTTAAAATACTAACTGCTGCTAAGATGGAATTCACAAATTTAAATTCCGTCATTAATGGCTGCGAAAATTCGTTTGAAGCTGAATCTTTACAAACTCATAAGCAGGGAACGACCCTAGAAGTTGCACATGATGGCGGTGGGCTCATCGCAAATTTCAAAGCAGCCAACAACAGAAACACTTACGAGCCGAGTTAATTGATTGTAGAGATGACTCCCGTCCCCAGAAGCCGAATGCAATTAGCCGTCGAATTGGACACTGGACGACACGAGTTTGCTGTTAGGACAGGATGATGCTCCTAAAGCAGAAATTCCAACGTCTGCTGCATCTAATCCTGATTTCCATAATGAAATGAATAGTTTCAGACATTCTCTCCTGGCCCCAAGACAAAATGGCCATTGAGAGCCAGATGGCGGAATATTGAGTAGTTTGCTTGATAATACAACGCCAATAATTTCTGATGGCGATAACATGGCATTTAGTGTTTATATAGCGTAAAATATTACACTTGTTATCGCGATAAAATTATGATTTTCTATATAAAAAAATGTGATGGCTATGAAATTTTGTCTATTAAATTTCTAAATGTTATTTTATAATGTAAAGCTGAAAGGTAAATCAGCAGCAATATCTAATTAGTATTTAATGTTTATATCATGTAGAAGATTATCATAATCAACATGAACTTTTGTTTTTCGAGCAAAATAATGATGACAATGGTATGTCGTATTTTTAAAAAAATTCAAATATTATTTTTGAACATAAGACTGGAGGATAATTCAGAAGCGATATCTAATTAGTAATTAGTGTTTATGATGTGGAAAATATTAATACATTCTTGATTATAAAATTTTTATTTCTTTGAGAATTGTGGTGATAATGAAATGTTTTTTTTTATTTTTAAACGTTATTTTTTTAACTTCAGAAAGAGATAATTCAGAAGCAATATACACTAAATATTAAGGTGCTTATATCAAGTAAAAAATTAATCTATTTATAATGATAATTTTTTGTTTCCATGAAAAAAATGATGGAAAAGATTTTTTTTAATTTTTAAATATTACTTTTAAATAAAGACTGAGGGATAAGTCGGCTGTAATATATAATAATTAATAAATTTTTATGTCGAATTAAACACTACATTGATGATGATACATTTTTGTTTCCGTAGAAAAAGTGATGGCAATGAAATATTTTCTTTTGTATTTTTACTTATTATTTTCTTTTATTTATTTCATTATAAAATTATTTAACAGATTTTTAATTTTATTTTATTTATTTATTTATAAAATGTCTATATACATTTTTATTTCATTTATTTCATGATAAAAATATTATATAATTTTTTATTCTATTTAATTTAACATTCTTATTTCCCTTTAAAAAATGGTGGCAGTGAAATGTTTTTCTTTTATATTTCAAAATGTTATTTTTTAAAGTTAAAGCTGTGTGGAAATTAACAGAAATATGTAATTAGTATTCAATGTTTATATGGGTTAAAAGTTTATTATAATAAGGATGATAAAATGTTATTTTCGTGATAAAAGTGGGGTCTATGAAATGTTCTTTTAAACTATGAAATGTTTTCTTTTAAATTAGAAAGATAATTCAATAACAATATGTAATCGGTAATTGTTGAATCATGAATGATTTGAGCACTACAATGCAAAGGATTAAGAAATTTTTAATTTTTAATCTCATTTCTTCAAATCTATTATCATGGTAAATTTATCAAACCTATTCAAATGCTTTAGTATTAAAAATATTCAATTTAGGACTGTATATTTTTAATATGTTACGCTTCATTTCGTGCGTTGAAAAGTCTATCGTTCAACTATTTGTATAAAGTTAACATCATAAAATGAAGTATTATATAAAAAATTAATATTTTAAAATATTTTTATTAGTCAAAAAATATTTTATTTAAAAAATTTTCTGAGGATTATTAATATTTGTTATTAACGGTTGGCTTAAAATAACACATTGTCAATGATATAATAGTAGAAAATAAGTGAAATAAAAAAGGTGCTGTTTTTTCATCATAGAATGAATGTTTGTGATTTGGTATTGCACATGAAGGCCCCAAAATCAAAAACTAGCCATCAATCAAAGGTAAAACCTCTTATGAGAAATGTCTCAACCCTTCTCTTATTTTATCAGTCAATTTTATTTGGTAATTTTTTCGATGCAATTTCAGTAATTTTTTCTGGTATATTAACTATTTTTTGCTTGACTAACTATTTTTATTTAAATTCCTCTAAAAATGTTTATATAATATGCTTCAAAAGAATTTTCATAAATTTAGAATTTCTATGTTATTATTTATTTATTTATAATATGTAGACTGAAACGGTAGATTACAACTTTTGATAAGGGATTCTGAGAATACACAAATGATAGAATCGATTGATGCATTAAAGTTTCTATAGACTAAGTATCCGACATTTCTAAGTACAACTTATATATTTTATAATTTCTGACTCAGTTAATCTGATATTTACAAAAGAGGCATACATAATGAAATCTACTTTTGAAAAGCTAGAAAAACTAGATATCTCTCTATGCGATTTCCTAAACTCTAATATTTTTGGGCTTTGCATTTAAAACATACTTTAAAAAATTGTTTTGATATATTTTTTTATGAAGAAAATCATTTCACTAAAGAAATTAGTTTGTGTAGAATAGAAAAGTCAGATGAAGAAGGCAATGCAAACTGAGAAGGCCATAAATGGATGTGAAAACCAAATGCCAAAAAGGACCAAGAAAACCCAAATGCCTGAGAATGCCAAAATGGATGAATCAGAACACCAAATATCAGTAGCAACAAATAAGCTTGTTCCTCAATTTTTCATATGATAGTAAGGTGTACATTTTACCAGTTGCATATTAGTTTCGTTGTATTAATGTTATGCTTTGAAGCTACACCAGGGCATTTTTTTGACGGAGTTTGTAATTTTACACCAAAAACGATCCCCTTTTTCTCTAAACATCTCTACTACTCCAGTGGAAGGATATTTGCTTCCGACAGATTTAACGCTCTCCAGACCAGCAGTTCTTCGATGTATTCGGGTCTCGAACTTGAGCTCTTTCCATTAGGCTGTCGTTAAAGTTTAATTCAATGAAATGTAGTTTTGTGAAAATCCCAAACCAGGAAATTTCACAAATATTAAATGTACTTATAAATGGTGAATGACCTCGGAATATTTTTTTGTCTCTAAAATCTGCCTAAGAACCATACAAACAAATTCATAATTCTACCAGATCTTTTACTAATCCGTTGACTTGCATCTCACTCATTTGACTGGATAACATCATTTAATTCCTAGCTACTCACGCTCTGGCTGACATCTACAGCTCTTCCTATATAAGCTGTTTTAAGCTTTTGAAATTTGTTTCTTTACCGTAATCGATGTAATAAGAATTTCAAATAAAGCAATCTTTGATTAATTACCAACAAATTAAATGTATTTTTGGACATAAATTTAACCGATAAAAGGCTGCCCAATTTTCGTTTATTCATAAATGCATTATGGTGAAAGTATAATTATCATTTCATATTATATTCGTTGTTGTTATAAATCTTTACAAAATTTGGTTTTACAGTCGATATATAAAAGCTTGAGTAAGTAAGTAAACTTTAGTTTTGATACTAAAGTTATCGCTAATGATAGCATTTTGTATTCTCTAAATTGCATTTATATTTAATGCTAAATGTAAAATGATACACAAACAAAAGTCGTGTGCCTGCAACGAATTGCATTTATAAAATGCACCAAAATTTTAAACAGAAGAATTTTATAGAATTATTTATATTCAGTGAAAATAAGAAACCATATAAGCTTTTCGTTTCCTCAAATAAATTTCAGTCAGTGTCGTTTCTTGTTTAAGATTAAATTATTCAAATATGGAAGTGGCAGATTTTACGAAATGTATTGATATTTACATTATAATTACATATTATTTAGATCTGATATTCGCCCCTTAATTACAGATTCAAATATATATTAAACATTATATAAAAATATTTTCATGTTCTAGGAATTGAAAAGTGGTAAAAACTTCGGACATAAATGCAAACTTTATTGCAAATATCTATTTAAATTCATTTCAAATTATCCTAACAGTATTCTAGAACTAACTGTGTTGTAATATTTCTAAACGAAAATTTAATTTCTATTATGTATGGCAATAATGAAAAGAATGCATTTTAGAATATGAAATGAATTTAAATTAGTTACCCCTAAATATCATCTAATATTAGAATATTCTTATATAAAAAAATG
The DNA here is from genome assembly GCA_026289955.1 of Argiope argentata. Taxonomy (NCBI): domain Eukaryota; kingdom Metazoa; phylum Arthropoda; class Arachnida; order Araneae; family Araneidae; genus Argiope; species Argiope argentata. The sequence goes on along the minus strand of JAOUZG010018917.1, from coordinate 1,887,766 downwards.
TACAAACCTTTATGTTTATCGTGAGTCCTCAGTCGGACAATGATAGCGATGACAATCGATAATATAACGAATGCAGCAACGATTCCAATTAAGATACCTATCATTGGACTTAATATCGATTCATCTTCTTCGGCTGAAAAATAATAATACAAAATTCATTTTCATTAAAAAAAACTATAGCATTGTTATCAAAAACATTCTTAATGGATTAATATTTAACATTTTATTTAGTCGAGAAAACATTTCTTCAGAAACACGATGAAAACATATCAGAATGTGAAAGCGTTTCATATTTTGGTATCTCCTATTGTATTAAATTTATATACATATTTAATTTAAAACTCAGAAAATATTGTAAATAATCACAAAAAGAAATTAATTCCATGAACTATATTGCCATTTAATTATTTTAACGTATTACATATTTCAAGCAAGCTTTATAGATACGTGAATATAACTAATTTTTATTTTAAACATTTAGAAGTTAGAAGACAGCTATATTGAAATTTATATAATAAATTTACAAAAAAGGAAATTAAAAAATAACAATTCAACTCTTGTTAATCCTTATTTCAAAATTAAATAATCACATTTCTATAGTAACAGTAAAAAAGTGTAGAATACTAAGAAAAATAAAACGCCATCTAATATCCATTTAGAGATTGCAATATAATTATTTTAATTCATTTTTCTCCTCTAAAATTTTATTACCCAGTTTTAATACTTCCATCCTTTTTTTATTATTCCTTATTACTTAGTCCTTTTCAATTTTCATTATATATAGTTTTTATATTCGTCGAATTGAATTTGTGCGTTGTTTTAAACTTTAACAAATGTTCCAAAATATTTTAATAATAAATTGAAATTAAATTTTTAGTCTCAAATACTTTTTCAACATTTTTTTTCAAATATATATATAAAAAAATTTCTCGTATTGTAGTAGATTGTAAACAATATATAATGAAATTTTCTAACAGTTTAAAACAATTTCTCCTTTTCTTTTTACTATTTTAAAATGTTTATGACGAAGTACAGTAAAAAAATGCCTTTTATAAATTCATATACTGTTTTAGTGATTTTATTAATATGTTAAATAGAAATGAAGTTTATAAAGACATTACTAATATTGTTTTGTATTTTATGTCAGAAAAGCAAAAGTTTTTATTTTAAATTAATGAAATATGTTAACGTTACAAACTAAATTATTGAAAAAATATATTAACAATACAAAACATAATCAAAAGAATAGATGGAGTCCACGGTTATGCCACTTATTCCTAAAAATAAAGAATCTTCATTGATTTCTAAGAAATCAATGATAGAACAATACATGCATAATTCTTTAAACTGTCAAGCTACTAGAAGCACTGCACAAAATATGAAAGAGAAATAAATAATTTGAAACGAAAGCAAAGAGAGGAAAACAGAGAGATAGAACACTAAGCATGCAAATAAGCTAAAAGCATATCGTTATTTAGCTCAGTGATATAAATTATGCAAACGTTAAGCATTCTAACACATAGTTGCTATGTAGAATGTAACCCTATGTGAGTAGATTAGGCTACATAAGCATAAAATGCAAAACTTATGCTTAACAGAGAAAGTGGCATAGTAACAAACACATAATAATTATATTAAAACCAGTTCAATGCAGAAATTTTCGTGACAGCTATGAAACAGAAGACACAAACACACACAATAAAAGCATATATAAATAAATTTAATTCACATGCAACAAAGTATAATATCTTCTTTAAATGTGAACACATTACAGTTTAAAACAAGTATAAAGAAGAAAGGTCAACCATTACATGCTCAGATTACAAGAAAACAAAAACATAAAAAAAAAACAGATCTCCATTTAGAAATACGATTACATAGGATCACCATTATATACATAGGAATGAAATGTGTTTCTATCTTTTGAACATGCCTAATATGGTTGAATGGGAAATAAATTGCATTAAATGAGTTAAATAAAAGCATAAAGTTTGTAAGTAGAGTTATTTTCTGTTACTGGGATTCAAAGAAACATTTTGTAATTAAATGTATCTTTTGAAAATAAAATAAAAATAGCTTTATAAAAGCTTTCATTAAGATTTCAATGTCATGTTTTTGTGAAATGATACGTTTTTCATTTATTCCTTTTTACAGATTTAGGAACATATTTAAGCTTTACTGATTGAGTATAAAAGCAGTTAGTTATTCAATTGCAAATATTTCTATCCGAGTTTTACTTAATTAATGATGTGAATAATTTTTTGAATAAGATATTTTTAAATGAACAAATGTAATATTTTATAGAAATGTTAATTTAAAAAATAAGTTTTAAAGTTAAGTTTAAGTTATTAAAAATTAAGTTTTTCTTTGAATAAAGATAGCTTGATAGAATAATTAGGTCGTTGTTTTAAAGAATATTGTAAATAATTTATTTACAAACAATATAGTCTATCTGCCGCTGAAAATTGCACATGATATTTCTGAAACTGATTTATAGGTTAAATTTTTCTGAAAAATATTGAGGATATGCTTTATATCTAAAAAATAATGAAAATGATATTGAATATTAAAACTTTTGTTTAATCCAATCTCGATAAATGATAATGAACACTCCTGATGTTATCTTTTTTTATTTAAAATCGTTAAAAATCTATTTAATAAACATATAAGAATCAAATACTATTTTATAATTGCTTGTATTTGTTAAACCATCAGTTCAATGAAACCGTCTAATCAATCATTTAATATGATTTTATTTATCTTTGTAGTTTTATAAAATTTGTGTATATATAGTTACACAATAATCTGAATTTGACTATTATAATGAATAATAAATTTTATATATGTATCTACTACTTAAATTTGAAAATCTCAAAAAGAAGATCAAAAATAATTTTATTCACGAAAAGTATATTAAATACATTTTTGAATACAACATTCTTTACATTTTACTGCATGTATTAAAAAAATACTACACATCATATTTATTTTCAGATCTTAGAGAAAAAAATTTTAATGCTGCAATATTATACAATATTAAAAAATATTTTTATTGACATACTATACAGGTATTAAAAAAAATACCGTTTTCTTTCATTCAGTTTTATAGCTAAAAATGAAAAATAATCGGTAATCTCACATATAATCTGATACAATTATTATTTTAACTTAATTCAATGACAAAATTGCTGACTAAAACTTTCAAATTGAATAACGTTTTTCATTATTCATGTTTAAAATTATTTTTTACTAAAATTTATTAATGATCGATTGTGAGAAAAAATATTATAATTATATGGTTAAATAATAACTAAAACGTCCTATGAAATTTATTTTTATAATGGAATTATTTATTTTTATGATATATTGATAATTATGTAGAACATTTAAAATTACCATATTCATTGTATAAAAATATTTATAAAAATTAAAGATAATATAACGACACATATATGACAAAAATAATACACTTTCACATTCTGATAATACAATAATGAGGATTGATATATACAAAGGGGATTTGAATGGCTGTATATACTTTTTAATTATCACGTTTTTATAGTTAATTATCATTTAATTAGTTTAAGAAATTAGCATTGTTTAGGCAATAGATGCATTTTAACAGTTGAAATTGGGATAAATTATGGATTGGAAGTTTAAGGAATAATTGAAGTTAATTTGTCACTTTAATTTAACAGTAGTTTTCAATTCCTAAAATAAACACGAAACAAAATTTTAATGAAAACACTCAATTTCTATATGATATATATTTTTCGATATTTAAAAAAAATAATACGATTCAATTTTTATGAGTTTAACATATTAGCCTACAATAATTTGTTATGCTGAAAAATCGATTTATTTTTAATTGCATAAATACAAGAAATATGATGCATTTTTAATATTTAAATTGATAATAGTTCAAATGACTTCACCAAAATGAATATCACTAAGTGGCGCCATACAATGATAAGTAGGTGATAATTTTTTGTGATTTCAGAGAGTAAGTCTCAATATAATTATCCATATTTTTAGCCTATCTCAAAATTTTCAATTAGAAATATTTTATACATTTTCAAATCCATAGCCACTCTTAATCAGATTTCAAACTTAAAAAATGTATATATTGAATTAAAGTTCCTTCTCATATGAATTTATATGAAGGATTTGGGTATGTCAGTGAGTATTTCAGCTGATAGTGATTTTAATCATGATTTTTTCAAAACTTACACACAACAAGCAGTGAAACTGTAGTTGCAATTATCATATTGTTTAAAAACAAACTATACATTTTAGAAGTGCCTTACAAGGGACTTTGCAAAAATTCAGTATTGAAGCAGCACAGAAACCATTGGTGATTCCGATGCAAGAAATCCAATTTTAATGTGAATTTAAAAAATTGAGTTAATTAGAAATAAAAAAAATAGTTATATCTTTTTTCATGATTATTTGCTGCAGTTTTTTAAGTGAGAAAAAATAATTACTGATTTATTAACATAGTAAGAAAATTTTAACAGGTGATATGGACTCAAGTTTCAGTTAAATAGAACTCTACGAAATATCACAATTTTTATGATACAATGCATAACAGAAAATAAAATGCGAACACAGCAACAAAGTAAGTCTGGAGAAATAACCCCGTGATTTAAGAACTGTTTCTTAATCACGTGATCAAAGAACTATTGTTTAAGGAATTTAGTTAATTTTCGAATGATATGATATCGTATTTGTGACATTTGTCTTAATTCCTAAAATAAGGTAATGATATTTGTGATACTGACTCCTTTTAAAGCGATTCTTGCATTCTAAATTATTTAAATCTGTAATTATTTCACGTTATTACAGGTTTAAAATTAAGAAAATATAAAAATTGTTGGTTTAATCCCCTTATCTAGAAATTGTTTTAACTTCTTGATTTACGAATTTACTTAATTTTATAATTAGAAGATGGCCTGTTTTTGAGATATTTATTATTATTTTAATTCCTAAAATATTTCAAATGACATTTGAGGTATTAAAGTGTCTTAAAATAAGTTTTGCATTTTAAATTACTTCATATATTCATGAAATTACATGTGTATAATTAATAAAAAATTAGTAATTCGATGCGCGAATCAGACTCACCATTGTACACGAAGGATTTATGCAGAGTAATTACAATATTTCTTCTAGTGAATTATCTTCAATACACGCTACGCAACGGCAAAAAATCTCTTATCACATATTTTTGCTGGAGCGACGTTATATCAAATTGTTTTCAAAATGTACGCCTTTCAATCCTTCACCATTGTGATAATATTATAGTATTGCAACAATCTTGTGATACGATCGTTATTATATTTTGAAAATATCAAATAATAAGTCTTTTAAATGTATCCAATTACATTCACCAATCCAGATTCTTATTTTCATAATGGAAAACTATTTTAACAATATTTAATTTCCTCCAATTTAACTACTTTTTAAATGTTTATTCAATCCAATTAAATTTTTTATTCATTCGCATCATGATTATTATGTCATTTATAAACGAGAAAAATATCTATTGATTAGTAAAATCAAATCACCTATGGTGCCGAAGGGCATTAGATGTTAAAGAACTTTAAAAAAAAACTCTTTTTGCATTCTATGTTCTTCATACTTACTATGTTTCAGAAATCGCATTTCAACGTGCATTGTATCCTAAAAAAATTTTATTTTTTACCACACTTTAGAATTTCTTAAAGTTTATAACTATTTCTGACGCATCTTTATAAATTTGTAGATCCTTATCAATAACCATACTGAAGAATCGTGTTTCTGAAGAAGTCACCAAGTCTCAATAAACAGTCACCAACATCAAATAGGCTTGCCTGTATGTCTTTCTGCTGGCCTTAAAGTACTGGCAACTAAAGCCACCGAATTGCTTCTGCCTTTTGCATTGGCCGCATAGAGAACCAGTATAAAGGAAGTGCCTGTTAAGAGATCCTGCACTAGAAAAGTAGGGCTATCTTCTGATGTCATATTTCCTCTCAAATGCTCATTTGTTGAACTGTATATCTCGAGATGAAAGGTTTGGGGCAATCCACCATCGTACCCAGGTTCGCACTGAATCAGCAGGGAGTCAGTCGTATGATTGGTAACCAAACAATTACGCATTGTTTCCGGTGGACCTGAAATTAGATAATTTCTGTTGGTGCTACTGATAAGTATAAGCTGAGAAACTTAGAAATGGTTAGATAATCCCAAATTTTCTTTTCCCTTTTTTATATCATTGGATAATTGTCAATATCGCATTGTAATTCTCTAATTTAATAATTTAAAATATAAAAAAAGTTTTTATTAAAATAAAGACACAGTGTGTCATAAAAATGCAGAGTTGCCACTCCTAAAAATTATTATAAAAAAAGTAATGTTTAAAATTTTAGTTTGTGCGAATACGATCAGACGGACATAAAAGAATTCTAAATTTATCAAAACAGAGAACGCTCACACTTTATATTGATACGTTTTAAGCAAATCAGGCAAACTAAGGAAATAAACTAGATCATAATTACACATGTGCATTTATTTTAAAGTGAAGGATGTTCACCGGGACTCCATCACAAGGTATCATCAAAAAGAGACATCACTATGCCCAATACAACTGCACCGGTGCATCAAAATGCATCATTCAGCCTTATCAAACTGACTGGGGAGTTTTGTTAAAGATGAGACTAAGTAACCTAACAGTCAAAAAGCTGATGGAGTCAAGTCTAATGAACGAAGTAACCATTTAAACTTACAAAGTCGATTGATTTTCCTGTTCTCAGTGAGAGTACCCAATAGGAGCATCTTGATTTCAAATGAATAGTGGAGCAGGGAATTAATCTGCATGAAAGTGACGACAGGTAATGCATGTCTTTCCTAAAATATAGCACAACCTGGCTACGCAGAAGCATACCATTCCGTAGTGACTTCAGTTTTTTCATTCGAATACCTGACATTACTTTAAAAAAAGAACCCAGAATGAAAGATGCAATGAAACCACAATGAACAGACACAAGGAGAATTTAGTAATTTGGTCAGTTATTAATGATTAATTGATCGATACCCGAATACAATGAAAAGTGGGCATGGCATTCAGTCCATATGACATTCGGCTGCCATTGTAAGTCCTATACCATTAGTGCCAACTCTGATGTAGCAGAGATTAATCTTTCCCCTGCACTCTGTCGATAGTAATTGCCGATGTGCCTCTATCTTATATGAGTACAGATATAAGATCCCATACAGAATACGTCGAATCGACGATGCTCCAATATTCTTTTTATTCTCAACATTTAGCAAACCCTACTGATTCTCATTGATGTTTCGACTGCCAATTCATATATTATGCATTTTACTATGTGTTCGGTATTTGTGCTAAAAGATGGTCTACCACATCTTTAACGATCCTACAAACTCCTCGTATCTACACAATATCGCCCTAAATTCAATATCTAAACAACGAAATTGAGCGATTTTTGCACCTTTAATCCTTTCTTCGTGCAGAAATACGCAATGCAAAATTTGTAGTTTCATCAAATTTGTTGAAAAATTAACCACCAAAGTCCAATATGATCATAATAAAATGCTGATGGGATGGAATAACGAATCTATTTATACAATCACATGTTTTATTGCTAGTCTGATTAGTTCAGAAAATCTCAGTATGACATCTGAAAACTCTATATAGGAAATTTTTGAAATAAATGTTTTCATACATGGGAAAAAAATCCAATATTCCTTCAATCATATTCGCTTCTCGAGCGTTACTTTTATTCTGAAATTTCAAAATTTACACGAATTCATGAACACTTTGTAAATTCTTAATTTAAGTAATTAATCAATTTAAATTGCATTAAGTAGATGCTTAACAAATATTGTTCATCATATATGATATATAGTTTATCATCTAATTGTGTAATATTTCAAAATTCTGAAAACTGAAGCAAAACCAGGCCGCATAATTAATTTTACTTAATTTCCAATAAATGACAAAAACCGAAAAATATTTTTAAAAGTTATTCATTACTGTCATTAGCAGAGTATAGTTTTCGGATTTTCCGGTCATATTTATGACACTTCTTATCTTTATTCTTTGTGTTATCTTTATTAATACGATTCAGAGACGGACATTGTAATTAACTTAATGAAACATATGAATCGTCAAGTTGAATGGTAGTCTACATATTGTAACGCTCCAGTGAATAAATCAATACTTGATTATGTCATACCATCCCCTAATACCAGCTGCAAGTAGTTTGACGTCTATTATCTACTGTATGACATGTTTGACATGAAGTTAACTAAAATGTATCAACTGATGACTGGCAGAGATAATTATCGATTTATAATATAATGATGCCGAATTCGTCGTCAGGCAGTTAGACGCCTTTTCTGCAAGAATTGGGTTAGTTTGACGAGCGAACGAATTAATAACTAAACTAAAATAATGTTTCACATTTAGAAGTTACTATTTATTTATTATTGCTTTCAGGCTACATATTCGTTGGAAAATTGAGTTTACAGATTATTTATGTATTTTATTGAGAAGTTGCCTCGTTTCCTTACTTTACTATACTTTTTCTAATTGTACATTTGTTGTAGCATAAAAATATTTTGGTTTATTAACTGAACAAAAATTTAATCATACTTTGTGTATTATTATATAATAAAAAGAAAACGAAAAAAGATTCCAACTAAGTTAACAGAATGATTATTATATAAATTACTCTTGTCATAATTAAAGTTCAAATCGAATCGAATCATAATTCAATTGTCAATTCCTTTTTCCTTCCCTGAAGTTTATAGGCTTGAAAACTTCAGCTTGCAAAGCCTCTAACATAAAGACTGATCAATTTAGTTTCCCAAGAAGTGTAGCTTATTATTATTATTGTTAATAGCTTGCATGGGTATTTTAATCAAATTCATTGATCAAAGAACGTACAAGAAAATGATTAATTTTCCAATAAAATTATTAAAAAATGCGAAAATGTGATCATGATAATAAACTTAACGACTATTTTGTCCAATAATTCCACCGTTAGCTTTAGAAAAGTCACGTATCTTATGCAAGTCAATTAAGTTTTGAGTTTTAATCGACATTTTTCTATTACAATTATCACAGTAATAAATCAGACTAAGAATACATGAACTGAACAAAATGCCATTTTTGTTCATTTCATTTGTGTCCTAGTTGTAGCAGCATTGGTGCTCTCTAGATACAATGTTCTTTTAGATATTAATGTTTAGGTAAATTCATATTTTTTGCTAATTGTTTTTCTTTGATAATACATGAACTGTTAAACTTTACATTTTTTTCTTTTTATATTTTTTCGCCAATTTCAAATGCAGTATATAAAGACAGTTTATATTAAAGTATACTTTTATTCAATTCAGAAAAATTTAATGGTTTTCTTAAATACACAATACATTTTATAATTATCTCGTTATTTTATTTGTTAGTCATATAACATTCTTTTTTTATAAAGTAGGCAAACAGGTAAAAAAGTCAATTTTTTTTTCAGAAATCTTAGATATTTTTTTTATTCAATATTCTTAATTTTAAAGTAGTACTTTACATGAAGCAATTACCTTTTTTTTCTTTTATTCTAATCTTTGGTACAATTGTCTTACAAAAAACATCGTAAATTAATATTCTATTCATATTTTGTTTTTCTAAAATGGAACAATAATTTTTCAATATCTGCAATTCCTGAACTACATAATAAGCAATCTGTTAATTAAAAAAGGAGGTTATAATAGTTTTAAAATTTTAAAATGTGAAAAGAAATTTTATGTTATAAATTCATTAGTCACATCTCAATATTTAAAGAGAGATTATTTCTCTACAAGAGCGGGATTTTTTTCCGACCAGGAAGTAGGCAATATATTTATTAAATTATCCGCAAGATTTTGAACAAATCATACGATAAGTTTTGAATTAGAAAGCTTTAATTTATACCACTTTTTAGACAAACAAACTTAGATAATTTTTTTCCAAAAAAGCTCTTGACCTTTAGCTTGTATATTTTGGTGTTATGGATGATTTTTTAATCTATTTTATATAAAAAAAAATCAAGAATATTATAATCGTACGACGTTTATCTAAAAATTATCTCAAGAGTAATCTTATACCTTAGAAAAGTAACGGCTTAAGATTAATATTTTGATCATTCATGGATTGCATGCGTGGGCACCAGAAGCTGTAATTTGTCGGTATTTATTTGATTTTCAAAATGATTATAAAACAAGGAAAGTTTGAAGCCATTTCTGTTTGTAATATTTTTGATAATTATATTAATGATGTTTGGAAATCTAGTTCAAATATTTTTAGTAATTATATTAACTTGTTTGAAAGCCCTGTTGCAATTCTTTTGACAATTATATTAATTAAGTTTGGAAACCCATTTATTACCCTTTTGATAATTATATTAATTAAATTTGAAAATCTAGCTGAAATCTTTTAAATAGTTTTATTAATTAGGCTTGGAAATCCAGTTGCAATCCTTTTGATAATTACATTAATTAGGTATGAAAATTCAGAAAAAAAATATTATATAGGGAAATTAATATTGATAACAAAACAATGAAATTTAAACTATTATTTACGAATAAAGTTTTTATTGATTATCCAAATAAAAATTTTAAAAATCGAAAAATTCTAAGTTGTTTGACACTATTTTAATATTAAAATGTTGGGGCCATTTACATTAACTCTTAAATGTATATTGTTGCAAATAGTCTACTTCGAGTTACACTCAATTTTATTTAAAAAGCTGAGTACGATCGCTTCCGAACACATGTTGATAGCAATAGGCGATAAATCATCTATGAAAAAAAAGTGGACTGCACTTTTGACCAGCCGGTTATATCGTTTTTTACATATGATTTTGGTGGGTGATGAAGATCAGTGTGTTTGTTATCTGACGATATAGTACATATTGTCGAGTTCCCCTCTAAAGTATGGTCTATCCATTTGTTAAAATATTATTTCTTATCTGTTGTCAGGTAAGGTATCAAAGTGATGTTGAATTTGAAAAGCAAATTATATAAAACTTGGATGTTTGGTAAATGTTGTATGTCTCCAAAAGTCTAAACAACTTTTTTTTCCAAAATAAACATACCACATTACTATCTGGATTTTTTACATGGCCATAACTATTTTCTCATAATAAATGAATATTTTTAATTAAAAACGAATAATTATGCGTTTAAGTGTTAATCATGTAATAATTCATATTATTTTAGATGGAAGCTAGATTTTTGGGAAATGTATTAGGTTGCCAAAAGTCTACATACAATTTTTTTTCAAAATAAATATAGCATGTTACTATCTGGATTTTTTAAAATTATTTTTACATGATATTTTGAAAATTGTTTTTACATGATATTGTTACATTCCTATAATAAACATTTTTAATTAGAAACAAACAATCACACATTTAAAGTTTAATTAAGTTGTAATAAATATTATTTAAGAAGTTAGGGTGCCGAGTTGCGCTTAGGAAACATACAACATTTATATTATCCATTGGAAACAAACGTAAAACGTCTGTTTAAGTTCAGGAATTAAACGTAAACCATAAAAACCACAAAACACACTTCGCCTCCGAAAAACTGCAGTTTTCTAATGATAAAAAATTTTCCTTATTATTTTGTAAAAGGTCTGATAATGTAATGTAAAAGGTAATGAGGCAAGTAAAAGGTCTGGTAAATTTTAGCTCTCAGACTAACTGACAAACCATTTTTTTTTCGTAACAATGTAATCATACATGCGAAATCACAAAAATTAAGATGTGATAAAAAAAACTACAGTTATCTAATGAGAAAAAATTGCCGTTGGTATTTTGCAAAAGGTCTGATAATTTAATGTAAAAAGGTAAAGTGAAGGTGAAAGGTCTGGTAAGTTTTAGGCTTCAGACGAGCTGACAAGCCATTTTTTTGCAACAAGTTAAGTATGCAAACGAAACCACAAAATACAGGAGGCCTCAGAAACACTGCAATTATCCAAAGAGACCAAATTGCCCCTGGTATTTTGCCTCATAACCGAATCTTCCACCTAAGGAAATGGTATTTCCGCCACCAGATGAACCTTCCATTCCTCCTTCAGATCTCTACGAGTTCGCTCCATCTTCCACTCACATCATCAATTTCAGTGACACGGCCGAGAGATTTATATCTGTTATCATCTGTAAAAGATCGCGGCAAAGAAGGAGCTCTGATCTATGAGGCATGTTTCCCGTTCCACGTCCATATATATACGGCACGGCACGTGATGCTTCATTTTGAGTTTGATGGGGGGGATGGAACGGGAAGGAAAGGGTTTGTTTGGGTAAGAGGTAACAATTAAAATGTTTTGAGATCAGCCACTTTTGGAAAAGTTAATGAAGGTAAGGTTTGAATTCAGCTTGATTCAAGGATGTCCTTATTATCCCTTACACGAATAAAAGATTGAGAGATTTCTTTAGAAACGAATTATTTAAGGTATATAACTATGTTTGGTATGAATTTTGGGGAAAATGATAAAAAAATATTTATATTTTCTAGCATTTGCATAAAAAAGAATGAGAAAGCATCTATGAAACTAAAATTTACCAGTTAAATAGCAAAAAAGGGAAAAAAGGTGGAAATGTCTATGTATGTGTCTTTTGTTGTTAAAAAGAGTATAAGGCAAAAGTATTCTACCTTAGCGGCTTATCAAAGCATTTACCTAATATTTTTTGTATATAGATTGAGAAATGCATTATCTAGATATTAAATTAAAATATAAGCTGTATTTCCATCTGTTATTTATTTACTGGGATTCAACTTATATATAACTCGAAATTTCCCATTTTTTTCTCGAAATTTCCCAAGTTACTAAAACGACTACAATTTTTTTTAATTAAAAGTATTATTTAGTCCCTGTTTCAGGTACTGCAGAATATATTTAAAAATTGTTATACAAATTTTGAGCACAAAATTTGCGTTAGAGTTAGACTTAGGAGGTATTTAGTAAGAAAATTCCATCAAAAATTAAAATTTGCGAAAATATCGTATGAAGATGTAAATTTTATAGTAACTCATAAATTCAAATATAAATATCAGTGTAATATTTTAATAGAATAGGTCTAGAGCCCAAATTCGTTCGGTTTTATAAAGAAACTAGTTTGAATAATAAGGATATTAAATAAAAAATAACATAATTTAACAAAAAATCACAATTACAATGTAGCCACCTAGCTAAAGACTTTTAAAAACTTTTTTGTTAATATACCAAATTGTAGAAAAACATATTTTATCAGAAATATGGAGTTAAATACCATAAACGTGAAGCACTTGTAGACATACTTTAAGTAACGTGGGTTTTAAATAAGATATCAAATTCTAGAAGAATATTGACAAATATTTAATTCTAATATATTTTGTGACTTAACATTTTGGCTATTAATGTTATATCTAGATACCTTAATCTTTTAAACGTAATTTAAAGTTTCCATTAAAATTAGTTCTTTTTGGAAGGAAGAGATTATTTGATGATGACTACGCCTCTAACTTAAAAATCCCCTGGAAACTAAATTTCCAATAAATTTTCGAATCTTATTTAATAGGAAAGAAAGAGTAAAACGTTTAAAACAATTCGAGATAAAAAAAATAACCACCGGTTAAGGCTTCGTTTCATATTCGTGTTATTTTCAAAGAAATTCTTTTTAAATTCTCGTTGAGGAATATTATGCTATTACTTCTTCCATTTTTAAAGCTTAAAGCATATTGGTTTAATTTACCAGAGAATATAAAATATCGATCTTATTTTAGAAAGTCTTGACACACTTGTATTTTTTAATTATCTTTATAAAAAATAGCTAAATTCTATTTTTGTTGTATAAAATCAAAACCATCACGTCTGTAAAAATTTGAACATTTTCACACTCTTACTTTACTAAAGAGAACATATTTCATAAAACTGAGAAATCATGAATAATAGTTCAGCTTAAAATTACCCTTAAAAACTGAGTTATAATTTTATAAAAAATCAGGAAAAAAATTCTGTATTAAAACTTCTTTTGAAGGCAAGTTTTTTTTGCCTGCCAAAAAATTTCAGCTAACATAATTTTTTAAAAATATGAGCTTTCTTTAAAATTTATAACAGCATGCAGAAATTAAAATAATTTATGCAATTTTTTAATAAACTTAAAAGTAGGAAATAATTTAAAATCTGTGATGTCAAAAGGATATTTGAATTGAGAATTATTAACGGAAAACATTACGATATGTTTTATAATAATTGAAACATGAATATAAATGAAACCTATTTATTAATAAGAAAGATTTTCTGTATTAAATGACATTAAGAAACGAGACTTTATTTCTCAAAAAAAAAAAAAAAATCTAATCCAATACCAAAATTATTATAGTGGACAATACTTCCATCAAAATTTAAGACAATGTATATACAAGAAGAATATTTCTACTCTTTCAAGAAGAATATTCATTCTAAGGCTTTTAATTTAGAATAAATTTCATGACAAACAAAGAGAAATTATTTATAAGTCTGTCACCGCTTATTGTTAGGTCATAGTACAGTTCACAATCGATATAAAAACGTAATAGATCTAAGTATTTCCTTATTGCTTAAACTTTTTTTTAAAAAAAAATCAGTTGTTTTGAGTGAATACATCGGTTAATTTGAATATTTCATACTCTAACATCAAGATTAATCCCAATTTTTGTTTTAAAAGGATTAGAGTAAGTAATTATAAAAACTGGAATTCTTTCAAACGAATTTGGAGCTCATGAAACATTTTTCATTAACGTTATTTGTTGCTAATATTATATTATATTAACCCCCCTAATTCATAAATAAATTAATATAATGCTTTAAAATTTTGTGTGCCGTCTCCTATAGTGTTACTCCTAATGCTTGTAAAATTTCAAATCGTTAATGTGAAAATTGCAAAAAGTCATTTTAAAGGTCCCTGATCCTCTTAATATGATATTTTATTTGTGTTATTTTTTGTTACATAATTTTTAATAAGATAACATGTATGCATAAAATAAATGAATAACTTAAAAATAAATTGTAAATTTCTAATTTATTCAGTTTAACCATCTTTAAAACAACGTATTTAAATTACGTATTAGATGATAAAGCGAGAAGAATCAATTGCACTTCAGTCAAAAAAATAAATATTTTGAATTTTGCAAATGTTTATGTTAACTATAAGGAATTAAAAAAGTCTATTTTTTTTAAAAGTAAGAAAATTTACATAATCTTTATTTCAAGAAGAAAGTATTAAACGCTTTTCCTAAATGGCATGCATTTGTATAATTAAAAGCATTTTCTGTTAATTTAAATTCACTGAAACTGTATTCTAATAATTATTTTATGTTGAAATGCTTTAAATGAATATAGAGATATTTGTGAGATTTGAAAAATTTACATCGATGTTAATTAAGTCATCAAATATGTATTATAATCTATAAATAAAAAAAATATTTAAAATTTGCAACTAATTCCTAAAACGCAATATAATTTGAGTGTTTAAAGAACTATCTCATTTAAAGCATGAGGAACAAATTAGTTATTTGCATATTCAATTGATGTATTAAGTATTTATAAGCAGGCAGAAATACTTTAATCTTTCATGAAAATTTCCTTCCATTCCAATTTCAAATAAAAAGAATAATTGGACAGGTTTTTAGGGATATTCAAATTGTTGTAATGTGGCATTTTAATGCTTCATTTAAATTTTAAAAATAAATAAAATGAAAAATGTAGTGCAGGCAAAAGCGTTTTTTATCAGCATTATGGTTTCAATAATGAAAACACTTATTGATATTGCAAAGCAAATTGTTTCATGGAATCACTAATCCTTTACTTTCTTTACATGCATGAGGGAAAATGCAAATGATGTAATTATTATTAAAACCATCTGGAAAGTTGGGTTTTTTTATATTATAGGAATAGGTCAAATTGAAAATAGTATCTTCATTGTCAAAAATACATATTAATTAAAGTTTATGAATTCCAATTTATCCTGTTTTTTCTACTTTGATAGCTCATTTTATTCAAAATAGCTACTTGCAGTATAGCTACTTGTAGTATAATGTAAGCAGTAATAGCTACTTGCTGTATTATCCGTTATTACATTGTGGATAATACATAGGGACCATAAAATAACTTTCTCTGTTTGGTTGCATCTGCAGTTAATACTAATGAGCGAATTGGAATCAAATTTCATATAGAGAGAGTCAAAAACATGTAACATTAATTCCCCAGATAAAAAGTTAGAACCAAAAGATGTTAATAGACGAAACATCGTTGCGGCCGGAGTCCAGTTATAAATGAGTTCACATGAAGGTTTGCTTAAGAGCAGTTTACGTTATCTTATGTAGAAATGTTTTAACAATTAAGCTCACTGAAATAAGGTAGGGCTCATATCAAGTTCACATTAACAGTCAATCACGAACAACAGTCAATAATACATTAGAAGTCAAGAACGCACAAGATTTGCTCTTCTCTTTATGCATGGAATGTATGGCGCTACTATACCGACTAAAGATGAATGTTGGGATGAATTTAACATAATTCATCCCGACATTCATCTTTCCTTGTTTGTACGTGACATCAGTGCCAATATTTTCCCTATTGACAACTCTTAGTACTATTTTATTGGTGGGAATCATCCTCCCATACTTTTTAGAATCCGTGTATGAAATGTGGTTTCATTTCTTTCATTCATTCATTCATTTTAACCACAAAACCGGCAAAATTATTTTATGGCAACCCTGTATATCTCTTAAATTGTTCATTTGATTTTCATCTTTTTAGAATTCAATTTACGTCTTATTCGGTGAAGTTAAAGTATATTTGTTTTGTTTCTAACTTTTAGATACAGTTTACCTTACAGCTCATGTTTAGTGCTAATAGATAAATACCAATCGATAAATACGTAATTACACGTCGATTTACTGCATGTATTATGGTGTTTTCAAAAATTTCTATTATTTAATTACATAGTTTTTATCTTAAATATCCTTGTCCATATCTTGCATTACATCAGATATTAACGTAATATTATAAAGTGATTTTATTGATCACAAAAATGTTATACAAAGTTTTAAAATTCAGCATTTTTATAAACAGGATAGTAGCTTGAAAATTCAAAGGAATGAAGGCATTGCTAATAATTTCTAATTTCAATGATAAAGAAAATTTAAAGAACTGTTTTTTTTTAAAAACAACAATTTACAGATGGCTTGCAACATATATTTAAAAATGGTTTTTCGTGCAGGGAACTTATTTTAAAATATCTTGCGATTCATGTAAAATAAAAACTTTAAAACAGCTTAAAACAGAAGTAATTGAATAAACATTAAATATATTTATAGCAGTTTACAAATGTATTGTAAATTGTGGAACTGAAGTTTGATTTTAAAATAAAACAGTTTATAAGAAAACCATTAAATGAAGGGAAAACACTTTTTACATGATACTTTTAATTCCCGCTTTTCATGATGAACAAAACCGCTATTTCTCAAAAATTTCATCTTTATTTTTTGGCATTAAGAAAGAAAACATTTCCACGTAATGGATAAAAAAACGATAAAACTACTGCAAGAAAGATTTAAGGGCCGCAGTCCATTTATGCTTTAAAGTTCTGGTAAAAATGAATTTAGAATGATGGAAGTTGAAATATTAATGATTTTACAACACGTTAGTAGCACATTCACATTAATAATAAGAAAGAACAGGGGGAAATACTTCAGAAATCAATTTGTTGTTCAAATTCAATTTCGAATTTGAACTTTGGTTTTTGGGTGGGTTTTTTTTTATCGAAAGGAAAAAGACTTGGAAGTTATAAATGAAATGCATTTTTTTAATTATCCTATTTTATAGCGTTCTTTAAATAAAGAGTACAGCAAAGAAAAGAAAACTCCTGCTTTTAAATTAATTTTATCTTCAAGGAATTTCGATATAATTTTTTTTCATTACATTTTCTGTGAGATATTCAAACAGGGATGCATTTTTAATACGCCAAGTCACAGACATATGTCATGATAATATATGCAGTAATAATTATTTCTTATGAAAAATTATTCTTTATGAAAATAGTATTCGGAAAATAAAGCAGAAAAGGCTTGAAGTAATGCTTTTTCATTATTTCTCAAAAATAATATTTTTGAATTACATATATTTTTCCAATTTATATAAAAAAGCGAAAATACTAATTCAATATATATTGTTAAAAAGCACATTAAATATTATTATTATGCAAAACATATTTTAATTTAGTTTGTATTCAATATTGTTTACTGTGAAGTATTGACAATATTCACCAAATTATTTGTGTGTTGTTGATAGGATGTAAATTTTTTATTTTAAGTTCTAACAAAAAAAAATTGAAATTTTCGTTTGAAATTTAAATAGTAGTCAAACTCGTTCTAAATAACCGTTATTGCCTGAATTCGATGAAATAATTTTTAAAGATCTATTCATATATTTATATAAGAAAAATATTTGCTAAACAGATATCTTTTTAAATACAATCTAATTTTGCAACAAATTACTAAAATTTCCATTAAGAAATAAGGGAAATTTAAATACAAATTTAAAATTAGAAACCTTATAAATTAAATGTAACCAACATAGAAAGCAAATCTTCGATGCATTTTTAGAGTTAATATAATAATTTGTCTATTTTATATATTTTTTTTCATTCATATGATTAAAAGAAAACTAAAATAAATCTGGTATATTTTTAAGGAGATTTTGAAAATTTATTTAGTTACTATTAATTACATTTAACCACGAATTTTCCTTTTTCCCGGTTTTCATAAAAAGGAATTTCAAAAAATAATAATGTTTTAATACAAATTGGACCAATTAAGGATCGAAAAATAAAAAACCCACAAGAGAGAAAAAGGAAGAATAAGACTTTATTCATTTTAAAATTATATAATTAAATGTTAAAAAGGATAAATATTGCATTTGAAATTAGATTTGAAAGATTTTAAAAGCACGAATTCATTATTAAAAATGGCGATATTGAATCAGATTTTATAGTTTAAGGCTAAGGTTCATGTATTTTCAACTTTTCTGCAAATATCCTGCTGTTCAATTTCTTTAAAAAAGAGAATAGGGATTTGATGATCTCAGATGATAAATTTTGACTGGTCATAAATTCTTGATGTTCCCTGATTTTGGCAGTCAGGTTATATATAAATAACAAGATGTGCTTACTCAATGATTTCAATTTTATATTTTATGGAAAGTTTCGATTCATTTTTAAGCTTTCTAACTTCTTATCACAAATGTGGAAAATGGAATCCTTTCTTTATAGGATATTCAAACGGTGAAATATCAGAATTTTCCCTTTGATTACGGTGTACTGCAGTAAAAATACATTTCTACTGCAGTGATATTTCAACTGAACGAGACGTTAAATATGACGCGTCTTTATAAAACTGAAAGTTTCCATCGTATTCATTCTGTAAGAGACTTCAATCACGAACCGCCATATTGTTCTTTATCATAACAAGAATTTGTGTGTGTGTGTGTGTGTGTGTGTGTGTGTGTGTGTGTGTGTGTGT
>JAOUZG010018917.1:1806672-1868178 GCA_026289955.1 Argiope argentata | reverse complement strand
TGTGTGTGTGTGTGTGTGTGTGTGTGTGTGTGTGTGTGTGTGTGTGTGTTCCTCTAATCGCAAGTGAGAAAGAAAACACTTCTTTTATACCAGTATCGAAATAATTGAAACAAAAAAATGGTTAAATTTACTCAGGAAATAAATTACCGTTTCCAAGTAGCTAGTTAAAATAGCATTTGCTAGATACATTATGTAGTATTCTGTATTTAAGATCATTCGAAATTATTGAAAATGTATATTTGGGCCGGGCCGGATAATAACTTCGATTGTTTCCATTTTTTATTTACTATAGTTAGAATTTGGATTGATCATTTTTTTAATGTTTATTTAATCGGTGGTACGTTGATATATTTTTTATTATTTAAATCTTTTGTTGAGATCATCGATGGAAGTTAAAAGTTAACTTACAAATATTAAAGAAAGTTAATTTGTTTTTGAATCATGTTTTGTTTTTTCTTCAATTTATTTCAAAAGTATAGAAATATTGAACTTTTTTTCCATAAACTGTTCAAATCACAAAGTGTTAGAATATTTTATGGGATACGGAGCTGTGTTGTAATACTCTCTCTTCAGCAGAACTGCTCTTAGAGATTTTTTACTATATCTTCGTAAATGATATTTTATCATAACACAAGTATTATTTGACAAATGGTGAAATAGCGTTTTTCTCTAAACATCTAGAAAATAGATTCATATTTCTCTATCAGCATTGAATTACACACACACATATATGGGAACTTCTAATCTAATTGTTCTTATATTCTGTACGGCGCATGTTAAGTCACTCATTGCGTCATGATAATCTCATGATTGTTTCGTGCCTAAATTGGCAGACGAAAATTCGACACTGAGTAGATAAAACATATTGTTCACATTCATTTAACTTTTTATATTTTTTAATATTAGATAACCAGTTAAATGTTTTTAATGAGTATACTCGTCATGAAAAAAAGTTACGACGAACATTTTGAGTTACGACGAGTTTATTCAATACTAATTATATTTATATAATAGTTTAGTTATTATATTTGTAATTATTTTTTATCATATTTATAATATATATATATATGTTCATGACAATTCAGATACATATTTTCGGAAGAGTTGCAAATGTTTTGTTCCTGTATGAAGTTGTATGTCGCTTCTTAGTAAATATTTATTAAGCATTAACATTGATAGTTGTATTTCCCCACTTTTGGGGTGGTTTGGGCTTATTAAACATTATATTATATTTCATTATTTTTTCAGCTAAAAAAATCTGTTGAAGGGGTAGCAATGTAAGATGTTAAACCCATAACAGTTTCCTAAAGATAACACCAACAGAAAGTTATCATCATGTTATCACCATATTATCCCCATATTATGGAATGGACTTATAAGCAGATTAGAAAGTCGATTCTTCATACAACTCCAGCATCTTCTTGCACTAGGGTCTCAAACAATATCCTCTAGCACATGTTTCGAAGGCACTTTATTTCACAACAGTTTCAATATTCTAAATTTTTTTTCAACACTTAATCATTTCTGATAACAACAAGGGACAACTTTGAATGGACTTTCGTATGACATTTTTTCTCTATTTCGACATTACATTGACATTAATAATGTAATTAGAATGTTTTGATTATCAGTCTTTATTTGGCTTTACATTATTTTTTACTCTCCATTTACATGTTTGATTATTTTTTGCTATTCGAGATGGGAAATTAATTATTTTTAATGCCAATGAATTTTTATAATGTAAATAGTATTTAAATATGTGTTTAATAATAGATATATCGAAATGTTATTATTTCTGCCTTAATATCTGTATCTTTATTATTTACATTATTAAAAATATTATTTAGTCACCTTTTTCTGAAACATTTAAAATATACGCTTATTTACTGAAAACTATCAACATAATCAGGAATCAATATTAAAGATACACTTATGATGCATTGAAGATATTAAAAGATCTTTGTGAATATACATATATTTTTTGCTGTTTTTCCATTCCTAAGTCGGGTTATTTAAAATTAGAATGGCTCTAAACACAGACGAAGAGTTACTAAGTAATTCATGTGACAATTTTTTTTCTCTTAAAATTATTTTTTGCAATATTTTAAAAATATTTATCAAATACAACCAGATCAGTCTAAGAGATTTTAGAGGAAATATTTTTCTTAAAATCATGAATTTCCTTAAAAATGTTTTTTTATATTTTTTTTGTTTATCATCAAAAGGTTTTTAAATATAAGGAAAGGACGACTCAAATACGTAGTTAAACCATTAGTTGAACAAACACATATAACTACATATAGATAAATGACAAAAAATGAACTTACATTTTAAGCCTTTCTCCACGGTTTGAAGACGTCCTCTTTCAGCACCCCTGGTTGTTATTTAAATTTTGTATACGCCAAACTTACAAATTTCATATATTAAGGACGTGAAAGTGCACAATACATATCACTGAGCTAAATAATATGGTTAGTGGAAATGAATACTGTGAATGGGAATCAACAAACTTTAATTTCAAAAACACCAAGACGTCTGTAAGTGATTGGAAAAAGACTCACCCACTGGTACGACTCTGTACACGCATGGATCCTTCTGCCTTCCGATGTCATTACTTCCCCAGCACAGCAAGGCCCCGTAGCCAAGCATGTTCCGCGGGGTGTAAAACACGGTGCTGGAGGTGCCTTCAGAGATGAAATTCTTCACGTCCATATTTTCCACCGTATTGTTGAGAGCCCAGTGGAATTTGACATCAGTAGGATCGGCCTCCAGTTCGCAGGTGATGTTTAAAGTCTCCTGCTTGGCAACACCAAAGACTTGAACAGCCTTGTTCTTGCAGACAGGAGCAACTACAAGAAAAATCAACTTTAGAAATCTTAATTCCTAAAGTAATCATAAGAATGCACAATAATAAATTTCCACAGAAAACATAAGTGTGTATCATAATAAATTTATAAATCCTAAGCATCTATCATAGTAGATTTAGAAAATAATCATAAGTCTGTACCATAGTAAATTTACAAAGTAATCATAAGTGTGAACCATAATAGATATACAAAGTAATCATAAGTGTGAACCATAATAGATATACAAAGTAATCATAAGTGTAAACCATTATAGATGTACAAAGTAATCATAAGTGTAAACCATTATTGATATACAAAGTAATCATAAGTGTGGACCATTATAGATATACAAAGTAATCATAAGTGTGGACCATTAAAGATATACAAAGTAATCATAAGTGAGCTCAATAGTAAATTTACTTTTCATTTTTCAATCTACAATTTTTGAAGATTTCTTTATATTTTTAGTCTTCAAAATAAAGAAAGTTTCAAATTTTTTTATTAAATCTTGAAAGCCGATAGAAATGAAAAAAAAAATACAATTTGAATTCTGCGTCTGAAGAAATAGTCCATTTTTCTTAAGAGATTGTTATTTAAGATTTGAGCAGTTTAAGAAGGAAAAAAGACAATTTTCCAACCTTCTCAAAGTCTAAGTAATGAATAAATGCATCATTTATCTTAAATTTCTTCTAGAAAGAAATGAATCAGACGCTGATGATTCTGTTCAATTTCCACTCTTTGTTTTCATTTCTTTGGAGAAAAATGAATTACGCTTTTCTTCCCAACAATTCATGAAAGTGATTTATTGATCTATTTATTTTTTTCTATAAAGTTCATTGGTATTCGAGGTATTGTTTTGAGTCCACTTCGAACTTCGAATATAAAAAGAGAATAATAATATATTTTAGGGGAAGGGAGATTTTCGTAGATTTTTTTTATTCCGAAGGTGCAGACAGTATTTTCGAACTATTCAGTGTTAAGTCATGAGAATGAAATCATATGTTATATATGAATAACCAAGAATATGATATTTAATTTTTTTTGTTTAAGTAAAATTTTAATTTTGAAAATATAATTTAATAAAGTTTGAAATTTAAGAAATAATTATATTTAAAATTTTTATAGCGAAAATTTCTTTATATACATTAATAGAAGCAAATGGAAATGTCCTCTTAAGTGCTTACAATGGGAAAAATTGCTGAAAAATTCTCTAAAAAAATTAATCTTTAAACTTTTGCATAAAAATTTTTTTAAAAAATTGCAAAAATAAAATATATTAGAAAATAAAAAAAGTTTAGACAATTAAAAAAATACTTTTATTTTGTATAAAGCAAATATCAAAGAGGTATAAAGGAAATATCAAATTTTGCACATAGTTTATCACCTAACTTCTGATTTGAATGATAAGGAATATTTCTATCCTTTCTTTTACGATTGGGCTTCAATGGATAAATGCAAGAAATTTTCACATTTCATTAAATTTTAAGGCCTTAAAACAATTATAGGATATTTCTGAAATAATCATTTACTAATTTTCGAATTCAGGAGCTGTAGAATATACCAAGAAACTACTATAACAAATTTGAAAAAAAAATATGAATTAGATTTTAGCTCAAAATTTCTACAAAAGATTACAATTTTAGAAAGCAGCCTTTTAGCTTTAAAATCCATATAAATGCAAATATAAAAATGAGTCTCACTTTTCGAAAATTGGACTTGGAAGCAAATTTCAAACCATTTTATAAAGAATATTATATATATATATATATATATATATATTAATCCTTTTTCATATTTTCCTCAAAAAATAAACTTTTTAGTCACCTGACTTAAATACTAAGAATTTCTAAAATTTGAGAAATACAATATATTTTACGAAGTTAATCACATTCGGGTTCATCCACACAGGGAGTGAGAATGAACGTAAGCAAGAATAAAAAAAAATCAATGAGATGAGGCGAGAAACTTTTATTATGCATTTATGGTAATAAATTATTTTTCCCATTCGTTTACCAAACTGAAGGTTATTTTTAATATTGCCTTTTAACAATTTTTATTTTATATTCCGAGGTGTATTTTTTAAAGCAGTTGTATATTTCTTTCAATTAGATTTTATTTCTCAAGTGTTCCTGAGCAGTATGGCCAAAGAAAATTCTACAGAAAGGAAAGAGACTTTCTAATGTTAATCTATATTTACATCAAAAGTATGTTCCAAATACTTTCTTTTGTTAAGTATTAGGGCGATGTACACAAGACTTTAATTATAATATTTTCGTCAGTTAATATGTGATAATCACATTCAATATAATTTTAATTCATTCTAACAGTTGTTTTAGAAAATGATAATTCAATGTTCCTATGTGTATATCCTTTTTTTAATACCCCAGTCAACTAAACTTGTAAAGGTGTTGTGAAATTCAGTTCCAGCAGCAAATTCTCATTTTCTGAATTAGAAAATCGGAATCCAACCGAATTTTGATGTGTATGTGAGCGTGCTATACACAGGATTTTTCATTTTTATCTCAAATAGAATTTGCATAAATTGGGAGAAGTGGGATCGACTATCATCAAATAAGTTGGAGTTCAAATTACCGAAGATCTTGTCAAAAAATCCCACATGTAAAAAAAAACATGACAAATAGAAAAAAAACTAATCAAAAAATTCTTACCAGTATAAAAACTTGTATTTTATTTAAAAAAAGATATACTTAATGAATAATTTTCGCATTGTATAAAAGTGATTAGAGTAGTTTTCACGAGTGTCGGCAATTCCTTCTAAAGAAATGAGTTAGAGCTGAGGATTCTGTTAAATTTCTGTTTAGATTGCGTACTTGAATAACGACTTTTCTTTTCAATGATTTACAAAAATATTTATTTTATTCGTTAATAGTTGCATTCTCTCATCGGTCAGTCACCTTTTTTACTGATTTGTTAATAAGCGCTTTCACTTATTTGTTGATAAATGCATTTAATAACTTGTCGATACACGCATTTAAAAACTTGTTGATACACGCATTCAATAATTTGTTAATAAATACATTTACTAATTTATGTCAGTACATTTATGGGTATTCATAATACAGATGACTCCGCATCAAACACAAGAAAATGACAAAATTTAATTATTCTCTTTTATTTCGATAGAGCATATGAAGTTTATTAACTCATTCATACTCAAACCTGAAATACCAAAATGCATGTCATGTATGAATGAATGATAGCAATTTATTCAAGGTGCTTATTTCATGCATCTTTGCAAAAATTAAAGTAATGAGCTAATTTTCAATTCAAACAGAAACTAAATTCCTAGTAGCCAATGAAATCTTAAGCGATTCACTCCCTTACGCCACCTGATCTTCAAGATCAACATTCATTAACAACGGGACAATAACGTCCTTATCTCTAGTATTCTAAGATAAGATTAGATTGGAGGAGAGCCCTTGTCTAAGGTGAGTTATTGCATTCCAAAGCACCGGGCGTGATTATACCACTAGCAACAAATTAGAGGCGGGCATTGGAGAAAGACGTATATGTAGGGACGTATTTTAACCTTAAAATCGGCAAGGTTATAAACCAATGGCAATTAAAGGGTTGCTAAAATATCACTCCTTAGTGCAAAGTACGCATCCAGCTTGCGTGGGCGAAGTCACAGGGGGAGTTGGATAGTGGTTGCACAAACCACGCGATTTTGGTCATTAGCGAAAAGTAATTATTGATTCATTTTTTAAAAAATTACCTCAGAGATGGAAGGTAAATCTGAGTTATATATTCCCTTGAACTGCCTACCTTTGGGCATTTATGTGCTCAATCCAAATGCTAGCAATCAGAATAATATAAGCATTGTGAAACAGCAATTGAAGCTATAAAACAAATCCTATCCAATAGAAATCCATTTGATGTTAGGATTGCTTCTGATTTCGAGCAGTGGCTGAGAAATTAAGGAGATAAAAAAATAGATATTATTAAATTATATTTATTTTTTAAAAGTGTAAATGAATTGCTTCAGTTGCCTATAAATCAATGAAATGTTGGATCAGATAACAAAGACTTCAACCGAGGTAACCAAAATCAGTCGGAATTCAATACTAAATTCTTACAAAAAGGAATCAAAAGTTAAAAAGTGCATTTAGCAACTAAAGTTTGCGCTCTAAGAGTAGAAATTTGAAAACTAGGAAGCAGCCAAATGCTTTTATCATTGAAATGCTTTTTTTCTTATAAAAAACATATATTTATTAATATTTGTGATTTAATTAGTCTGCTTCATTAAACTTTTCATGCGTTAAGGATTTAGCATTTTTGTTATATATGTGTGGTGATTGCTATACATATAAGCCAGATAACATCCCTCGGACCGAAGTGCACTTTTGGGCCAACGGATATGTTACTTGGCTACTAATCATAAGATTCGGAGTTCGAGCCTAGCGCTATCCGCTGCACCTAAATATGCAATAAAATTTCTTTAGAATTTATATTTACATTACTGTTGAAGGAATTTAGATATTTTTTCAGCCAATTTACAATATTGTCAAGTCCACTCGTTATACTGACTGCAATTGCTCTCTTAATAGCGTTCTCCTCCCGCTTAGCACTGGTATGCAGCCAAAAGCCCTGGTTTTTCAATTTCTTGCCGTGATTCCCGATCTCTTCAATCGGCCATGACGAGATTCAGAAGGGACCATTTAAAATGTTTGAGGTTTTTAATAAGAGGATTTTCTCTTCTTATTCCTGTTCCCTCTCTGCCAGTCCTGATCATCTTTTTAATTGTCTTGGCGTATCACGGAGGCTACTGTGGGCTGAGCAGGATCTTATGTATGGGAATCTGGCACGTCGGGGCCATTTGGACCTAATGTAGGCTTTCCTGCACCAGAGGTACAGGTAACAGAAACAACAGATTTATATTATTGTTTAATCATCAGAAGTTCCACATATGGACCTTTATACACTAGGAAATTTGAATAGAGCAAATGGAGATCTAAAATTATTACTGCGAAATAGTAGATAAATGGTCCAGTAAAATAACCTATATTAATTTTTTTAAAGTAATTTTTGTTTTCTCGCATACGAAGTATTATAATCGTCGAAAAATTCGAATTCCATGTTTTGTCTAATCTCCCTGTAACTATCGTCTGTTCTAAAAACACATTTTTGAAAATAATCCCTGCGTGACAAATGAAGAAGACTGAAAAAAGGCTTTAAGCTAGCTGGACGTACCTTAATATAAGGCATAACACCAAATTTGTAGATTTCATTCAAATTTGGAGTAAATCATAACTGTTGAAAATGTATATTCGAATATAAGTTAAAACGATGACTACAAAATTAAGAGAGCTAGATAATATTTGGTGCATAGCTTCAGAAACTAAAGTGCGGATACCTACCAAATTTTATGTCAGGTTCAACAAGGGTTGGAGCGTCTATTTGTAATTTTAGAAGTATGTAAAATCAATAACT
This sequence comes from Argiope argentata, assembly GCA_026289955.1. NCBI lineage: Eukaryota > Metazoa > Arthropoda > Arachnida > Araneae > Araneidae > Argiope > Argiope argentata. The sequence continues at coordinate 1,859,881 of JAOUZG010018917.1, read as the reverse complement.
CAAAAATGCAATAAATATTCAAAACTTCTACGTATTTGGTAAATTTACATTGTTTTATTCTGAATGTCAAATTTTGGTTTAAATCGAATGGAATATCGATTCAAAAACATGAATTCACATTTATTAGTGTATACGAGAATGTTTGGAGGAGACTAGTCCCCCTGATTACCATGGTAATTATAGCATTGAATCATAAAAAAATTAAAAAGGTAAAAAAAGTTTTTTATTTATATAAATTGATTTATTACTTATCTAAATTGTTTTTTAAGAAACATAACAACATACAAAGATCTTAAGATATATGCTTATGTTTTAAAAAATAAATTTAAATTTCTTCAAAATATTTCCCTTTTACGCAAAAACGCTGCTTTGTTTTCTTTTTAATTCCACTCGCGTAGCTGTAATTTACTTTAGAAAAGATTCTACATTCTCTTCATTTTAGCCCCTGTGAAGAGCCCCTTTCTTTGAAAGACGTCATTCATTCCAAGAAAACTGAAGAGCAGCATTTCTTTCAACTAATTCGAATAGTTTCCGAACGAAAAGGCATCAACCACTTCGAACAAACGTAAAACTTTAAACTACTTTTCCTTTATCTTTTGATGCCGCCTTGCCATACTCTCGGTATACGAAACTTTTCAGCCAGCTTGAATAGAAGGTTGAACGGGGGTTGTTGTCAGTTGCACTCCTTCAAGAAAACTAATGACTGCTCCTAACTACCTCCGCGATAACTTCCGCCCTCGATGTCTGGCGCTTAAATCTTTCTTTGTAGTCATCAAAAACCGGCCGCAGCTTTTGTTTACTTGTTTATGTATTTATCGGTTGAGAGCTGAATATGAAGAAGAGGATTCTGAGGTGGTGTTGATGCCACGAAAGCAAGAACACTGAGGCAGTCCTTATGCTCTTGCAATGACAGCTTTGATTCATGCGTTTTTAATGGGCCAGGGAGCTAAGATAACGACTCACTCAGTTGTATTTGGGACGACTTTCCTTGTTTCAACAGATGCAAAAAAACTTTGAACATCTTTTGAATGATCTACTTTGACTATGAAATGAATAAAGAAAAGGGGTTAATATTTAAGAATTATTAAATTGTGAATAAATTCGTAGGAGGGGTGGTTTCAATCTTTAAGACTTTAAAAACAATAATGGGAACCAAACCTTAATGAATTAAATTTCTATTTTGAAAAAAATGCTTCGAATTTTCATTTGTGCAAACCTTAATTTTAATTATTAATTTATTTTTTTTAATTTTAACACTTTTTTTAATTGAGCGTCTTCACCAGGTTTTTGATCCTGGAAATAAGTTTAAATAAAAGAATACTGAATAAAGATTAATTGAAAGAAAAAATGTTTGATTCTACATTAGTTGAATAAGAATACTCATAGATTTTGTTGAAAAATTACTAATTTTAAGTACAAGATAACGAGAAAGGCATTTTCCTCACTTTATATAAGTGATAAAAAGGAGCTCATTCATAGTCAACGTCATTGATTGTATACGCTCTAAAACTGATTTCAAGATGGTTTTCACTCGGCCTGTAAGCCAAAGCATGCACAGAAAGTGAATGATTTAAGTTTGCTAAAATTTCATAAGATAGATTCAGACATTTAATGCCCGACTATAAATTGTCGTTTTGGAGTTCCTAAATTTTTTTTTACAGAAATTATCTGTACTAGTTTGTAAAATGATGGATATTTATACAAAGAAACATAGTAAAATTAAAAAAAAAGAATATCAACATACATAAATTTGTAAAACTATTTTAAAAAATGGCAAGTAAAACGAAAAAAAAAGAAAGAAACACAACCTTGTAACAGAAAGACCGCAGAGCAAAAAATATCGGAATCAATCTATGATTGAAAAAACATTTCTATAACCCCTCCCCATTAAATTCTACTAACACATGCGCAATAAAAAACGATACTTTCTTAATGACTGACCGCCTTTTTCTGCCTTCCAACGCATTTGAAGCCTACTGGCCATCTTATAACTGACCGAGTGTAAGTCCACTTTTAAGAATTTAACATACAATTGTTCATTTAAGATGCTACAAAAAATTTTAATGATAAAAATATAAGTACGATATTAAACTAGTTAGCCTCACCAATTCGGCTGTCACACCTTAAAAAATAATCAGAGGTAATTAAAGTATGGCTTCAATTCATAGGGATTTAAAATGAATTGATATTTCTCTAAGATATCTTTTGAAGACTGAAATCTTCAGTTCTTTTGAATCTGATTTATTGGAGATTGAAACCTTTTGAGGATTCTGCCATTTTAGTTCAAAACCCTAAAACATTATAATTTAAAAAATTTAAGAACATCACAATATAATGTTCATATTCACAAATAAAAATTGAGGAGCATATATATTATACGACATTGAAATTAATGTGAAATTTTTAATAAAAATATCGTAAATTTAAAATGATTTATTTATGAAATGTAACTTACACAATACCTCTTATAATCTCGTCTTGAATTGCAAAATTAATTCAATTTTGAAAATTTATTTTTTAATAATTCTCCAATTTAACAAACCTTTCACGAAGTGTCCCGAATAACCATCCATACAATTGCTGGGCTAATTTCTGTTTCTAGTGAAACAGGATATAAAGAAAAGTCATCCTGGCTGATAATTCGCTTACAATTCTTTGCCCGTTAAGTAATTTTTGTACACCTATATAAAATAAATTCCATGAAACAAATTTAAAATAACAGCGATATAGTAGATCATTAATACCATCTTTCAAAATCCTTTTATCTATAGAAAAAAGTTCCAACAATTGAAGTAGAAAATACCCAGAAATTAAAATGGCTCAATTGAAAAAAAATGTGTTGTATTTGTGGATAGTGTAAAAATATTTTAGAGGAATTTCCTACTAAGATAGCGAAGAGACAAAATTGAAATCTGTGTTAACTTTGAGATAATTGAACATTTAACTCATTCCTATCCTTCAGAAAAAGCTAATTTTTTTAAATATAACTTAAACAGTAAGAATTCAAAATTTGATACAAATAGTCACGACCATTTCCAAAACGAAATCAAATTTGAAATCACCTTTAAATTATTTTTCAATGAGCTAGCATGATTTGAACAAGGCAACTGAAGCCGGAACACGTCTGTTCTCACCAGAACACAAGAGCGAAGGAAAAGCAGTTTTTTTCATCTGTGCATATACTAAGTGACATTTTTAGGGAATTCTTAGTCAAAAGAAATCTTGGATATTTTTAAAAAATGGAATAGGAATATTTATTCCTTCGCTATCTCAGAACGTATCTAATCCAGAGCATATATAATTTTTAGAGAATGTGTTATAAATAATTGAATGGAAAAGTGGCATTTATATACGAAAAAAAAAGAAAAGAAAATTTTAGTAAAGAAAGTAACATGGGCTTCTCACGTGCCCAATCTCATCTATCATATTTTTTAGGCTTTCGAGTTATCAGTTCACATATTCGAAAATACAGACCAAGACATGCTAACCGTTTTACATATAAGTTCTAGCAATTTATACAATATATGCTGCTTTAAATGAGCAATTTTTGTTTATTTCTTTAATTTAGTTACTTGTATTTAAATTTTCTTATATGCAAAAATTAACAAAACAGAGGTCTGAAAATTCAACAGGAAGTCTTCATACCAAATTTCACTTTTATAGCTAGTTCCATTATCTGAAATAAATCTTAAAAGGTGTTTTCAGAATTCATTACGCTTTCGTAAAACGCAGATAGTTAAAAGTTCGAAATTAAATCCTTTAAAAATTTTAACAATTACTCATTGTATGCTTCAGATCAGAAAAAGTAAAAAAAAAAGAAAAAGAAAAAAAGAAGAAGAAAGTTCGTTATATTAAATAATTGTGTATTTATTTGCGTTTCGCGCAACCAAATAAACAGAAATTCAAACGTATATAAATAAGCAAGTAACTAATAAAACATAAATCACACACATATATATATTTGAAATAAACTTTAAATTTTTTAATGAAAGAAGAGTTTACCAACATATTAAAAATGTATTCATAGAAAAATATAAAAATTATGTATGAAATTCAACAAATCGATTATTTAAGCACTATTGTAAATACCATTAAGACGTTCTTATAATTACTCATGTGCGTTTATGATTAAAAGAATCAGCAATGACGTTTGATCTTTTTTAATTTACATTGGTTTTTTAAAAACTAAAAGGAATGCGTTCGAAATCGAAAATGAAGGCAATTCATAAATTAAAATGCAATTCATTAATTAATTCTTAATTAATATAAAAACAGAAAATATATTGTTGGATAATTAGATTAATTTTAAATATTTGCTGTCTCTCATTTTCCAAACAGATTTTTTTCTTTTGCAGTAAAATGTAATTAAAATTATGTCCTTTTATATTTTTATTTATAATTTTATGGATTGTAAAATTAAACTATTTAAGATTTCTTTGATATGTGTATGCATTAATTTATTAATATTTTTTTATGGAAGTGGAAATCCGTTTTTTAACTACAAATAGTAATATTTTCCATTTCTATTTCACTTATCAACTGCGAAATAATTCAGATTCATGAAATATTCTATAAGATTTTTTAATGTAAATTTTGCCTTTTATTCACCTTGTGACTGGTAAAGAGGGAGTCACATGACCCAATGTATTTGAGAATTGTTTTACTAGTATTTGAAATGTTTAATGAAACTTATTAAAGCGTGTTAAGAATTGATAATGCAATTGGCTGTGAAATGTCGAAAAAAATAAAGCATTAGTTAATATCAAATTAACAGCAAATGAGTTTAAAACGATATTATCTGTTAATTCTATTTTTAAACAAACCGTTGGTGGCAACACTAATGAACAGCATTCCAGTTTAATTAGCTTTCTCGAATAATGAAAATATTTCGTCTCTTGGCTAGCAATCGTTTTAATATCTATATAATATGTGCGAACCATGAATTATTTTTTTTAAAAAATAGTAAAGGGTTTCCCGGATATTCACAATACCTGGGAGCCCCTTACTGTTAATGGGTGACATCAGGTGAAGAAAACTGCTAGGAAAGGCCGCGTAAGAATATGGCAATTCGAAAAGAAAGCTGCTCTGAAGCTGCTTAGGTGGCAAATGTGAAAAAATTGACTCAGTATGTAGGTATGTTGATTTTGCTTATTGCACATCTGATAAATAGGCCTGCTGATAAAGTCATCGATTTTAAGACAAGCTTTTAGCTTCTGTTGTTTCAGAAGCGTCCTCTAAAGCCAAGGTATGTCTTAACATCTCACTCTTACTATGTATTTCATTTACTCATAGACATATCATAATTTAGACCTGAATCAGAGACTGATCACTTATGATCCAGTCCCTTCATTGGCATTGTCACGATTTGGAGGACTTTGTCGCCACGACATATTTATTCGCGCATCAGCACCCAAGCATACTGGGAGTCTTCGACCTTCGAGGTTCGAATTCACAACCCAAGGAATACGAATCCAAAGCCCTAATAACCAGGCTATCTTGACCTATATAAATATTATATCATACTTCGAAGTTCATGTAGATAGAGGGTTGATAAAACACTGTCTCGAAAATCATGACATTTATTCGTAGAAATCTTAAGATGATTTAGGAAATTACAGAAGTTACTAGTCACAATTAAGCAGCTCCAATCCAGCAAATGCAATAGGAAACAGCTTTCAAACACAGATGTTTCTAATACCTCGGAGGAATTATATCTTCTGTGCACTAGACTAATATTCATGTCTTAGCTACTTTCTTATCATTTTTTGCCCATCGAGTTGTGATATTTATACCTGACTAGGCATGTAAATCTAGAACTTTCGCCAAGGTTCTGGAAGTTTCTAGGCTATCTGGCTTAGTAAGTATACTAGAGATTAAGTGGTATAATTTTCCACGACCCTCTATTTTTCTCCAAATCTCGCTAAAAGGGTACGACGATTCTCATTAAAAAGTCGCCAAAACACTGGAAATTCCGTTTTTAAGTAAAATACGCCTGAATTGCGTTATTTTTGCACGAAAATCTATGTAATTCAGATCTGTCTGAGATATTTTAAGACAAATACAAATATTTATTAAGTTTGTAACAATATTTAGGTATTGGAAATAAAAGCAAAGAGAGTTCTTAGGGTTCTTGGGGCTTTGAGTTTTCAGGCATAATTAGGCAGAGAGGGAAATGTATGTTTTCATCATTGGAAGATTAAGCTACCAGCATTGAACAAATACCTTGTGGAGTTTAAAAACATGATAAGTGGAACTGATAAACATCGTTTAAAGTATCGGACAATATTCGAAGTTGGAGAGCGAGAGAGTAGGGGTCAAAGCCCCTTAGGGTTTATTAAAATATTTATATCAACAGTGCTATCTTATTCTTGTATCGACACTAAACTGAATTATGTCTAATCACTAAGACTGTAAGACTAAGTATTCCAGTATTATGAATTAATGGAGTAGGATCATACGCAGTTTCCCCTGGCAATATTAAAGGATCATATATATTTTATCTTCTTATCCAATTGGAACATCTAAACCTCTATGAAAACTCTGAAGCATCTGACTTGGTCATCATATTGCACAATTTTAGATACAAAATGTGGACAAAACTTTTATATACAACCATTTGGCTCATTGCAAGGTTGGCGAATTTTCGGCTGTGACTTTGTAGCCGTTACTCTATTGCTGCCGTTCGCACCACTGCTTTTCGCCGTTTGGCCATTTTTCTAAAGTTTGTCTATAAACTATTTCTTCGGCAAAAATGGCTGTATATCAAAACTGTTCCCAAAGTGTGTATTACGTCCAATTAGCAAGTAATATATATACGCTGATAAATATTTATACTCGTTACAGGTATTAAAACACCCTTTTCTTCTTAAATGAAATAAAAATAAATGCTCTAAATAGAATTGTGACATAATGCTTTTTTAATAAATGGAGAAAAAGCCACAATTCATCAAATATAACAATAAAACTAAATTGACATTGGAACTATAAGCGTAATTATCTCTTAAGAGAAAAAGAAAGAACACACATCTCTTTACCTATATGCATTTGAGGGAAGAAAATCCTATTTGTTTGTTCATTTTGCCGATAAAATGTCGAAGATGATTCACTAATCCTTAACTGCCTACCAACAAATGCCAATATAATTAATTATTCAAATCTATTCATTTTTAAGCGAAGGGATTAGGAAGAGAAACTGAATTTTAATTTGTTGTAATTTAAAATTTAATCTTTATTTATACTAAATATTATGAACTATCAATTCCATTTTATCACCCGTATTGCTTTGATTTGGTATTCAAGAAACATATTTGTAAACAGGGACACTACATAGTAAGAGTTTTGTGCATGAAGGTGGTTTTCTTCAACTTCTTATCCAAAACTCCTCAACAAATATATTTATTTGTATTTAAGTAGGGTTTACATTCAGTTGACAGCTACAATCTATCCAGTAAGTCCACAGATGCATGAACAATACCAAATCCATGCCTCGTCGAGAAAAGAGCTTTCTATTATCTACTCTTTCAAACTCATTTTTTTACGCATGCGTGACTTACTGGAATTTTATAATTGGCTGAGTGCAAACCCACCTTCACGCAATTTCTCAAGATAAGGAGCTGTGTATGTTGCGATTAATTTTATAAATTATCCTTTTATATAATTATAAAATAATTAATCTTGTACCAAATATGGATAAGCGTAAAATAATTTAAAAGATCATAGTGATAGTGGCAATAGCGATTTCTTTTTTATAAAATGTAAAAAAGTGTTTGATGCTTATTTACCAAGACTCTAATGATATATAAAAAAGTAACTGATACATCAGAATGTGAAAAGAATTCGACTGAAATTGAGTTTCGACCAAAATCTATCGAAGTGAAGCAAAGCGTTCTTTCATATTTTTCACTTCATGCTGTATATTATATTCCTAACTATGCATTATATTTAGGTTTCAGTTTCTATTCAGGTTTTCAGGCTTTTTGATTATTTCGTCTCTTCATCGTCATAAAACTACAACACATTCCGTGCATAATATCTAGAAAATGAATGCAGCGCGAATGACGACCTATTAACAGCTTTGATTTTTATATACTTCAATATTATGAATAAAGTATGTAGTTCGACAGTAAGTTGAAACGAAACAGAAATGTCATATGTGGGCCATGATATTTTTGTTTGTCTTTTATATTATAACCAAATACTCAACATAAATATGTACTTTAAGCGTTATTTTAACAATTTAATACTTACTAAACCCTTTGTTCTTTTTATTGGTCATTTTATGATCATACACTTTTTAATTATCTGGCTGCGTAGTTATTTAAAATCTCTAATTAGAGATGTTTGCAAATAAGCGCAAATATTTTTCAAAGAAAGTGAGTTGATAATATATATTATACAATAATAATATAATAAAAATCTTTAATCTTAAAAATAAACGCTCTAACTACGGAAAACAAGAGATGAAGCAGAAAATGGAGTGATTGCCAACTCGTAAAAATTGTGCACCACACATCCGGTGGGTTATTAATATCAAATATTTCAAATTTCAAAATAAAACACGATTTAAATATAACAACACTATTACCCAACTTTATATCATATTATTTATATTTTATTATACATTATATAGCAAACAAAAAATTTCAAAAAAATACTTCTCAGTCAGCGGGTTAAATTCACTTACATTGAACATCCAACTGCACTTCTTCGCTTCGACCTTCTCCTTCAGTGTTCGTGGCCACGCACTGGTATCGTCCCCTGTGTTCCTTCTTGACTCTCTGCAGTACGAGGGACTGATTGCTGACGATGATTCCGGCGGATAAGTTGCTGAAGAGGACATTGTCCTCGAACCTCCAACTGACATCATGAACCCAGGGATTCGCTCGAATGTTGCAATCGAAGTAAACGTCGCTTCCCTCCTTGATGGCAGTGTGCTGAATGCTGGCTCCGAGCGCTAATCTGAGTTCGGGGATATCTGGAAGTGAAAGACGGTCATTTTTATATGCTTGTATTTACAGCCATTTAATTGTCAAGAAAGCGGTGAAAAACTTTATGGTAAACACAACTGCCGACTTTTTATATTCAAAAAGAAATGTTTTGAACTGGTTACTGATGCTATTGACATGATTTGAATCATGTTACAATTCATACTTACTATTCGGTTTTGAAGATCATATTTCTATCCATATTAATAGAGAGCAAAAGAAGGAAGAGCACCTCATCTTTAGATATAATTATGCACTATCGTCTGCAACATTGAACAAAGGTAAATATTTTAGCCCCTTTTGGTTTGTGGCATTATTAAACTAGAAATCCCACTTTCAGTTTAAATATAGCACCTGAAATCATCTTCCGCGCTTAAACTAATTGATTCATTGTTGTGCGAATAGAACTAAGCGTGAATAAAAATTAGTTTTGGAGCCATAATTCTTTTATTTAATTTTTTGTACTGGATTATAATAAAGGTCACTAAGTTGCCATCTGAAATTTTTAATGGAAAATAAAACTTACCGTTATGCATGTATTTCTAAAGTGTACTGCAAATATTTTAGTGGGAAAATATATTTTTGGTTGAGAATTTTGAAGCTCAAAATGCATGGGTAGAAAAACAGCGATTTATCTCTTTTGCTGCATCCCCTTTTCATTTTCAGGATTATTAGAAAGTTATAAGGAAGGTTGTTACATTTGATGACTTATAGCCAACAAAAAGTTACAACTTGGCGCGAATTTCCCCCCTGTTCACGATTCTCCCGTCTGGTTAATAAAGAAAATGTCGTAAGAAGTTATCACGTTGGAAACACAAAGAAAACGGGATTCAACACGAAACAGTGAGAGGAGTTATGAGAAGTGTATAAATTAATTTTTTTAAACTTTCTTTCACATTCTCGGTCTATTTCGAGATGAAAAAATCAGCACAATAGCAGATTTCAAAAATAGATAATTTTTTAAGCTACCTTGTCAATTTACATGATATTTTCTACTACAACTTTCTTGAGTTAATCTGTACAATCATATCCGAGTTATTGTTATTAGAATATCAGCTCATTTTTAGTTGAGAATCATTTCTAGTTAGTAGAAAGTGTGAATCACAGGCTTAGGGGCTCAAAAATAAGTAGTCACCTGTTCCCCAATGGAAACATCACCAGATGCTTACGTATTAAGTTGTACACTGATGACGCAGTCACCTGCAACTTAGAAACTAAATAGTCCATTCACCAACGATGCAGTCATTTACAGCTTATGTATTTAATAAACCATTCATAGATAATGCAGTCATTTACAGCTTTAAGTGTATAAATAATTTTAGTTGTCATAAAGTCACTATTTTAATTACATGCTATCGCAAAAATTTCAAAATTGATTAATGTTTTCATGAAAAATGCCCAAATATATTAAGAAAACATCAACAGAACTAACTATAAAATTATTGAGTATTATTCACATTATATGTTTTTATCAGTTTAATAAAAACAATTTCGAAAGATGCGTTTAATAATTTATTAATAGTTATTTCCTACTTTTTTGTATTTAAAAAATTGAGAAAATTAAAGAACTAATCACCCGGATTTTTTTTATATGAAAGAAATTTTCACAGAAATAATATGTATATACCTATCCAATATTTGCCTGTCCATAGAGCACACACTATTTTGAGGGACAAAAAATAGTTGTGCAGCCTCAACAAATGGGGTTCTCTTATTAATTTGCCACTTTGAAAAATGGAAATTAAAACAAAGCTAAACAGAAAAAAAATTTATTGATGCTTTTTTACATGATAATTTAGAAAACTATCTTGTAAAAGATAATGCAGGTAATATTGTGTGAAACCATGTCAAAAGTATTATAAATTGGATTTAAATAAGAATTCTTTCGAAACACAATCAAGCAACTAAATAGATATTAAAGAAAAATGTAATCAAGTGAATTGATTAATTAATAATTCTATAAATATCAAATTATTACATTAACATTGGGTTTATGAAATGGTTATATAAAGTACAGTGCAATTCAAAGTATCCTGTTCCCGATTATCAGGCCTAGATTTATTTATCATAAATTATTTGAGGTAGACAAGGCCTTAAATTGACAAAATGCCAAGACATTAGGAATTGGTTCTAATCGGAGTCGTGTGCAAAATACAAGTTGTGACCGGAAAAGAGTAGTTTTCTGTTTATTCATCATTATTTCGTCGGATACAAGGGACCAATGTTGTCGATGTTCCTGATTATAGCTACGAAATACGTATAGTATTCGTAAATTGTTCTTAGAGTATACTTAAGGTTTTCTTAAGTATGCCACAGTGAAGTAAGTGTAAGAAATTCATATTGAAATGTGAACAGTTGATATCCTTTAACTTGATTTTGCTCTAAGAAATTCCTGCAGTGCAGTATATAAACATATAAAAACTTCTAGTACAGAGTCTTCTAATTTAATTCGATCCCTTTCTAACAACTCTTTAAATTTTTCAGAGGGTGTGGGCTGCGTTTACATTCTGTGCGGCTTTGAGATAAATGGAAGGCTTCGTATCTTCTCAATAAGAAGTGGGGAAATACGAATTGTAACAGTCAGTTTTGGCATAAAAAGTTTGTCTTTTGGCATTGTTACGCAAAGAAATGAGTTCATAGAGCTACGGCTAATCCATTTTTCAATTTCTGCTATTAGCTCACACTCTCCCTATTATTATATTATATTATATTATATTATATATTATATATTATATTATATAAATTTTCAATCTTCAATAAAATAATTTTTATTCATCCTCTCAAGTTTAAGTGAATCATATTCAAGTAAAAAAAAACCTGTAGTGGGTGATATTTGACGTTAAAAGTTTTTTAAAATATGAATTCCTTAATTTTTTTATTAATTAATTAAAAAACAACTCTCTAGCCAAAAATCTTCATTTCCCCTCCTCCGAATAAGTAACGAATTCAAATTGTTTTCCCCTTCGTCAATGAAATTAAGTTTAGCATGTTTCCGGTCGATTATTTCAAGCGAGTCTGTTTATTTTCATAATTCTTCATGCATTTAAAATAAAGCATTGTAAATTAATCGATTTTTCGAATTAATTTTGAAGTACTTTCGAATTAAAATAATACAGAAAAAAGAAAATTAAAAATTTCTAATCTGCATTGCGTTACCCAAACTTACGTAAAAAATTCACGCATTTTGCGTTGCCTCAATTAACGGTGAATCCTCAATTGGCGATGAAAATTCAATGCTAGTATAATTTTTCGATGAATTATTTAAAGTAAGTGTAATTATTAGCTCAGGATAGCCTGGTTGGTAGAGCATGGAATTCGTATCTTTTGTGCTGCGAGTTCGAACCCACCAGCCGAAGATTATGTGAGCGCGTGTATGTAATGGGCGCTAAATCCGTCGTGTTCACGAAATCCTCCATACCGACTGTAATACTACTGGGAGTATTAGGCCAGAGGGAATTGTTCTTTGTTCCAGATTTAAATTACAGTCTATGAAGGATTGAATGAATGAAATGCATGAATGAAGTCCGCTCCTTAAAAAGGGTTTGTAACGTTTGTGAGCTAGAAGTCAGACTTCTGCCCTCGGGTGTTCAGGAGTCCATAACATCAGAAGCTACTGCAACCCTTCTTCCGTTGTAAAGCGGAAAATTACAACAACAGCAATTGTAATTATTTAATAAAAAGTAACTGAATTTAAAAAAATTCTTTGTTGAACTTAAATGGAATTTATTTAATTTTTTTGATTATTCGTTTTCTATTATCATACTACCACATTAGACCAGGTACTCTGAAATATACTGATTATAAAGTTTATTTTACATAAATACTCCAGTATATAAAATATAAGTTATTATAAAATTACTTCAGATATAAAATTTCACTTAGATAATAATATCAAGAAATGAAAACCAATTTTATACTTCCTGTTTTAACAAATTCGCCTTAAATTCAATTTAAATAAAAATACTTAATAGTTTAAAAATTGATGATTTTTTAAAATCTTTTTACTAAAATAATTTTCAGCCGCCTGATAATCCATTTTTAAACGTATTATAAGATTCGTATTTTTGAAAAAAGTCCAAAAGCATTTGAACACGGATAGAAAAGTTTCAAACCTGAAAATAAAATTAATTTTTGAACGAGCATTTTCCTTCAACATCTTCACGCCAACAAAACCTTAAAATGGGGAAATGGAAATAATGCATTAAGAAATAAAGTAAAAACATGTCTTATCAGAAGCATTAATAATTTTAAAAGCAACGATAAGGAAACCTTCACAACATCATAAAAATAACCCTCAGTTGTTAATGGGCCAAGAAAGAGAAATGACTTAAACAAAAGATAACAATTTTTGCATAGCTCATTTAAAGAAAATAAATTTTTCGCAAGTCAAGAAAAATCGAGCTCACTTATTGAGTTATAAAAACAAATTAAAGCAAAATCATTCAAAAACACTCCTTATCAAGAATTTTTTCGACTTTTTTTTAAAATCAAACTTAATATAAAAAGATATCAAACAAAATTTATCATGAATATACTTAAATTCATGCCAAATATTTATCTAAAAAGTCCCATTGTCTTAATTTAAGAAAAAAAAAGATGTGAAAAATCCAAGAGAAATTTTGTATAAAATTTAAAAATCTTAAGCAGCCCTGTTATCCTCAGAATGCTTGAATTTCTATTTATTTCGCCTTTATATTCATTTTAAGCAGAAAAAAACCTATAATTTGACAATTATGCATCCTAAACCTAATTATACTTTTTCCTTTTATGATGAATTTAAATAACATTTGAATACATTTTTGATAGTTTTGATATAACTTTTTTACTATTAGTTTAACAGCATAGAGAAAATAAAAGTCTTAAAAAATTTAATCTGAAAATTTGACGGATTTTCAATTTTCAAATCTTTTTGAGTTGTAAAAATACTTTTTTGGAAAATGTTCCTCACTGAAAAAAATAACTGAAAAATGCTTTAATCTAGATTAATGAAATTCGGCATATGATCTTTATACTAAATTTGAAGATTTCTACAAAATGTCAAGGTCAATCCACTTAGATGTAGGGAAGATTTGTTCATCTTATTCGAATATAATTTCACGAGATAACTACAAAACGAAAAGAGTTAGAATTAACTATAGTTTAATCATCTTTCAGATTTTGAGCCTGATACTAAAAGGTATTTAACGTCTGTTTGTCTGTACTTTCAGAAACGTCTAAGCGCTATTAATCAAAGACAAAAAAATATAAATTCATCACATTTCTAAACCACGAATTCGATTTTGTGATATTATTAACCACGTGCCAGCGATTAATGTCCAAGCACCTCGCTAAGTATAACCCGATAGATTCAGTAAAAACTTATATTCACTCCAAAGATTAATATTTCTTTACTATTGTAAGCCAATTCTATGCATTGGGATAGCATTTTTAATAGAGAACGCGCAAGAAAGTTTTTGGGAAGAGAAATCCTCCCGATTTGAGGCTAATAATGCCATGATATTTTAAAAATGAAATTTAGGACTAAAATTCGAATTTCTGTACAAGAATTTAGGAATCAACAAGCAGGAACTGTCTTACTAAACTTCTCTTCTATACTCCATAATAAAAAAAAATTAATATATCCTCACTTCCCCTCAAAAGACTGTGGACCTTGAACATGAAGGACGTACGCACAAAACTTTGGTATACAATAGTTGCAGAACATTAACGTCTGGCATGACTTAAGAATTTTTACCTAATCTATTGTGCGATCCTTGACGATTAATTCTTGTATGCAGTTAATGACATTCGAAAATCGAATTCATGTTTTAGATGCGTTTTTCTAAACCAACTGAATCACAAAATGTGACGCACAGCTACTCTTGTAATAAGACATTCAAAAACCAAATTTGATATATTTAAATTGTTTCATTTCTTAGTTATTGTTTCTACATATTCCTGTTTTTACATATTTCAAGGACTACGGTTCAATTCTTGTTAAATTTTGGTTCACATTTTTCTTCACTATATATGTTCAATATTTAAACCGATTTGTTTCTCATTTTTCTACACTATATATGTTCAATATGTATACTGATTTTTATCAATCTCGTTTTTTTTTCGTTTTGTATCTATCGTGTTACTTGATATTTAAACAACTGGACAGAGAGTTATCTTATATGAATGGAGTTTGCTCAAAATTTGAGAGATATCTACACGTTTATTGTAAATATTTTATATCATACTCCATCCGTGCAGCTCAAAGTTTAGATAAGCTCTTTATCGTAGAGAAATAAGTGTTTTATCAAATGTGTTTTGCCATCTCAGAGAGAATTAAAGCGAGAGCGAAAGTGGCGAGACTTCAAAGCCTCGAATTCTTAAAGTTTACGACCTTTTTTTAGATTTAATATATGTTAAAAAATGCTTTTTTTAAATTGCAGGAAAAAGAGAATTATGAGAAGAATAAACCTAAAAAGGAACAAGAAAACTAAATAAATATACTAGAGAAAATAACAAATTACTTTAGTTACATTAACGCCCCTTTGTGAATCAACATTAGGACTATTTTGATACTGACCATGTAATTTTGAGCCGCGGTAAGATGACGACAACGACTTAGCTGGTACTCCCTCTCACCACCATGCCACACTAGTGAGAAGACATTTAGACCTGACAGATTTAACGTACAACAGACCCCCTTACACGACGACTTATCTGTAGAATCTGGTTTCGAACTTAAAGCCGTATTAATAACGAGCTGAGACTTTACCACCAAACCACTGTGGCCTTTAAATAAATATAAGACTGTCAACAAAGGAAAAATATTTGTTGAAAAAAAATTAAATCATCTGTATACATAAAACGCTAACGTGCGTGTCAAAGAAATAGCTCATATTACCTATTTCTTAATGGCAACACTCAAATGTAAACAAATACCTATGCTAACTCTCAAACCGCTTTAAAGAATTGCTTTATAGTTGCAGTTTAGTGACTTTTTAATAATACAAATGAAAAAATTTACTCAAAATCCTGTTGAGAGGCTCGTTGAAAATTGCACTCAACAAAATTAACAAAATGGAAAATGGAAAAAACAATAGACTTCACAAGGAAGTATATCCAATGCAAAAATCATTAACCGCGTGAGATGGGTTATCGCTACGACGGAATAATGAAATTAATGACTGCCTTCCGAAACAACTATCTAACAAAAATGGTTTTTATATTCTCTTAATTTAAAAAAAAGACACTTTTTAAATTCTCTTTTTAAATAACATGGGTTTTTTTATGAAAAATTGTGAAACTAAGTTTTAAAATTTAAATTAATACTCATTCTGTGAAAAGTTTCCCCCGCTGAAATAAAAACTATTAAATAAAGCTGTATTTTTTTATTCCAAGCCACATATAGAATTGCATGCTTGTATAAACGTTTAAGTTAAAATAAAAAAATGGCTTATTTTTTAAACATTAAAAACGAAATATTATTTTCACTTTCTATTTTAATTCCTAGTATTTATAATTTTTAATTTTTATCCAAAATAATTTGAAACAGACTGATGAAGTAAATTAATGTTTTTAAGTTTCATCAAATAACAGTGATTTATTTTTTTAAAAAATTCAATTCATATTAATCGTTTAAAAGACTAAAATATCAATAATCTGGGTGAACAATCGGTTACCGAAGTCTGTAATTAGAAATAATAGTTATGTCAAAAAATTCTAGTATATAAAATAACCAAGCATATTAGAATGATACAAAGAACTGCATTATCCTCTTAGCAAGGATTGAAACTATGATAAACTGCTTTCCATTAATTGAATCAGTGTATCTGTAATCAATTTTTTTCAAGTTCGTTTGTGTAGTTTTTGATATAAAACAATAAAAGCAATATTTTAAAAGAATTATTACCTGTTTTTGTATTTTGCAGCGAATAAAAAATGCTACATTTCATAATTATTTATATCCTATAATATTTTTGGCCATTGATTTAATAAAAGTTTCTTCTAAAAAATCTAATAGTTTGAACCTTTGTCAAGTTCTTCAGATTTTATATCGAAATGGAAAAAATACTACGAAACTTTTGCACTTCTCAGAAAAACATAGGTGTGAAATCAAATAAACTGCTGGCTACCCATCTAAAAATTAACCAGCAAAATCAATCTTCCATCAAAGGTTACAAAACTCACAAACGCCTTGCCCTTTGAGTTAAACGCCGGAGGAAGTATTGCAATCCTCCATTCAGATTGATAGTTCTTACGTCCAACCCGAATCGCATCCATTTCTTGGTCCCCAAGCCCTTTAGAAGAAAAATTGCCTTATCCTTCTAACCGTTTTCTCTTTTGGCGAGACTTTTTTTAATCATGCCAGCCTGACACGCCAACCAACCATCTCATCCATATTTATACACCTGAAGCAAAACGAAATGGCTGAATAATCAGCATTTCTTCCGCCAACTGCCGCTGGGATCGCCATCTTCTCAATGTGACAGTCTTCCCCCTTCTCTCTCTGTAATGAGGCACGTTCTAGATCAAGGTCTCTGGCAGTGATTTATACTCCTCAACCTTCTGACGGGTCTTATCCTCTCTCTGCTTTCCAAAAGAGATGCGGCATATATCTATAAATGCATTTTTGCCTCCTTTTTATCCTCCACCCACTACTCACCATCCCGATTTTGTTTTTGAGTCACTGCGCAACCATTGGCATTAGCAGGGGGTCAAACATTCTAGGCCATCAAATAAGGAAAGAAAAGATGATTTATAAGGTCGTCGGGAGATGATTATTACGGCATCTTGGTCTGATTTAGGAAAGCAGTTTTTAAATTCTTTTCTTGCTTTACTTTTTCTTTTTTATCCCTTTTCTTCGTAAGTAGTTTTTCTTTTCTTTCCAGGAGTTCTTTCGGAATTTCTGATACGATGCTCTTTTTCTTATGTCCATTCTTGTTTTTCGTAATTGCAGTCGTTGGGAGAGTAATTGGGTTATTATGTGTGCTTTTCTGGGGATTTGAAAAATATTCCTCTGCGATTCAGTGCGTTGCTTCAGGTTCATTGAACTTAAGCTGAAGTTGATAAATAGGGCTTTTATTCATGGTACGCAGCTTCAAACTGAAACTGAATCAGATAACGTTGAATTATATATAAGTTATTATTTATCTTAAAAAATTTCTTTAATCAAATACTTTCTCAAAACATGTTTCTATTTTGTTTCCTTTCTAAAAATTTTTATATGCTCCTTCTATTGGATTTTTTATATATTTGTTGAACAATTTTTCGAATTTAAATCTGTAAGATAAAGCTTTATATTAAGTAAACAATACTTGTCTAATTGAAAGAAAAAAATTAGTTAATTTAGTCAAAACTCTAGAAATTCTCTAGAAAAAATAAAATATGAACTATAAGGAATATTGAAATATTTAGATATTAAAAAACTACATTTTAATTACAACTTCAGATTAAAAAAGTTTTATATTAGGATTATTTTTAAAGGTGATGAAACAGAAAAAATATTTAAAAAATGTTTAGTAGATTATCCTATTTTAGTAATTTCTAAATTTTTTTTTCTAATTTAGATATCGAGAGAGCATTAGAAATAATTATTGTAGCAAATACTGTGAATTCCGTGTTGAGGCACAAAAGAGAACCATTTTAGATAATATAAATTTTCAGATAAAATTATTTATCTGAAAATGTTTAGTAAGTTTTTTCCGGGGTATTTAGATAAAAATGACGTTTTCCCTTTCCTCTCCCGTCTTTAATACGTGGTATTTTTATTTTCTTAGTGCTGAATTCACATTTAAAGGCAAAAATGATGTGCAAAATTCAATAAATAATTCCAGAATGTCATACATTTTAGCAACTTCAAGTCAGTATCCACAGTTGTCAATCGCCGTCTGTAACATCCGACAAAAAATATCAATTTTTCTATCTTTTTTTTCTATGCTATCATCAAAAACGGGAATCGCCTTTTTTCTTTGACTTTGAATAAAGCTAAAATAGAAGCACGTATAAAAATGTAATATAAAATCTTAAATTTTCCCTTCTATCTGCATTTTAATGACCAATCTTAGTGAAGTTTAATGAGGAATTTTTAGCTTAGTCATTATGTTCTCCCTTGAGGGTCAGCAGGAAATCAGACATTTTCTTTTGTCATTTTTTAATATCACTCTACATTTTCAACTTTATCTATCAGGGGGTTGTTTTTATTTATTTGAATTCCATTTTAATAATTAGTGTTTTATATTAGTGGTATGAACATTATGTGTTCAGAAGATCCTTCAGCAAGTAATAAAAAAATTAGGCTAGAGGAATAATTTCAAGATGATAATCGAGACAACCCCATATGGATGCTAATCAGGGCTGATATGTTGATACCAAGATAAGAGCCAGATCTAGATCGGTATATCTAACAGGTATATAAGAATATAGCATAGAAAAAGCTCGTAGTATAAGAAAAAGCTCAAATTCAAATATTAATTAAACTGGTAAATCAAGAATAAGTAAAATATTTAAATGCTAGCATTATTCTGAACAGATAAAAGAAATTTATACAGGGTGTCCAAAAAGTTCCCGTACTGATGTTTTGTGAATTTACTTTACAAAAACAATAGGTTTAAAAAGAATTATTTTTATGCTAATGATAAAAAGCACTTTTAACATAACTAAGGAAAAAATACTGATTTTACATTTATAATAAATGTTCAAAATGTCCACCCTTTTCTTGGAGACAAAGATAAACTCGTTTGCGCATGTTTTTCGAAACGCGTTTTAACATGCTAGGAGTGATTTCTTGTATCCTTTGGGTAATTGCGATTTTCAAATCATCTACTGTTTGAGGATTTCCATCATAAACGTTGTCCTTTAAATATACCCACAGAAAAAAGTCTGGGATGGTCAGATCAGAAGATCGAGGTGGCCAAAGATTTTTTGAGATAAGTCGATCGCCGAAAAAAGCTTTAAGCATGTGCATGGTTTCATTATTCCTATGGCAAACTTTAATATACTTGAAAAAAATCATGTAAAAGGATTTTTTTAAATTTGGAGTACGGGAACTTTTTGGACACCCGGTATCTTCCGATATGCATTATCATTATCGGTAGAAGGGATCGAATTATAACTGTCAAACTGCGTGGTAAAATTATTCCATGATCATTCGTCTCAAACGCATGAATGGATTACGTTAATTCTAACAGCTAAAAGTTAAATCCATTAAATCTGACAAGTAGGAATACATTAAAGGACACACACCGAGCACCCGCATGCAAAAATATTCATGTATTTAAATTGAAATTCATATATTCATATATCTGTTCGATAAATACCTTTCGAACCTGATTATGCCAAACTTCCGAAAGTATTTTCAAATCTTGTTGAAACGTTCAAAAGGAATCGGTTAACTGATCCAGATGGAATTCCGATCATGAAATGATGCGATATTAAGTTCCGGATCTTAATTATGGCTTTTGATTTGCTATTCAGAAAATACAGAAGTTTATAATCTGCGTCTACTCATTAGAGTTAATATTGTGAAATGCAAGAGAGCAAAGAGATATCCCAAATTTCGTAGTTTAACCCTTGGTACTCTGATTTTGCCTCTGACTCACAATTCAAGATTGTGCATTATTTTCATGTTTTATTTTTTTATTTTTCAAATTTAATTGTTAAAAATGCCTATATAATAGTTAAGAGATGTAGGTTCATTTGTCAAAGAAATTCTCCTTAAAAAATTATGTATATTTATTTTTCATAGCAATAAACAAATATTTGTATTAAATGAATAATTTTAAATCTAATTAATTGTCGGAGTGCAAAATATTAATTTATATTCAAAGTGATGTCTTAAATCCAAAGATTGCTCTATATGTCTTTATTTGGATTAGGTAAAATTATTCAAGAAATAAAACATATTAAAGCTCTGCGTTAATTCGAATAGTTGCGAATTCATTGATAATTTTCATTGATAATTAGTTTTAAATTTTAATTTCTAAATTATCAATGAAAGTGTTAAGTCTATATTTTATTTAAGGACATTGTTTAAAAAATTCAGAAGTTGCTGTTAAAACGTTAAAAAATGTATTTAAACGATTTTTAAAACCTAATGTTATATAGTTTAAAATGCCATTGAAGCAGAAGCTTTATTTAAATTCGGCAGTCACCATTACAAAACATTTGACTGAAATTAACTAAAATCCTTGTGAAGAGGATATTTAATTATGAATATTAAATCGAACCATACATGCGCCTAACTTTTTTTACGTTTCTTGTAATGCAATATTTTTTAATAAAATCATTCTGGGACTGCAAGTTATTAATTTTCATTCATCAAAATAATAATAATAATAACAAACTAGCTATTCTGACCCATCGGAAGGCACGCTGAAAAACTCGAATGACCTGAACAGCCGCAATAGCAACACGGGTGGAAAGTGCGTTTAAGCCCTAAAGACCATCACCAGCTGTGGTACAACCCTTCCATAAAGAAGTACGTCCTAGCATGGTTGGGAGGAGCTATACTCCCCAGATTTCCATGCGCCCACAGAGGTGGCGAGAATCAGCCACCACGTCGGAAGTTTCCTATCCTCAGTTAAGAGGTGCCCCCCCCCCATGGGACGAGATATGAAGATTAATTTACAGATTTGTTTGAATTTGAATCTCAATAAATTTTAATTTTCATATATACATGCGTTTTTCATGCGCAGTGAAAGCGTTCAACTACTTATGCTCTTTTCTAATTGATAATTTTAAAGAAACATATGTGGCGGAATATATTTTGCGCCACATTATTATGAATCAGAACATTGAGATCAATATTATTTTCCATTAAAAAGATGGAACGCTAATTATAAAATGCAAATCGTTCCTTTAAAAAAACTTTAGTATTCATGTTCAAGAAATAAATGCATATTTTAAAACGTCACCTCAAAAAACAAGTTACCAGTTACGTTTGTCTTATTTGTTCTAGTACATTAATGTTTCATTCTTATATCCCAAGAAAAATCTTCACAAATATTGATTTTAAAACTAAAAAAAAGAGTTTATAGCTTTCAAAAAGGAATGTAATGTTATCGGAAAGTGTGTGTATCGCATCAAATAGTGACAAATACAAAAATTCACTTTTTCTTTTCAACTCTAATGGTTCCTTCGCTCGGCAATGCATTTGAGTTTTCCTTCCCTTTTACAAATGTCGGTTGAGTATTTGGAATGATCGGATTCTCGTGTTTGTTTTAAAACTCTTTTGGTAACCTAGGTCGATTTGAAGAATGAAAAAAAATTATAATGAGAAAAAGAGGGCAATAATATTTCTACAATTTAATTTTATGAATTTGTCTGCTTTTCAGGATTAAACCTACGTTATTCTATAAGAAACCGTTCTCAGTGTACTCTATAAGATAAGATATAGCCATGTCATCTCTAAAGATATAGAAGCTTAATTTAAGTTAATTAGTGACAGGTTTGCGTTTTCAAGCTATATGTAGTTAGTCGACACAGTCGTCTGATGATATTGTTACGAAGACTGAATTAAATACACGGATAGTTAGAAACAATTGCGTTAGCACCAAACATCTCATTGGAGAACCGTGCAGAACTCGGCTTTTACACATCTGGAGAACATTCGAGAATCATCTCGCTCGAATGGTAAAGAATGTTCTAGAATCATCTCGATTTTAGAGAAATAGGATCAATTTTAAATTAAAATTATAGTCTTTGGATAAAATGCGTTGGTCGTGAATCGAAACAGGGACCAAAGGATTAACAGTCCAATGCTCTGCCAATCGAGCCACGGTGACTCATAACAAGTCTTTCTTTTTGTGGCAATATTTAATCCAGTTAAATTTCATTTTCCTAAATTACAACCGGTTGTGTTAATTGTGAAATTAAATTGATAAAAATGATTTAGCATTAAATTACTTGCGTGGCCCATTTGGCCTTCAAATTGGTTCTTGCGTTATAAAACTCAAATTAAACCAAGCGATATTAAGTTATTCAATGCTCACCCACATTGCAAAAAATAGGGTGATATTATACTCGTATTATGCGATACACAATGGCATGGCTCAAAATAGTGTGATATTATATTATGCGATTTTCAACGACATTATACAATATTGTGCGATATTAAATCATTCACCGATTTTATGTAATATATCATTCCACAATATCATGCTGTTGATATCACACAACCAATATTATGCTATTGGTGTGATATCATATTGTTTAAAACTCAACGATATCATGCAATGTTGTATTATATTATATTCAATACTTAACGATAGTGGGGTTATAGTATATTTAATACTCAATTATATTATGCAATGTTGTCCGATAATATACTCATTTCTTAATAATATTGTGCTCTAGTATATTTAAAATTCAAGGATATTATAAGATATTTCTCTATATTGGATTCAATATTCATAGATATTATGCTATAGTATATTTGCAATTGTGCTATAGTATATTCCAATGATATTATACGATATTTCTCAATATTCTTTTCAATATTTAACGATATTACACGACATTGCTCTATTTTATATTCAATATTAAACGATTATTATCTGATATTATTTTCAATACTCAAAGATATTATACGCTATTGTTCAATAATATATTTAATTTTTATCGATATTACACAATATTGTGTGCTATTATATTCCAAATTCGAAGATATCATACAATATCAAGCGATATTATATTATTCAATCCTCACATATTTTATCCTATATTACGGATATATGCGTGCTATATGCACAATACTGCTCAACTACGTTACTAGAGAAAGGAAAATTCTTCCTTTTGTATACATGGAAAATTGTTCCACAAAGTATTAAATGCGAATTAATTCCAAATGATATTGAAGACAATTCTCATTGAATTCGTTATCCCTTTCACAATCTCTCTAAAGAATTTAGAATATTTTTTCCTGAACTATAAAATCCTATCAGAATATGTTACACTAAGTCACACGAATATTAAGATGACCGTTTTTCTAGTGGAAGTTCCGCTACATCGATGAAATGTCGGTACATTTAAATCTGAACATTGTTTTTCATCTCATATTTATTCAGGAATCAAATGATCTCAATTAAATATCTAGCTTTCTTACAAAAGTCATATTTTTAAGTAATAATTTCTATTAAAAACATTTTATCAATGATTGGCCAAGAAGTCATTCTATTTTCCTTTTAATCAAAAATTTATTTTAGTTTCATTGATTCTAATCCTAAATACTGAATCTTCATTTAAATAAAGCTGTGTTAAAATGTGAATCGAAATAATTGTAAAGATTAATAGAATCGACAACTGAAGTAAAACCATAAATCAATATTCATAATACAAGAGCAAATATTCTTGGTTAATAAATTGCTCCCTTGGCCAAGAAATTTTTGGAAGTTTAATAAAATTATTAATTTATTCAGGTTGGAAATTTCAATTTATAGTCTCAAAAAATTGTTCATCATAATAAATAGATTAAAAATGGATAAAAGTTTCTCAAAATACAAAAAATTAAATACATTTTGCCTAAACACTTTTTTATGCGTTAATAATCAAAAGGTTTTCCAATTACTTTTATAAACCAACAGTTTATTATTGCACAACAAAGATTAATTAGTTTAAATAATTTAAAACAGAAAATATTGCAAAATTATTAATGTTTTCCCCATATTGTAATCAAACTAGGCAGTTATTTTAATTATTTCCCAGAAATCTTTATACACTGAATAAATCTAAAATGTTGATGCTATAAATATTTCCAGTTTTAATTTTGAAATTTCCTATTTAAATACGAAAATTTAATGGTAACAAGAATTTTAACGAAACGAAATAGTTCAATTTTTTTTCTTCAGAGCTATCCAGTTATGTATAGATATTAACAAAACTGTTTAGTTAAATCTGTAAAGTAATCATTTGCTTGAATAAAAATAGAATTATTTCCAATCTAAGAATGAATCTACTTAAATTTGCTGTACATAATTTTGATGAATATTTTTTTGTCTTGATAAGCTATAGAAATAAAAAATAATTATTATTTGTCTATAAAAGTATACTTATACATGAAATCTTCACGGGTTTTAAAAAATACAATTAAAAAATTGTATACTTCTGAATATGCATGCTTAAAAATGAGATAATGATAGATGATAATCAATATTAAAAGGGTTTGAGATAAGTGGTGGATTTAATATATTTCTAGTATTTTGATGCCAAATTTCGCAGTTTTGGTCTCTTTTCGCAAAATGATTACAATTCGGAATGATAGAACAAAAAAGAAAATTCGAGAATTTTCTCCATTTTTTTGTGTGTGTCATTTAAACGTTTACAGTTCTTGACACTGTTCTTTTGCAATTCTCTTTGATGAAAATTTATAAAATCAAAGTTATAAAATCTTTATCTGAGAGAATGGAAAAAAATAGAGATGCTTATTATTTTTATTAAAAGGAATATAAAATATTTAATTCCTTTAAAAATAATTCTGAGAAATACGATATTAATACGATACGATATTCTCGTTTACTCCAAATCGGAATCTTAAAAGAATGAAAAGAAAAATCAACACTAAAATTAAACTTTTAGAATCTTTTTAGGGCACTGCTGACACATTAGGGGAATTTTCATTTCAGTTTGGTTAAGAAGCAAATTCCACGGGGAATTAGATTTCACGGAATGATTTAGCATAATTATGAACCTGGTTAAATTTTCTTTCAGAAATCACTCTCCTCATGTAAAAGTGATATGGTATTATAGAGAATAAATTATGGTATCAGGTGGTTGTCTGGTGATGTTACAAATTCATATCATTCGTCTTAAAATAGCTTTAACTTATATTCTAAAATGAGATCTAATTTAACCTGCGGGGAAAAAAATTATAAAATTCACCCAAACAAATAGAGAAATGCGATACAGTCTAATATATGAGCACACTAATATATGTGATAAAGATAGCTAATAGTCTAATATATGTGATAAAGATAGCTTGAAATCGCTTTTTGGAAAGTGGATGAAATTTGGTGTGCGGTTTTGGCATTAAATTTGTTCAAATGAAGTTGTCTGTCCTACTTCCGAAATTCATTTAGAGGACGTCAGTCAATCCGGTTGTTCAAATATAAATTAGCACGATAGCTACAAAAGGAAGAAAGATAAATGGAAATAAACTCGGTAGGCACAGACTTATGAACTGGTTACATGATGTAGTGTAGAAATATAGGCGATTACAATACTTCCTCTATTTTTCTTATATGAGAAAATAAGTTTAAAATGCTAATTTCTGTAAGTTATTCAAGTCTATAATTCATCGTATTAATCATCAACTATCAATCTATTATTTTAACTTTATGAATTTTAAATTAAAAAAAGTTTTAATGTTATGCTATTCTATTAAGTTATTCTAATATTCATTATATTAATCATCAATTATCTATCTTTAAAGTTACCGTTATAAATATTAAATTCGAAAAAGAAATAAAAAGGTTGATATTACGTAATTCCATTTCATTAAATCATTCCAATATTCTACGTATTTATAACAATTAACTATTAAACTCGAAAAAGAAATAAAGTGCTAATTTTAATTTTATTCAATTATTCTAATGATCAGTTATTTACCATTATACCTTAATAATTTTATAATCGGAAAAGCAATAAAAGTTCAAATGCAACTCTATTCTATTTAATTATTATAATATTCATCGTATTTATTATCAATTATCTATCTATTACTTTATCGTTATTAGTATTAAACTTGAAAAACGAATAAAAGGTTAAATGAAATTCTCTTCCATTACACTATTTTAATATTCATCATGTTAATCATAAGTTATCTATTATTTATTCAACTCTAGAAACAATAAAAGGTTAAATGTAATTCTATTCTGTTACATTAATCTAATAATCGGTTACCTATCTACCATTTTTCTAACCATTATAAATATTAAACTCGAAAAAAGTTGAATTCTGTTCTAGTAAATTATTCTAATATTCTTCGTAGTAATCATTAATTATCTATTCATTACCTTACTGTTATCATTAAACTCGAAAAAGAAATATAAGGTTTAATGTAATTCTAATCTATTGCATTCAATTATTCTAATATTCATCTTATTAACCATCTATTATTTTACCGTAATGATTATTAAATTAGAAAATGCAATAAAATGTGCAATGTAATTCTATTATATTAAATTATTCTAATATTCATCATGTTAATCACCGGTTATCTGTTATTTTATTTTTATAAATATTAAACTCGCAATAAAATCTATATTTTATTTAATTAAATTACTCTAATATGCACCATATCAATCATCAGTCATCTATCATCTTACCGTTATGAATATTAAATTCGAAAAAGCGATGAAAGGTTAAATGTAATTTATGTCGAGTAATTTAAGTTGCTTAGTTTCTGTCTAACCCGAAACACACCTCTCCAAACGCTCAAGGCAACCGATCCGTCTTCCGCGCCACTCGAAAGGAGTAACATCCACCAGATTAAAGTCAAGAAACCGCAATAACGATTCACGTAAGTGCGAGTTGCCCGCACCTGACAACGCTAAAGCGGCGCACAGTTCGTAATATGTTGCATATTCATTCCGCTGATGAGCCGATATCGCACGCGATATTCCGCCGCCATCAGCGCTATTCCCCCGAACAATTTGTTGGAAGTGCTGCGGGAAACAGGTGACCGCGGCGAGTTTGTGACAGCCCCAAAAGCGGTATTGCGAAACGAATGACGACTCTTTGGAACTCCGAAAGCCCCCCTAATGATCTACCGTTTTGTAATGCTTCCGCCTTTATTGCTGGGACGAAAATTACAAGTGTTTAGCCGGTTGGTTACTAAGTGATGTTGTCAGCAGTTTTAATCTTAAATACTCTTATTGCTTGGAAATGGGGCGGCCATTTCATTAGATTTGTGTTTTTTGCAGCTACTAAAAAAAAGAAAATTCTGAAAATAATTAACAACAAAGAATTTATTCGTATTTGAATGAGGAAACTTATGAATTTTTTATGTTGCCATACTAAAACCTTTGTCAAAGGAAAACATAGAAGGTACTAGATTCACGCATAGACATGCGTTATTAAATGATCAATTGCCAATATGTCCACTTTGTGACTGTTGAATAACAGTTTATCATATCCTTATAGAATGTCCATATTTCAATGCTCAGCGTTTATTGTACTTCAAAGCAACAGCAGTTATTTTGACATTGTTGCTTGGCAGAGATCCACATGAGGATCTTTTTATCTTTTAAAAGTCTTTTGGTTTTATTCTTTAATTTGAACTCACTGTTATTTTTTCGCTATGACTTTTTTTCATAGCTTTACCAATGTTTTTTTTTGTATGTGCCACTTTTATAGGAACCGTTTTTCGTGGGCTTTGAATTAGAGATAAACTTGTTTAGCATAGTATAATCTTCTTATTGGTTCTTGTGGTTCGTAAAATTTAAATCAACCAATCAACCATCAAATTGAAGGTTTATCTCTGAGAAAACTTTATTTACCTCAGAGAACAACTTCCAAAGCACTGCCTTATAAAAATCAAGAAATATTATAATTTAGTATAAATTTATTATTTTTAAAGAATCTATGATCAATCCTTGGCGACTGTTTTTGGAGAACAAACTTCAAATACTTAGTGTTTTTAACGCATACATTATTTTTTCAATACATCATTTATGAGAAAATAAAAATGTTGAAATTGCACTGTTATGTAATTTTTCTTCAAGAATTTAATTACTATTACAATACACTTTTTTATTTAGTTTTTTTTAATTTAGGAGTAAAATTAGGAGATGTGGAAAAATCGGAAGACACCTATGTACGTGTGAATCAAAATGTGCAATTAATTTATTCTATTTGCCGCGTTCTGTTAGTTTTAATCCGGTAAGAGAGAAAATAGTTTTTGCAAGTCTCTTAATTTTTCAATTCTATTTTGTTATTCTTTTACAGTTCTAAAAGGCGAATATTTAAAATTGGAATGTTCACCTTTAGATGTTATGATAGGTAAGAAATTTTCCCCAAAAATAATATGTTATTTGGAATTGGGGGGGAGGGTCACTTCTGATTGTATTAGAACTGACAAAAGAGCAATTATAAGTGACTCTATAATATCTATTATACATTTTTTGGTTAGTTTAGGAATACATATAGTAAAGTGGTACACTTTATTACACACTTTTTACTTTGGAAATCAAACTTCCTTTTGTCAATAAAATTTTTATGTTTATTCCTTTATAATATCTGTTAATTCTATTGAATGTAATTTTAGCTACTGGACACGAAATTAATTTTTTTCCAAAAAATAATTTTAAAAAATAGTAAAAATGACTATAAGTTAACACCACGCTAGGCAACACACTTTTAAGATCACATTGTATTTCACCTTAGAAGACACAGTAATTCCTACACTAAAGTAAAGCTGCGGAGTTTTCCTATTTCAAGTCAGTCGCAAAATTCAAGTCAAAATAATTTTAATGAGCTTCTGCAAATTCAACTAGAGTATTTATAAATTTGAGACAAACTGCTAGAAATGCAATGTGGCATTAATGATTCAATATCATTTAACTTAAGATATTAAACTGTTTATACAATCGAGTGTTTCAACAAATTGTGAAAAAAATATATTTAACTTAAAAATAATAATATTAATGAAGCTTACATTAAATAAATCTTATAAACAAACAATGTAACTTCACATCGAATGTAATAAAAAAGTTATACAAATGTTTAACATCAATTTGTCGTCCAATTTCATTATATCCACCTCGGTTGTAAATATTTAACATTTCTATTGATTCATCATTTCAATGTAGTTAAATTTTCATTCAAAATAATCAATAATTGTTTACAATAGAGATAAAGCTTCGAAAAATTTAAATATTCATTAATTTGAAATTTCCAGAATCCCATTAGTTTATTATAAATATTCTGTGTCTAGGGAAAATTTTCATTATCTAAAAATGTCTTGTAGCAAAAATAAGATCAAAATACGTTGAGCAAAACGTAAGCAAACTAATTGCTACAGAATACATCTATTACTGTAATCATCCGTATATAATAAACTTTCGCAGAAACTTTAAGAAATTGTTACAGAAAATTATTTAAATTATTATAATTGGGAAAAAATTGTAAAAACAAAAACTTAACTATCAAACTATCAAAACAGAAAAATGATATTGAGCTCGAGGGATAATTTTAATAAAAATGGGTTTTTAAAATATTTATCTTCATAACAATTTATGCACTCTTTCAAATCATAATTTTAGAAGTAATAAAAATTAAAATAACAATAACTATAAAAAAAATTTCTTAAATGAAAGTTGTAAAAAAATGATCTTTTGTTAAAGGCTTATGCTTTTTCTGGCAACTTTCATATTATTTGCATTTAAAAACAAAATTCCATTAAGGGCATCTACAAAACAAACTTCACTTTATAGGCTAGAATTCATTTACAATAAACTTAAAAACTCATTATTATGTTTCTGCAGTTTAATTAATTAATATAATACCAAATATAACATTTTTTTCTTTTACCATTTAGGATTTTCTAATATCTTCTACTAGAAAAATTTCGGGAAATTTAGTAAGCTCGATTTTAAATATATCGTTTATGATTCTGGAAATTCATCTTGTCTTTTTTTTTGTAAAAAATTAAATCAGTAAATTTTTTAAGCGTGATTTAAAACAAAATTTCCGTAAATTCACCAACCGCGATTTTAAAATTGTTTCTCTATTCTAGATATTTATTGTGTATCTTCTAATAATAAAAATTGAGCGAGTATGATTCTGGGAACTAACTGCGTGTTTTCTAGTGAAAATATATCTACGAGCGCGATTTTAAATTTGTTTTGGGATTCTAGAAATCAATGCCGCATCCTTTTAAAATCATTATTTCATCTTTTAGAGACTCACCTAGGTCTTCGTTATTGTGCTTTTCTGACAACTTTTAAGCAATGTATTCAATCCAGTTGGTAAAAAAATATCGTTGGCGCTCATTAAAAGTGGGTACTTTAAAACTCAGATATGCTGACTCTGTGCTGGTTTATATAAAACCAGCGAAAAAATGAAACCTTAAAGCAAATGGTAGAAGGAAAATAAAGATTAGCAAAAGTACACAACAAGATTCTGACAAAAATCAAGGAGGGAAGTATGACATCTGAAAAGGTATAAGCCTCAAAAAGGAATCTTCTTTTAAATGGGGGATGTTATAGCAGAATCACAAACTAATAATTTCTCAAAAATTACCTTAGAATCAAACAAGAAAAAATGTAACTCTTAAAATGGTATTTTAATTACAAACATACCCATTATGAAATTCATATGGGAAGCAACTGCTGTTTCAATAGAATCAACAAAGAAATTTTTGAACTTCACTAAAAATATTCTAGATTTTGAAAATTTTAATAACTTGGATTTCCTAAATTAAATTTTTATTTAATACGTTAAAGAAGATATAGATGATGTATGTTATTTCTATTCGAAATTCACTTTACAATGAAATTCACTTTCATTGAAATCAGCAAACATGCTCAGAAATAATTGAATTAAATTAGTTTATAAATAATCAGTTAGCACAAATTATTGAAAATAAATTTTTAGAAATAATAATTTTGTAATTATTATTTCAAAATTTTAATATCTGCTGTTGTATCTAAGATTTAAACCTCCAGCATATATGTGAGCGTTATTAATTCAAGAATAATGAAAACATGGCGGATACTAAAATCCCCGCATCATTTGCGTTCCTCAAGTTTAATAAGCACATGATATTTAAGCTATTTTACATATATATCTTAATCCTAAATAATTTCCTGATTTTTAATTTAATTTAACCATTATCAACTTTAAAATACTCTCTTATTTTCGGATTAAAATCCCATTTTTTATTTAATTCTACATGCGCTCTAGAAAATTGATTGGTGCATTCAAAAAGAACAATCTTAATATTCACAAATGCATTTCAAAGATTTATGTACTTTTTCGCCTAAATTGACACTTGGTAGAGAAATAACTAGCAGAATCTCATAGTAAAATCATTGAAGAAACAATATTTGCTCTTGAGCCGCGATGTAAACTGACGTATCTTATCGCTTTTTCTCTGTACAAATTATACCTTCAGGGAGGAAACCAATGGAAGTTTTTAATTCCAAATATTCCAACATTTTGGCCACGCACTGTCAAATCATTTTTGAATATATATTTAAAACGCACAGATTATTCATAATTGAAATTCCGAAATCGTCAGCTGCCTTCAGCGTAAATCATTTAATAGAATAACGCGAAACTCTAACTTTGAATTTCTTTTCGAAAGTTTCACATAGAATGTATTCTTTTTTTCTCAAATATATCCACTAAAGGGCTTATTAATGCAACAAGCAGTAGTAAAATGGATTTTTTTACGTGGTCTAGTTGTTGCTACAAAACCGAAGAGCACAAAAGATTCTACTGCGGACAGTGGTGCTTCCCTGAAAAAGAAAATTCTGCTCACCCCAGCAAAAATAGTTTTATAATGCTAAGATTGTACAAACAAAGGTTGTTCTCTTTAAATTTCCTTTTTTTCTTCTTTTTTTAAAAATATTTTTAATAATTATTCGGTCAGGCTTAAACCCTTTCAAACTCCAAATTCGTATAGAACATCTGGTATGTTATAAACTTTTAATAAAATTCGTATAGAACACCTGGTGTGTTATAAGCTTTTTTATAAAATTCGTATAGTGCACCGGGTGCGATATAAACTTTCGATAAAATTAATTAATAAATCTCAAGTTCTGTCTCTCAGGGGCATGCAGAGAGGATCTTCTTCATGACATGAAATGTTGCTTCATTAATAAAAACTAAATAATCGGCAAAATAATCATTTTTAAAACGAAGTTAAATATATCGGCACAAAATTCAAATTTGCTTTTTTTTCTCTAAGTCATTCAAGATTTCGCAACATCTGCACTTCGTATGGAATCATTTTCAGTTTCTTTCTCAAAATTCTTCAGAAGGTGAAATGAGAAATTTGAACTTCACGACTTATTCACTTCGTTGATTTTTCCGGGCTTCTTTGGATAGACAATTTTCGATAGTCAGCAGTCCGAGATTTATGCCTTTGAATAAACAATCCGTAGTTTTCCATTTTCTATGCCATTGATAGATATATTCCATAATGCGAACATTTCTTTCCGAATTGTGATTGAGCATGCCATTGCACAACGATTGTAGATTCAGTTTTGCTAAAATGAATTACTGAATTTCTAATTTGCTAAATTACTGAAGAAGCCACCATTTCGACTGATTTCTCATATGACACATGCTACAGCCTATGAGATGACTGTCAAGGACGAGACATAAGCTTTAAAGAATAAAACTGCTCCATTCGCTAAGGTGTTTCTTGTCTGGCTGGCACTGTTTTAAAGCACCTGGAAAGATCATACTGCTTTATGAATCACTCAGTATTTTATATAATATATTTAAATTTGATCGAGATGATGAACTATTGTTAATCTCAAATGTTATAAATTTCAAGATTAGGCCCCTTATAGTAAATAAACATTTCTCTAAAACATGTTATTGTGAATCAGTATGTTTTCCCTAAAATATAACGAGTTGTATGTAATTTTCACGTCTCCTAAATCCGATATATTATAAATCAATAATTCACTCTATCGCTAAATGTAAAAAATTTCACTTTTCATTTTTTCTTACATCCCTATTATTATCTATATAAACTAACCGTAAACAAATGCGATAAAGCGCAGATGTTTTCGAAAGCGAAAATTTATAGTATCAATACAAAACGTCCATAAACATTATATTTAAGTCATACAGTCAGATGATAGACTGAAGAATTGTTAAATAGGTGAAAGAAACAGTTCTAATGTACGAAAGGTCTATATTTTTGTTTCTTCGAAAATATTTTGGCTTTAGTGTACAAATAGCTTAAATGCGTAATCATTAACTGACAAAGTCTTAAAGGTTCTTTTGTGGCGGGAATGTAAAATTCAAAATTCTGTGAACTAATAAAAACAATTCTTAAAAATACATTTTTAACTACGTAAAAACAGCTTTTACTTTAAATATTTCCTACCTTTTAGTTTTTAATATATATTAAATTTCATTATTATAAACACTGCGAAATCTTGAAACCAACATGTTTCTCCAATACACTGAATGTTTTCGTTTTTGGTAGGGAATTAAATTTTTATTATAGTAATTGTAACTCAGAATTGAATATTATAATAATTCGTTATCATTAATAATGCGTAAAAATACAAAATTTCAAAATATCAGTAAATCCATAAACGAGTAAAAGATCGATTACAATATTTCTTTTTTCGTTCTACAAAATAAAAGAAAAATTCATGATATAATAAGATAAAGGGTACAATAATGATAAAGAAGATTTTAAGTTTATATGAAAAAAATACTCCTAACTTTATTTGAGCAATTTTAGAAATAAATATAAGAACAAGTAAAATAAATTAAACGGAACAAAAATTTATTCAGTTATTTTTGCGTATAATTTCTTTATTTGCGTTGAAACCTTTTTGCAGTTATTGAGATAAAAACTCAACTAAAGTAACATTTTCTCTACATTAACTGCTTTGAGATGCAATCTTTTTGTAAACAAAAATATTCTCCGGCGCTAAAAAAAGATCCTGAATAGCATTCTTTTTGCATCACTTTTATGCAACTCAAAAATGTGAAATTTTGAAAGCTTGTTTTTTTAACTGGAGAGCAAATATTTTTAAAACTAAAAGCTTTTTAAATTTCACAGAATTGTGTTGTCAAATGGATGTTGTCCTGAATTCTGATGACCTTCATTTGCATGTGAATGGTATCGATTCTCTATTAGTAGTAAAGATTGAAGTAAAGCATGTTATGAAAAATAACGTTCATAAACAAACATTTCAAAATATTTTTTAGTTTTAAAATTTCATCATGTTTCATAAATGTTATGCAGTTCCCTTTAAAACGGATTAATATTTAAAAAAATTTCGTCATTTGCGGAGCTGAATAGAAAAGGAAGCTTGAAATTACGAAACTTCGCTTTATTCTTCCGGGGGGGGGGTGATACTATGAGCAAAGAAGTAATGACATGATACCTGTTTACTTCAAAGATACAAATGTAGAAAGAAGAAATATCAAAATTTTCTATTCAGTGTTTTTAGATTGAGATTTTGATAGGGATTTCTTTGACAGTCTCGATTTAGAATTGGGGATCTGAGATATCTTTAAAAGATTATTTAAACATCATCCCCTAGAATTTTATTCCTCTACTCAGAGAATGAGAATTCACTGATTTCAGCAGTTTTACAGAGTTCGTGTAGGATTAATCAAATAAAAAATGTAGGAATTGGATCAGGAGTAAGATATAATTTTAGAATAAAATTGTGGTTAAATTAAAATAAAAATAACAAATCAACTGTTTTAAATTATCAAAAAGTAAATGAATTATATAATGGCACATTATATATACAAGAATGAATATATAAGAATATATACGAGTATAAGAATGAATATGTTCCACAGAATAGTTTTAAAAAAGAAAACGATTATTAGAAAAATCTATTATTTCATAATGAATTACACAGCCCCAGTTTTTTTTCGACATAGTTTCCAATGATTGTTGATTAATTTTATTTGCTTTTGTCGTAGATACATGCAGCTAGCGATTATGAAGTGAAAGAAAAATTCATTGGTGGTATTGTAATGATAAATCCTAGAGACCGACAACTACTTCTTTTTTCATCATGAGCACTTTCAAGTCATGACAATTGACAATTCACACTCATCATCTGCTCACCGAATCGGTTTTGCTTCACCATCTAATATTAACTAATTTGTCAAGGAATTTAGATTAGTTTAGTGTTCCTAATATTAAGAAAGCAGTTGGCAAAATGCTACTCTACACGAATATTTAATTTTTTAAAATTAATTTTAACATTTAACACGTACCCGAATGTATATCCAGTGATCTAAAAATGAAATGTTTTGCCAATCAGTGAGTAAAATGTACACGTTGATATGAAATTACAAACACAGCGCCTCAGGGGTAAGCTCCCCCAGTAGTGTTAATCATATTTAGAAAAACATTTTCAAGACAATAACATTTTTAGAATAAAATATTAAATTGTTATCAAACAAAACTGGTTTATTTATTTTAGATATAATGTCCCGTTAACAATCAACATTAGAGCTATTTTGGGGACACGCCTCACAATTTTGAACCAAAATCAGATGACGAGGGCGATCTTTGAGATGGCACCCACGTCTTCACACCAATAACCACCATGAGGATGAAGTTTAGTCTTGACAGATTTAACGCGCAACAGATCCTCTTACACGACAACATATCCTCTGCTTCTTCGGTGGAATCGGGTCTTGAACCTCAAACCTTACAGTTAACGGACCGAAATCTTACCACAAGGCTGCCGTGGACGGTGACAAAACTGGGGGAGTTAAAGATTTGAATATTACCATTTCATTGGTCTCCACCAGGAATTTCAAAAAATAAATTAATTGCGTTTCCATGAAAAAATTCTTCATTGTCCCGTTGCGTAGTGAAATTCAAAACTTAAGGAGCTCCTTTTTATTTAAAATGCTAATGTCACAAAAATATTTTATTGAGTAGTGTTAATGGGACCAGATGGCTGTATTAAAGATTAGACAAAATAATGTATTTAGGAACCGAAACAAAAAATTATTTTTTTACATGCATTATTTAGAGAAAATTTCTTCCTAGAAATAATATCCATCTATTGGTGCTATTAAATTAGGTGCAACAATAAATACGCGCTCTAATATACAAATATACATATTTTTTTACTTTACTTATTTTTACCACAGAATAACCATTTTATCAAAATAGCAAATACATTATTATTTACTAGTTTTGGAATTTAACTTACAGACGAATGAAATTTATTCAAGGCACTGAGTGTAGTCTCCACCAAACTTTCTAGCACTCTTAAATAAACATTATTTTTTACCCCTGAGAAAAAATGATGGATCTTGGGCAAAGCAGGGAACGCCTATTTATGGCATTGGCGTATAATTAACTGCAAAATACTAATCTTTGGTGTTACTTTTCTATTAATCTATCATGTTAACACTGGCGTATAATCCTTGTTTTGAATTAATAGTATTCGAAAATAAAATATGTGCCGTAAACTCATTTTCTCTAGCCGATTAAATTTGACCAAGCACTACACTTGTAGTCCCAAACTCATGTATATCCATATTTGATAAATTGAATTGATTTTGAATTATGCTTATATATTTATGTACAGACAATGCATACAGACAAATGGTCAATCCTTGGCTGGATTTGGCTCCAAGTTTATTTGAAGTCTTCATTATATATGTTAAACCTGTGTGAATAATGTGCATATTTCTATTCATATAGCTATTTTCGTTTTATAGTTATTTTATCAAATTATATACGAACAGTCGTATAGACAGACTTTCTCTGAGCGGCTTTTGCTCAAAATTAGACAGAAATGCGTAAATTATGTCTTAACTCCATATTCTAAATTTCATCAGTCTAATACAAATTTCATATTTATCACAAAATGCCCAAATACTTGTAAAAAAATGTGTTTTTCTAATTCAAGGAGAGTTAAATGTGAAGATTCATAAAAATCCTGAATTCAAACTTTTCTTTCAAAAGATCACAATACTTTCTCTGTGCTTCATATATATGAGAAAGTAAAAATTTTAAGAACGATGCATCTTACAGTTCAAAATAAAGCATTCCAACGGTTAAAGTAGTTTCCCTTGAAATGAAACACTTGGAGGCAATATCTTTGGATTAAAGCCAAGAAACCGCAATAGCGATCCTCATAAGTGCGCATTACCCCCCCCACACCTATCCGCACGAAAGTGATGCAGATTTTGTAATATGTTGCATATTCATTCCCCAGATGAGCCGATATCGCACGCGATATTCCACTATCATCAACGTTATTTCCCCAAATAATTTGTTAAGAGTCCTACGGAGCAGTTGATCGCGGTGAATTTGTGACAAGCTCGAAAGCCG
This sequence comes from Argiope argentata, assembly GCA_026289955.1. NCBI lineage: Eukaryota > Metazoa > Arthropoda > Arachnida > Araneae > Araneidae > Argiope > Argiope argentata. The sequence continues at coordinate 1,821,907 of JAOUZG010018917.1, read as the reverse complement.
AATTGCGAAAGGAATAGCGATGAGGCTCTTTGGAGCGCTTAAAATCTGTAATGTTCTACCGTTTTGTAACTATCCTTCGTCTATTTCTCTGATGAAAAGTATACATCTTAGGTTTGTGTAAATGCCTGAAATCTCATCGGTGGTTTCATCTAAAATGACGGCAACGTTTTTGTATGAAATGGATATTGCACAAACAGTATTATGCCATTAATAAAAGAAAAATATTTAAGTATCTATAATATTGCATTTTGGGATGGTGGTTTGGATGTTATTGAATCTTAAAACTGAACATTTGTACAAAAAAATGTGTTATTAATATACGGGGGAACACGAATTAAGATTGATAACGTATGTAACTATTCTTTTGACATGCGATTGATGTAATTCAAGACATTTTTTCATAACTTTCTTTCGATGATACAGATGAAACGCATGCAAAAATAGCAGAAGCAAATTTTTTACCAAACAATCACAATAGTACAAAGAGCGCAGAGTACTTGTTAGAGATCAACACTTCAAAGAGGATTTCCTCACCAATGGCTCCTGGAATCGCCTGTTCGCCTTTTCTTTTACAGTTCCATTTAGCTGGACATTGAATGTTCTAGAACATATGGCGGAACTTGAGTTCTATTAGAGATATTGCTAAGATTCGTAACATTTTAGAGGCAATCAATTTTGTAACCAATTTTGGGGGCCACTGACGTTGCTTCCATTTAACAGTCATTAAAATATTCTTATATCCTGGCAATTCATTAAAATATATCTAATAAAATTTCTTTCTCACTTTCAAACTATCTGAAAAGGGAAAAAACATTACGAATTCGTAACTATATCTATATTAGAATTAAATGTCAGAAAGTGAACTTTTATTTACTACAGTTTTCATGTTAACATTGAGATCACCATTTTCAAATGTAATAATAAAATTGTAATTACTGAAAATGTAACAACAATAAGTACACGCTATTACTTATATATTAACCTCCTTGACCTAAGAATTAACTTCCTAGTTATAACTTATGTGAAACATATTTTAATTTCCATAACAATATAAAAACTTTTGAGACACTGAAGCGTTTGAATTGTCTTGCATTTTAAATTATATAATTATTTTGTTGTTATTACTTATAGTACTCCATTTATAAGTCCAACAATTCCAGCATTATTTATTTTTTTGACGCTAATACAGATTTAAAATAAAAAATTCAATAATCTGATACGCGTATAAGACTCACCGTTGCATGGGGAAAGTTAACATTCTATTTTGAAGAGGGTTATTTTGAGACTGACTTCTTGATTTTAAACACCGGAAACGTTCAGGACGGTCCCTGAACTGACATTTTCAACCCAGTCTTTCGCTTCACACCAAAGTGAAGACATTTGACATCTACGGATTTTGTGAGCACCAGATCTACTTACATGACCTATTTTAAGTGGACTTGGGTTTCGAATTAAGAGTCCTAGGTTTCTGAATCCGAGATCCTATCATCCTTACCAGACTACCTCTGTCATTCTAGATATTTCTAAAATGCAATTTTTAAGTGACTTTTTAAAGGATACACTATATATTAAAAGAATTTGTGTACACCATACATTAAAATCAATTGACTTTTTTTAAATAATACCTCTAATATAACAAATTATTCTTCATTCTGCTTCTACATATCTACTAACTGAGTTAGCTTCTATGTGATTATTAGAGCAAATAAACCTATTGAATATACTATGTAGTTTTTTTTTCTTTCTGCTAACTTTTTTTCTATCCCAGATAATTTTTCTCAGCAAGCAATGTAGACTATGCTATTTCACAGTAGTATTTTCTTGTAAAATTCGTACAAAAATAAAACACGAAACATTTCAACCTTATTCATTGCAAAGATATGATGTCTTATACAAGAATGTATAGTTCAAATAAGATATATAGTTGGGATAACGAGGTATTTTCCAGTTCACAATATGTCAGACCTTACTGTTGCAGATTCACTAATGAAAGCTGTAATGAAAAATCGCAGCTAAATTGGCAAAGTGCTTAAGAAATTAAGAAATCCTCTATGTTTTGTTGAATGGGATTAATCTACTAATTAGGTATAATTACTATTAATTATTCATAATCACTCCTAAACTTGATGGTTATGAATATTCACCGGTAATTACATATAATCAGCACCAAACGTATTGGTGATTATGAATATCCCCTTGTAAATACACAATCGCCTCTAAAATTTAGTGATTATGAATACTCAACGGTAATTACACACAATAACCCTTAAATATTTTGGTGATTAAGAATATTCTTCGATAATTATACATTTCTCGTAGCACATTCGTAATACAAACGAAATATAAATATAAGGTAACACACTGTGTTAGTGTTAGTAAACTGGTCACTGAATCGTAATGAATTAGCTAATGATCCAACAGAGTAAAAGGAATGCTGCATACGAAATACTTTTTAAATATTATCAAATATTTATATATATCCTCAATTAGTTCCAAGAAGGGAGAATATGAAATGGTAGTGGAAGCTATGGCTCATAGCCCCTTGGTATTTATTCATAGATTTAATTCCCTCATCAATAATACAGTCAGTTCTTTCACTTAAATACACTTTAGTTGCTAAAAGCGAATTTAGAATTTGTGCATCCGATTATAACCAAGAGGCAAAGGGAGGACAACTTTACACTCAGCCCAGCGTTACGGATGGTTTTACATATTTATATACATTGATACTCGAAAATTGCCTTCATTTAAGGTTAATTAGTTGACGGCATTTTAAAGAGGTTATGCGTTTTGAAATTGCAAATATCTTGGTATTTTGAAATAGTAATTTGTATCAAATTCTTCCTGAATGCACATTTAACAATATAATCTTAATTCAATTGTTAAATTTGCACTTTCTTAAGGTCTCATTTCTTAAATTAAATCAGCATCTTGAATCGTTTATATAGAAAAGATTCTATTATATAAAATGAATTATTTTTTAGACATTTTTCTGATGGATTTGTTTTTAGCCAAAGTTTCTGAAGACGTCGCATGATATTTAGAGCACAGTATTAGGACTAAGGAATAGTTTCACTTCAACAGTAGGTAAACAAAAAACCATACTCAAAATTTTAATGAATGATAAGATTAAATTTTCTTTAGCACCATTTTAGTTAATTAGCTATGTTAATCAATCGACGATTAAAATGCTGCAAACAAATTAATAGATATTTTCTATATTTAAGAAATCATGCATATTGAAATAGTTTTGAAATTTTACAGAACTTCAATTTTGTTAATTCCCTGAAAAGTTTCTGCATTTTAGAACTAAAATTGCTGCGACATCATTTAGAAATTTGCCTAAAGGTCTACTGCACGCTCCCCAGAAATAGCAGAGAATGCTACAAAACGACACATCATTAGAAAGTTTTGAAACTCCAAAGAGCCAAATCGCAATGTTCACAATACCGCTTTTTGACTTGTCGCAGTCGACTACACCTAGCAGCACTAGGAACGAATTGCTCGGAAAAATATTGTCAACTGCAAGAGGATATCGTGCGTGATATCGCCTCATCATATGGATGATGAGTACGAAGCATATTGTAGCATTGCTTTCGTTTCACAAATTAAGGGGGGGTGCTGAACTGTTATACCACTTTTGATTCTGATTATTATTTAAGCAAATTGTTATATAGATTTTTTTTATTTCTAAATACAAAAACTAAATTGAGAACTAAATTGATTGAAATGTAATATGTTTTTCACCTGCACTATTGATTACGCTGTATTTTTGAATTAAAATCAGCCAGAGTTTTTATTTTTTTCTAAATAAAAAACCCCAATAAAAATTCTGAGTTTTGAAAGTGAAGTGAATTTTTCCTTAATTTACTACTCTGATTCACGACATTTACAGCTGTAAAGTTAAGCATTCATAAAATACTATTCAAAAAAGGAAACAAAAGAAGCCTATAAAATAACATACATTTTTTATTCTGATTATTCTCTACTTATCCTTAGATTTATAGTTTTAAGACTTCCCACAAAATGTCATCCTAGTTAAAGAATCAAAATGAAATTTAATTATTACCCAATAATCCAGCTCACAAAATTAAACAATTGATTTTTGATTAGCATCAATTATTATATTAAGTATCGATTATAACAAATTTGTAAAAAAATTGCATTTAACAGAAGATTCAAGACGTTACTAATTTGCATTTTTAGAAATATCCGACTTCAATTAATTATCTCATATATAATGTATAAATAATTTTGAGTTTGCTAAATAAATGTAAAATTATTCCTTATACAATACCTATTTCAATTTGATCTATAAATATATTTAAAACCTTTATGCCAATATCATAAACCAATTGTATATTTCTTTAATCTATTACCTTTTTGAATTATCTTTTTCACATATTTGCGAATACACATACCTACCAATAATGGTTCTAGGACATTATTATCTATGATGGACATTTTCTATAAATGCCGCAATAGATTTGAATCATAAGGTCAAATTTACTTGAGTCATAGGAGCCTTAACTGACTAATTAAGATGAGAATTTCTAAACCCCTCTATGAAGGACGATCAGACCAGGAAATCAGCCATCTCTGTGGCTTGATTAGGTTATTTTATACAGGTGGCATTAGCTCTGGCGTGACATGTTTCATATCTTAGATGGTAGAACAATCCAACCCTCTCTGATTAAGTTCTTTGCTTTATATAGATGACAGTTTTCACACGTCATGCCTCATGTCTAAGACAGACGAACAATCTAACCCTCCCTGGAACAATCTCCCAGCAAAGTCTGCTGTTTGTTTTTGTTTTATATAAGTGACATTAGATCTCGCCTACCCAAGACAGTCAGACAACATACATCCTACCCAAGACAGACAAACAAGTCATCTCTTCAACTTGAATAAGTTTTGTGTTTTATATAATTTACATCAGTTATCACATTTCATACTTCAGGGCTGATTTTTGAAATAGAAAGTACAAAGGTTTTAGGGCGGCATTGGATATAGGTATTTTACATTATTTCATCAAGAGCCATTCAATTCGAAACAGTAAAAGTATGCATCGTATCACAGTAAAAATATGCATTGTATCGCAGTAAAAATATGCATTGTATCGCAGTAAAAATATGCATTGTGTGAAAGTAAAAATGATTAAGGTTTTTAAACATAATTGTTATACCTGAAGACTTTAATAATAATATTTAATGAAAATAATTATCATTCATGGAATATATCATAAAATTTCTTTTTTTTTCAGGAAACAATTTTATTGACATTATTCAATTATCAATACGCATTATATCGAACTGATTACATGGCAGTTTGCAATATTTGAAATACCAATAACTTGATTAATCTCTGATTAAAGAAACAACTGAAGTAATTATTATTTTAAGATTCATAATCATATATTAAAAGAAAATTGCTAATATTATGCAATGCTTAGTTTCGATTAAAACAAACGAATGTCGAACAGAAAAGTCTCGGTGGATATGATTTATAATTTACACTTAATATGTTCAGTTCTTAATGCTAATTTTAAATTCTAATGTAATTTTGGAGAATATTCTATTCCATGAGGGTTTTAAAAGCATTTTCATCGCCAGCAAATGTTCGATTTCGAAATCATGGTACTGCAGTTATCATCAAAGCGCTAATTTACCCTTGATTAGGTTCAAAACGTCACATTATGCACCAAAAAATTGCTTAATCTCATCATTCCATCAAGATAGGTGAACAAACATTTATGAATATCTTTATCGAAGGGAAGAGAAGAAAAAAAAACACCGAAACACGCGCACCGCATTATCACAATCTAACAACAGACGAGTAATTGGTAGACAACTAATCCCGACAATGAACTTAATTAGAATAAAATTACTTCTCAGATGCGGAATTACACTTGATGGGCCCAGAGTCATACATAAATGAGGCACCATTATCGAGTCCAACAGTGGAAATGTAATAACGGTTAGTTCTGATCGAGGGAACGATAGCAATTAAAAACGGTGAAACTGCATCGATTAAGTGGCAGGGAATATTATGTTTCGTTACGGCCCATTGCTTTGACAGAGGAACTCATTTAATGACAGAATCAATAATTAGCAGAGAGCACTTATGGGTTTAAGTCTGATTCACAGATAAGGGGAAGTGAATTAATGGGAACAACAAAGCTGCATGACTAATACCCGATTCCTGCTCAATAATTGGTCTGATTAGCTATGCAAACTAACAGAAGTGGAAATAGGTAATCTAGAAATCATAAGATTTTTACTTCAGTATAAAATTTAAGAAAACCATAGAATTAGTAAGGTTCATCGGCTTGATATTCTATTTATAGAATTCTGGAAAGAGGCAGATTTATTCATTCAGAACTTTTCCATTAAAACCGTGTCTAAATATCGTATATTCTTATAGCTATTCATTCGGTAACCATAATTGCCATTGCTTTCAGAAGAGAAACGTTAGCATCTCTACGTCAATAAAAAATCTATGCACAATTCGTTTAAGATCAATAAGCATCAAATATAAATTAATCTGCAAAATAACTCTTCTTTAACTTCCTAAAGCAGTGTTAAACACCACGCCAGCTACTGCGCGCAGTGGAATTGCTACTTGTCATTGTCCCATTGTGGTTATCTGAGCTTCCTGAAAAAAGCTGGGCTCACACAAGGCCAATTATTGAGAGGAACTGATGATCACACCAACTTCAAAAAGGTCATTTATTCATGGAACAATGGCAAAAACCACATCGGAGCTGCATAACCCCTATGAGATAATCATTTGCCATTGTCTCGTTGGGATCACGTGATGTTCATGAAGTTGTCGTGACTCGTCAATGCGCGCAGTAGTTGACCTTGCGTGAAAGCTGCTGTAGGCGTGACCTCCTATTACACGCAATATTTGACATCGTATGAACTCTAATACTTGCTAGGGCTTTTTATTCTTATCAAATTAGTGGAGACTTTCCCAAAAATATTTGATTTTAAACTCTTCAGGAATGGAAAAATATATATATAATTATCAATATTAAATATGCACACAGATATAACAATATTTCATTGATTCTATTTCAATAGTTGATAATTTTGCATAGAGAAATTAATATCTCTTTCATAAAATTTCGGCAAAAAAAATCAGATACCAAAAATTAAAAGGAGTATATAATAATTTATAAGATTTTAAAGGATAAATATACTTGCATGGAATGGAATAGTGAATTAATGGGCATTAATTAGTTACATACGTTTAAAATATAAAACTACAGATGGTATAAATCTGTAAAAAATTAAAGGAATTTTCAATAAAATTTCTTACTTAAATTTTTAACGAATTGTCTTAAATACTGGTAATGAAAATTGTAGATTTTAGTATACTTATTTGGTAATTGAATTAATCACTTTACATCAATTTCGATAAGATGTTGTCGAATAATTGCACTATTCTTTGCTAGAAAAATACACCACTTAATTGAATCAAATATCAATTTTTATACTACCAGATTGGATTAGGTTCCTCCAAATAGTTTATATGGGTTAGATTTCTCAAAGCGTTACATTAAATACTTCGGATTCGATTTTCTACACAATTGTAGCTGCTTATAAACTACGCCATATTTATTTATGTTTTGATAAGCAATGCGCATTGGAATCACGATCTTGGAAATAGCTGCATTCTTCTCCCTTTTGCTATATCTTAATCTTGTAAATCCCATTTTTAAAAAACTAATTTCGCTGTTAATGTTGAGTTTATGATAACAGATAGTGGCGCAGCTAATAAGACCTTTACGTTATCAATTTGAAGTGTATGCTAATAAGTTTGAATAAGATTCTTGAATGATAGCAGTGAATTTCTACCAATGTGTTGTTGAACAGCAGGTCAGCTGCTTGAACGAATAACTTTTTGTGAAAGCAGTGGAGATTCAATTATTTGCAAAGAATCTATCTTGGGTAGCATTGATAGAATTAAAATTTCAGTTTGGGGAACCATTCAGCTTGGAGTTGCGTCAGCACTATACAATTAAGTTTGTGTTAAACGCTGCTTGGCTAGAAAAATATCAACATAGATGGTGATAGATGTTCTAGATGATCATAGATGGTCATAGATGCATGTTGATATATCTAAGATCATAGAGTATTGATATATGAACATTTCACTTCCCGATTAATGAAAGGTGAGCGTTCTGTCATGGATCTAATAAGGCGCATGTTAACGAACAATTAAATAACCTATCATTTTTTTTCGAACCACCTTATTTCATGGATGTTTCCATATTTATCTTATTAAGTTGAGTGCAGTGTCACCTATAAATGGGGAACAGCAAAAGTTCCCAAGTATCGAATTAGCTGCAAATAGAACACCCCAATGTTTAGTTAGTTTATATATCTATTTAATACCACTGTTCACTTGTGAATTGCCTGTGATTCACACCTCTTGTTAAACAGTTAACTGTTTGTGACAAATATATTTGTCATGAAAAAAGTAAAACATTTTGAGTTATGAGGAGTATATTCAATGACAAATATATTTATATAGTAATTGTTTATTTATTATATTCATATTTAATTATTTATATAATGTATATGCTTATGACAATTTAAGTACTCATTTTCAGAAGAGGTCGAAACAGTTAACTGGTTAACTAGATATTATTTTCTCCTCTACGATTAAGAGGTAGCAAAGAAGTAAAAGCCTTATTAGATAGTGCATAGTGATGGATATTAGAATCGCATACATGATTTATGGCAACAAACGTGTTAAAGCCAAATCAATCTTCCGTCCATCTTCAGCATGCTTAAATGTCGCGAACCAGGCTAGTGTTGAAATGACATTGAATATCGTAATAAAAATTTCACTTACAGTGAACTGTTATGGTCCGGGTGTCTTCTATGAGGCTGTCTGGCAGGGAAGGGTTCTTAGCCGTGCACGTGAATTTCTTCCCGTGGTCTTCTGCCGTGGGGACGAAAGACAGAGTGCTGAGGGTGAGGTTGCCATTATCGGAGATGACCTCGTTGCCCGTCTGGATCTTCTGAGAGCCCTTCCACCACGTCATCACGGCCCGGGGCCGAGAGCCTGTAGATTCGCATTCTAGGGTCACCTTGCGACCAGCAGACAGGTGGTGCGGAGGAGTGATGATCCGGACATCGAGGGGCCGGACTGAAAAAAAAATACATATTTTGAATAACATGTGATAAATTTTAAATTTATGAAATACTTTTTTTAAACAAATCAATGGATAGCACATATTTACATTTTCATTCAGTACGCCAATGTGTTTCCTATCACATCAAGTTTTTACGCCTGTAGGCTCTTATTTTTCAGAACCATTAACAATATTTGTATTCATTATGCATGATATGTCTCCTTTAGAATGACATTTCACCTTAATTCTAAGGAGGCTGAGTTTAATCTTTCTAGCATATTGTCTCAGTATATAGTACTGCAATCCTCATCCTGCAAAGTTTATTATTGAAAAGTAATAGTGAATAAGGTTTTTAGTTCCTCTACCTGCCCCCAATTTTTTCCCCCACTGTAAAAGAATCCAATTATTAAGGTTCCATACAAGTCCTTTTAAATTGAGGAAACCTTTTCTTGCTCTATTGTTATACGGTTTTAATGACATATAAGCGATCATACAAATCAATCATGTTTTTCTAATATTGACAAATAATATACAACATATAAACATATATTTACGTATAAATAGATGCCAATGTCTTTTCTATTAATTTTTATTTTTATCATTGAAGTCTAAATTTTTTTTGGAAAAAAAAGGATGCATCCGCAGGATATAAGCATATTAAATCCATAGAACTGGAAGAGAAAAATAGCAACTGGTGTAAGGGATGAAATTCATAATTATTCAGATAATATTTAAAAATTCCAGGAAGTAAAATACAAAATAAAATGATACTTAAAGCTGAATGCTGAATCGAATGAATCTGATAGACAAAATCTAATTTAGAAAAATGTAAAAAAATTATTTATTGCAAATATGATTTACAGTAGTCTATTTGAGGTTTTAAAATACAATTTATTATTATATTTGCGTGTCACATTAATGTAAAATTATGTTAAGACATGTTACCATTAATTGTGGTAAGTTCTGACAAATGTTAAAAGACTTGTTAATGAATATCGACAAAAATTTAGCAAGCAGACCTTGATTCCTATAATTTGGAATTTTAAAACAAACTTTTTGAAAATTTGAGACTGATTTACGAAATTTCAGTTCTTTATTTGTTATTCTTTTTCTGCAGAGAATTGAACTGACTACATCAGTTTCCTTTTAACATGAATTTTTTTAACTATTCACACATTCGTTACCTAATCATGTTTGTTATTTATTAAATGTAACTTATAGTATAAAATCGATCATTAGCAAATACATAGTTAAAGATTATGATATAATCTGTGCAATCCAAAATCTTTGAAGAAGAACTACAGAAATTAACTTTATATTACCCAAAAATTCATTTGCAATTATAATTTTTGCTTTTTTTTTCTAATTTAACTTTGAAAAAATTAATAATTATAATTAGGTAAATACTTATTTCACCCTTTTTTCTTTGAATATAAAAACAATTTAAAAAGAAATCTGAACAATAATATTATTTCATTCAATGCCTTAAATTATTTTAAATAATTATTTTTATTTATTTCTTACACTCCGTAAAATGATGCACACTCTTGAATGGCGAGTCAAAGGCTCCATCGGAGTGCAAAGGGATAAATGTTATTAGAAAAATGAAAAGAAGGATTCACCTTTGCTTTAATCTACAAAGTAACATTTGATTTCATAAGGTGTATTTCAAATAAGAAGACTACTAAAATCATAAATTCAATTTCTATTTAGATAAAAAGAAAATTCAAATGTCATAAATTCCAAATAAACACGAGCCCTTAATCACGAATGTATACTTTCTAATCTTTTGAAGCATTTCTTTTTAACGTATCAGAAGAGCTGAATGTGCATTTAGAGGAAATACATACCATTGACTGAGCGAGCATTCACTCCAGAACAAAAACGTGTATTTTCCAAAATTCCTTGTGATCCTCTGACACTCCCATCGATGCATGGATGAATAATTTAATGCTGGCAATCATGAAAGTTTGCACTTGAGTAAAGTAATCTATTCCACTTGAGGAGATTCCCAAAATACCTCTTTCCAGAAAATCGCCAAGGCTTAAGAAATCATCATAGACATTACCGGAGAGCGCCTTTTTTTCAGCCCTTTGGCGCTCTCCTTCGTTCGCCATTAAATGCAGCTTAATCCGAAATTGTCACATTTCTGGAATTTGTTTTTCGAAGAGGTTATAAGAATTAAACTTCAGTTGTTTCGGCGAATACTTCGATATTTTTCTTAGAAAAAGAGGAAAAATGTCGCTTTTAATTTGCTATTAGTCCTTAAAATTGAAATTTTCTAAAAGAAAACATTAATAACTATGAATAAAAATGATTTATTTTAATTTTAAAGTTTCTATCTTTGCAAAATGGATTTATGTGCTTGATCATTTTTCAATAGTTTACTGAATTGGCCTGTATAAAAACCGTATGTCTATAAAATAAGTAAATAAAATAAAAAATCATAAGTAAAAATATATTTGTTCATTTACAAACTTTGGATAAAATATGTATTTCTTAAAACATTCTTTTTCATTTTTACAATAAAAAAAATGAATAAAGAAAACTGTTTAATGATTTAAAGTAATTCCCTTGAAATGTTTTTGAGCCATGTTATTAATCCATATATTCGTCCAAATGAAAAAAAAAATTAATAAGAATTATAGCTGTCTAACCGAATGTCCATAAGCAAGATTACTAAAAAATTATTAAAATCATATGAAATATTAACATTAAAATTGTATTGCATCATGAAATTTTGGACTGAATCAATCGTAAATAGATTCATTAAAGCAAATAGCTCATATTTTGTGTTATATTATTAAACTTCACAGAATAATTATATTTATTGAAATATGCCTCATGTGATTAACATAGATTACGCTCATTTCTAAATGATTTATTTTGCTCAAAAGGGACATTTGAGGAGGTTTCAACTAGGGTTCAAAGCATTTGAGATTTGATTTAGTGTAGATATACTAACATCCCATTTTTTAAAGCAACACTATGGCTGTTTTGTGATAGACCTTGTAATTTTGAACCAAGGTCAGATGAGGTGAATCATACCCGAACCGACACATCCTCAACAAACATCACAACTGCATGAGAACGTATGAGATGGATTCAATTTGCATTAGACCCGCTTAAGTGACGGTTCTTTGGTGGAATCGTATCTCGAACTTGAAACCCTAAGGCTCCAAATCAGAGATATCTTCAAGGCTGGAAAGCAAATTCAACCAGATTCAATAGGTAAAAGATCGTGGTAAACGTTACATCTTGCTTCGAAAAAAATAATATCCTTTCGTCATTGTGATGAAACTGGAGAAAATACAGAGAAACAGTGTCAAGGGACCATTGTTTAACTCTTTAGCAAAAGCATCCATAGATCCACTCAGGGGCATCCCAATTCCCAAACGTATATTTAATCGACTTAAGTAAGAAAAACCGAAATTGTGCATAACTGTTTTTTAACTTTTCTATTTTCTTCATTCAATTCATATGAGACTCATCATTTTTAGGTATTATTTTTTATGTATAAAAACAAGGAAATAATAAAAAAATATCTTGTACATATAGTTTACAAGACTTTTAATTTTTTAGAGAAAGAAACTTAAACACACAACATTGAATATTCATGACTTTTGTTATTCATTTTTATTTATATTCCCAAAAATACTTTTCTCATTCATTTATTCAGAATAATATGAATTTAAAAATAAATGTCCAAATAATTTATTAATGTCAAAAGAGATATTGTTTTATATAAGAATTTTTAAGATAAGAATTTATAAGAATTTTTAAGATAAGCTTTATTTAAGATAAGGAAAGTACTTTCAAACAGATTTTCAAATGTATTTAAAATCAGCATTTGGTTTCGATTCTTTACCATGATTACGTTTGAAATTTTCATCAATAACTGACGAATCTGATCCATCATCATTGTCACTTTTGTAGGAGCCGGCTTTCTGGCACAGAAATAGGGCCTCTTCCTTGTGTTCTCGGAGTCTTGAGTTCGATTCACGGTTTGGGCATAGTTGTTCTTCTGTGTGCTATCTATGAGAGGTGCGACTGTGCCCCCCTGTAAAAAGGGGCTGTGCAGTAAAATGTGGTATGTGTGTGTATCTAAGACGTACTCTTGGCCCTAGTTGGCGTTACTTCAAAATCAAAAAACGCTTCTTTCAGCTTAAATCTGCTGCTGTATGAGCGGGGGGCTTGTCCATCATAAGCGCCATTAGTAACAACAACAACTTTTGTAGGAACACTTGTTAGAACTCATCTCTGCTGCTAATATTCGTTAGTTGTCATGGCAATAATCTGATACGTTAACAGAAACCAATTTGAAGACCACCCTCCGTTAAAACTAGATGCATTGTTTCATTGCATTCTGCTCTAATTCCTTTTTTGTTTGTGAAAAAGAATTAGGTGAAGATATAGGAAGAAACAGGAATTGATATTTATAAATTTTTACAGTTCCTAAACAAAATAGAAAGAGAAAGGTCAAAAAGACCCTGTGCATGTGCAGATGAGTTAAAAGAGAAAAGTAAAATAGAGTCTCATATAACTTCAAAATTAGACAGTAATATAACCAAATTAAATTAGGGTTTGATTCATGTATATAGTAATATTACATCATTTCAGTTTTCAGTTTTATCTACACATCTATAGTATTCTTTCATATGCCAACCGAATATATAAGATATTCAAGGTAAGCAGATATTTTTCTTTTTTATTAATGAACATTCTAACCATTGCTGAAATTGATTTGGTTACTTTAAGCTTTATGGAAATTTACATTCAAAATGCTTCTTTTAGCAATACAGCAACTGGAAACTGTCAGCATTGGCAAACAGGAAAAAAAATAGGAATATGCAAAATGGCATTCAACATTTACAGATTTAAAAAAATAAGCAAGTTATAAATATATGCAGTAATAAGGGGTAATTATACGAACATAAGTTATTCTAAATGTACACAAATATAAATGTTCAAGATTCCTTTGATTGTTTTTTTTTAAATTTTTATATTTAATAATGCGTATCTCTAAGAAAAACATGGAATCAAATGCAATATATAATAATTTTTTTTATATTTTTCTATCCCTTTTCTTTTTTCAAAGCACAATTGCAATCATTTAAAAAAAATGTCAAAAACGAACCGCACGCGTATCAGAATTTAGTATTTTCTATTTTAAAGTTCTCTGATGAGATTGCAATTACTAATATATACATAAAGTATTCCTTTGTATTTACATTTTGTAACAATTTAAATCTGTCTTTTAAATTAATAATAGAAAACATGTATTCGATTCTAATAGTTCATAGAAAACAACATTTTTATTTTTTGCTTGAAAGAAAATAGCTTTTTTTCTTTGCTTTACAAAAAGGGAAGAAAATAGTGTTTTCAAAAAAACTTCATAATTTATGTTTTGCTAATTTAATTCGCTTCATTAGCTTTTACTTGAGTATTTGCGCTCATTGAACAGTGAACATTGTTCTAGTAATTATTATGAAAAAAATGTCAGGACATTTAATCATTCATGCAAATAATTATTTCTTTACATCATAAATACATTTTTAGCATTTTGTTTGGCCTTTGAAATTCCTTGGGATCCTAAGAATGCCTGTTTGTACATATACATATTAATTATATTATTATATTCAAGCACTAAAATAAACAGATACTTTTTCGGAGGTAAATTAATTTTTAATTCCTTTTAGTAAATTCTTAAAACCATTTTTAAACTGCATAATACACAGGTATAATTTGTTTTAGAGTTTTAAGTTAACCATATAATATTGAAAAGGATAAGCAAACATTAATAACATTATATTTCGAGCAATTTTGCCGACGTCCTGGATTAGGGGTAGCGCGTCATCTCCATGATCTGTGCGTCCCGGTTTGGGCATGGTTGTTCTTCTGTGTACTATCTGTATGGTGTGTGAATGTTCCCCCCTGTAAAAAAGGAGCTACGCAAGCGAATGTGGTATGTGAGTGGCAAAAATCTCTTAGACGTAGTTGGCGCTACTACAAAACAAGAGACGCTGATTAGGCTTAAATCACAAACTACCTCAGCGAGCTTGTATATGCCATAAGAAACAGGGGAGA
>JAOUZG010018917.1:1790455-1803453 GCA_026289955.1 Argiope argentata | reverse complement strand
GAACAATCACTTCTGAAACAGCACCCTCAGTGGTGTCTTCTGGACTTGGACTTTGTTGTCACGATAAATTCACATTTTCAACAGGCACCATGTGCACGGAGAATCTTCGGCTGGCGGAGTTAGAACTCATAACCCAAAGGATGTTAATCCAACGCCCTACCTTTTTTGTTTTAAAGACTCATTTTGACCCTTTATTTCTCATGTACAAAAATACTTTTATGGTTTAAAATGAGCTGATGGAATAGACAGATTTTTGATAAATATTTTGATATTATGTGCAGATATGTGAGGTATTAAATATTCAAGATTTTGATAGCAATTCGAATTTGCATTTCCCCAAGGTTTCTGCGATTTTAGATCGGTTTTAAATTTAGGTATCTCGATAAAAATATTCGAATTTTATATTCGTTATGATCGGTTTCCAATAAAAGTGGTTTCTGTATTTTTGTTCTTATTTTAAGTGTAGATTTAACCGAAACCTTTAAAATTAGGATTTTTTTTCACGAATGGTAGCATGCTCTTTTGATCCGCTATAACTTTCAAACGTGGAGAGATATGATAAAATTGTTACTGTATTTCATGAACCAAAGGATTTCCCTATCACACTTCTTTCGTTTGGAAGATTATATATATATATATATATATATATATATATATAGTAAATGTATTCAAACTTTTTATTTCACTGACACTGACACTAGTCTACGGTATTGAAATAATTCCATTTTCTCAATTTACAGATATTGAACCAAGTATCCTCTGAATATGGTAATAAAATATATAAAACATCTTTGAAATACTTGTTTTGATTTATGTTTGACTTTTCATGCAATATCAAGATAAAAGAGAAATTCTTCTCTTATAAGCTCTCATATATATTCATTACTTTCAACGATCGAGCATATCCACTCTTTCCACAACGATATTATTATTACTGTTTTACTCTTTGCGATTGACAAACGTTGTCACGGTATGTTCAAATTCCTTTTTATAGGCCGGAATTCTTTAAAAGCTAGAATATTCCCCAAGCTATGTTTTGCAATATAATAAAAAAATAAATCTCAATAAAATTTGTTTGGAGCGATGCTTCCAAAATCTCAGTTCCTGTCAATGGCAGAGTAGACATAGAAATATAATAGTTCGATATGTTTTTATATTATTTGACACGTGTTTCATTTTTCTTTAGATAGTTCCGAAATCTTGAAAGAGCAACAGTTTTTTAATGCATTAGATACTCTTAGGCCATTATAATTATGTTATACAAATGATACGCTATAAGATAAAGTTAGCAATCGATAGGAAACCATGTTTTTATTGATTGATTCAAAATTGAAAAAAAGGAATCATAGAACGACAAGAGTGTTACGCAACTTTGAATTACATACAGATTACTTTGCACAAAATAAAGCACAGTTATATTTCTATTTACACTTCAATTTTGAAAAACAGAAAGAGTTGCTAAATATAAATCATTAGAATCTCCAATTATTGTTTTTGTTAATAACATATGAAAATCATTATCAAGTTTCAGACAGCTTAAGAGAGAAGTCATTCCTTTTGTAAGTATTAGTCTTAATTTAGAAAAGAAAAAAGAAAAAAAAACCCTACTAGAAATTTCAAGCCCTTTTTGAGTGTTGTAACCAGTAACACGTAGTCATTGTTGTCAGGTTTAAGGGAACATAAAAAGCAAGTCATTCCTTTTGGAAAAAAGTACAAGTACTAAATCTGGAATAACATCACCAGTATTATTATCAAGTTTAAGGGGGAGTAAAAGAAAGTAATCTGTTTGTTAAAGTATTAACTTTAAATTTATAATAGCTTCAGCATTAAAAAAATCTGTCAGAACTTTCTAGTACATTTTTTTATTGTTATTAGTAACATATGAACGTTGTTATCAGGCTTAAAAAAACGCTGAAGAAGAGTCACCATTTAAAAATGTTAGTATTCAACTTAGAATAGAAAAAAGAATGAAAAAGCAATTAGACATTTCAAGTCATAATTTCAAAAAAATATGTTGGTATTCAATTTACAGCAGGAAAAAAAAGGGAAAACAAATTAGAAATTTCGTTCTGAATATTGTTAGCAGTAGCATATGAGCATTGTTATCAGGTGTAAAAGGCGTCATCACTTTGAAAAAGGCTAGTATTAAATCTAAGAATAGCATAAAAAACAACAAAAAATCGTCCTGACGCTTTTAATACTTTTTTGTTGTTATTAGTAACATAAGAACATTGTCACCAGGATTAATGAAAGCAAATTATCTTTTAAAAAATATAATGAATATAAAATGGTATGAGCAATAAAAAACTGAAAGGCATTTATTGAATACAGAGAATAAAAGTCAAGCCATTCGCTTTGAAAAAGTATAAGTATTCAATATTTTACAGTCAAAACACAGTAGCATATTTTTAATTATGCAAAAGATACCATTTAATTTGTAAGCTTAAGTCCCCTGGCCGTCTTCTGAAGGAGAATATTTTTGCATCAAAGAACAAAAATGTTTGCAGATACATTTTATCCTTTTTTTACAATAAAATCAAACCTTGGTTCAATAGATTGTAATTTTATATGAATTATTTCTGTATTTATTTGTCCTACAAATAGGAAAACATGGCAAATTAATTTTAATTAAGCAAAAAAGATTTAATTTATATTGATTAAAATATATTGTATGTTTATTTAACGGGAAGTTACATAGAAAAAGGAAATTCAAAATTCAGTTCAAAACATTATAATTTAATAATATCGTTTTATTAAAAAGCATTGTTCATTTCATCGTTTCCGTTTTCATAATATTATTTCACAACTATCTCTAAATCAAATTGATGATTCATAAAAATATGTCGAAGTGTCAATAATTCCTTTAGTGTGAAACGAGAATACTTAAACATTCCTTGGAAATTAAATATTTTAAAATGTAAATATATAAGTAGTTAAATTAAAGTTTAAATATCCAAGTCTATTACGATTAATAAACTATTTACTATTTCAAATCAAATAAATGCTGAAAATCGTTTGCATAGGCAGCTGCATACAAATTTTAAAAAGATTTCACAGAATTAGTATAATTGAAAAAAGATTTTTTTTTTACTACGGAAGCCTTTAAAAAAATCAAACTCATGTATCAGAAAATAAACAAGTGTAGAGTACAAAAGTATCTATTATCAAAAGTTATAAACAATTAAGGTTGATTTTTGACATTATCGCTATAAAAACTCTGATATTTTTTAAATATTTTTGTTATATTTGTTTAATATTTTTTAAAAATCGTCTTTGTTATTGATATTTAGTAACTTATATAAGATCAAGTTTCATAAAGTACTTTTAATTAATTTTTTAAAAAAATTCTTCTTGAAAAACAGTGTGACAATCAACTATAGTCTTTGCTATTGGAATTCAAACACGTATAATAGCTAACAACACGTTTTGAAGCTATACTTTTGGTCTTTTGAGAATTATTTGGATTCTAGATGCACAGAATCCACAGACGAGATAACCACCATGAATTTTCCATTTGGAGTTGTTGCCGCTCTAAATAACTTCCACGAATGTGATGTTCTTCAAATAGATTTATTTTTAAATAAATTTGGAAACCTATCTTCAATTTATACAGTTAAGATATTATTCAATTCCTTGTCTCTTATTTTCTTAATTTATTCAAATCTAGGATATCTAATAAATATCAATGAAAAAAAAAGTTTTATGAATGGAAATTTATTAGTAGTTATATGATGAACGCCTAACCTTAAGCGATCCAAATCCTTCAAAACTTGTGGTTTCTTCGAGGAGTTCAGTACAAAGTTCGAATTGATGTAACATTTATATATTTTACCTTATGTTAAACGAAGAAAAATCACATTCAAAGCTTCGGAATAATTTTAAGCTATGTATTATAAGAGCATGGATTAAAGCATACAGCACATACCATCGCATCACCTAAACTGAGACCTTCCCTCATAATTCTCCAGAAGGCACTCTCTCTGGCGTCATCAGCCATTTATGACTAGTATTACAAGAACGACTTTTGTTCGAAAGCGGATTATAATACCTCCCGAGATACCTTACGCTCAGACTGAATTAAAATAATACGGTCAGAAACGGTATGATATTCACATACACGTGAAAAAAATTGAACAATAAGGTATCTAAGGCGAAAATCTAGGTCAAAGAATAACTAAAAATTACAGTAATGCACGCATCCTTCTGCGTTTCTCCCCTTCATGAGATATTATCGTGGAAAAGTGGTTGTCTCAGAATCCTGAAACGAACAGTACAAAGATTTTTTTTATTCCCTTTAAGTTTTTATTTTTAATTTTATGATACTAAATTTTGTTTTAATTATAAGTGATCACCAAGACATTTCACTTTTAATCTTTAAAATTTACTACATCTACATTGAAAAGATTTTTCTCTTGTCTCTTGGGTAAATATCATTATAGTAAATAATAATTTCATGGCTCTAAAGGAATGTAATGTATCCTATATAAGCTATTTTTTGCATTAGTCATTAAAACCATCTAACGTAAAAATATTTGAAAATTGGCACTTTAAAATTGCATATAATCATCTTTTCACTTTATATGTCAATTTTTACTCTTTAAAAATGATTTTCAAGGTATTGATTCCATAAGTAAAAATTAACTACTCTACATTTAAAAGATTTTTTCTTATCTCTTGGATGCATTTCGATATAAAAACAATAAATTCTTGGCTCCAAAACATGTAATGTATCCTACCTCTTTCATTTTTATATTGGTCTTTAAAACCATATAAATACAAAAAAAATCAGCATATCCATTTCGCATATATGCACATCTTTTATACTTTCAAGAAAAATTCTTTTACGGAAACTTCAGATTCTCGTCCTCTTTCGCGGCCCAGTTTTCAATCAAGGGGGGATTACTTCACCTCGAAAAGTACCCAATCGCGTGTCATCTCCTCCGATCGTCACAGATTCCATTGTTGACCCTTAATTAAACGGAAAATGGGGCTCGAAAAGAGGCGCCGGGATTTTCGAAATATTGTCGAAAGAATTTTCGGTCCCTCCACCCCCAGATCCCACTGCATGCCTCTGAATGACAGGGTAATTATCGTTTCAGCTATAATTTTACGGTTCAACTAATGCACCGGTTTCCTTGGTGCTTTTAGCGAATATGATCCAGAGAATTCCTCTGATAGGGGGGGGGATGCAGCTCGTTTGGGGGGTGAGAGAATTTCACCTTTTCTAGCTATGAATAATTTATCGAGTCTTGTTTTGAAAGTTACAGGGAGGAATTTTTCGGCGAGTGGAATTTGCCACTCATCGGAGAATGTTTTGTTCCCTTCATGATAAAAGCCTCCCACATGTATAAGGAAGGGTTAAAGAAGACCTTTACCGCTGCTACCGAAATTGCTTTTTAGATCAAAGCTAGCGCACGTCATCAGATATTCATAGGGCACTGTTCTCCCTGGAGAAGGGTGCTTGATTTTGATGCGATGCTCTGTTTATCATTCATGAACTGACGACTCAGTCTTAGCTGTGACAACGACCATTTTGAGAAAACACAGCTTATCGGTAAGGATGACCGATTAAGCTTGTTATTATGCTTTGGTCTTCATTTATAAATGAAAAAACCACCAAGATGGAAAAATTGAATTTATATGCAATACTCTATGCATATTATAATTTCTGAGTAACTACCATAGCGAAGAATCAGTTTTTTTATGAGCCTATGTACTTACTGAGAGATTTTTTTGTTAACTCATGTTTATTGGTAACATCGTGAAGGGATAAAAAAACGAGTCAATTTGAAATACAAAGGTTATAAGTAAGGATGACTGGTGAAGCTTATTATTATGATTTGTTCCTCATGTTTAAATTTTTTTAAAACGACATTCTAGGGGAGAGTTCAATTTATATGCAATAATATATGTATATTATTATTTCATGCAGGCAACTAACAAAGAATCATTTTTTTTCTTTTTGTGAAGACCATGTACTTGCTGAGAGCATTTATTGATGATATTTGAATGGATGAAGTAAAATTTGAAACATTTTAAAGTATATAGATTATTGGTTATGAAGCCATATTAAGCATGTAATTAGCCTTTTGTCCTCATATTTAACCCTTTAACGTCAAGTGTGCCGAATTCGGCACATACCTTTAGGATAGTTATGCCTCAGTAGCTAAATGAGTTATTCCACAATAAGCAATTGTGACGGTTTCGGCACATTCGTATCTGCAGGCAGCAGTAAGTGTTGCCACCAAGCGGGGAAAGGTGGAACTCCTACGTCGATCGGAATAAGTTGAAGGAAACCACGTGGAAGATAGTCTACTTGTGTTTTTCTTTTCGTTTTTGGCTTTCATAGGTAAGTTTAGGTGTTTCTAAAATTTATATTGTATTCTTTATGGTTTCCCTTAATATAATATGTAATCGTGACATATTAATGTTTCTGATTATTTGAAATAGATGGAAGAAAAAGTGTGTGACGAATTCGTCCCTTTGGGCTGTTACGGCAATACAACAACAAGTCAATAAATCACCTCTGAAACTTGATTTCTAATATTTTATAAATATACTTCATGATGTTGTCATATAATTGAGATTAATGAGTAGTTAAATGGCTAGTTAAAACATTTATACTTGGCATTGTTAGATATAGTATTTGTACCCTATTGTCATTTCAGATAATGAACCCTGTTAATTTTGATGAGAAAAGGAGGAGGGATGTTGTGCAAAATGTCATTGTATCACCAGAGGATAGTGATGATCTTCATGCTGATGAAAGCTCGAGCGATGAAGATGTTGAATCAGAGTCACCTGATGACTCCAGAAGTGTTACAGATAGTTTTTCTGAAAATGAAACAACGCCAGAACTTAACCCTGTCGAGTCTGTGGGCAGAAAGGGAATAAAAAGGTTACCAGTCTGGAAGGCCACTCGTGGTGCTGACAGTCCAGCAACGTGCCTGCAGTTTTCCAAATATTTGAAAGAATGCAGGAAAATAAATGCTTTTGTGGAGGACTCGATACTGCTTACCACTATTTAAAGGAATGTACAGAAATCTCCGATCATAGAAAACATCTGCAAGTTAAAAATAATGACCTGAGTTCAGTACTGATGGTTCCAAGTAACCTTAGGACTCTGAAGGACAAGATGTCTAAAATTGCCAGTTTTTTCCCAACTATTTGAAAGTTTATAGAGAAGAAAGTGGTCAGTTTATGACCACTTTGGGGTCAAGTATCTTGAAGAGAATATTAGTTTGACAGATTCGGTCAATGTAAGATTGGATATTGCTACAGCCCACAGTCGGCCACAAATATTCCTGTCGATACTGCTAAGTTCAGTGGTGGCGGGGTGGCCGGCTGTACAGAAGATGTAGTCAAACAACGTGCCCCCTATGGCTTGGACAAATAGATCCTGCAGAATCAGTTAGAATAAGTGTTTGATTATGATGTGTAACTCTCTCCAAATTTATTTCACTAAGTAATCAAATGTCATCAGACATATCATCATGGATACATTGTTGTTTACTTTTTGAAAAAATATCTGTTTTCTTTCTTGCATATTACTTTTTATGCTGCCCGCTGATATTTGACTGTAACAAAGTTATTGATGATTTACACATTGAGCATTGAAATAAGTTATGAAAGGTAAAGTTTGACCAAGGATATTCAAATGTTTTGTTGGTAAGACAAACTATTGTAAAGAGTAAGTTAATAAGGAATTATTTCTTTTTATTTTAAAATTTGTGTGACGGGTTGCCTACCTTCTGGTGAAGCCAAACTGTTACGACAATGCCCAATGTACCCAATTTGGCACATACCTTAATTTTTATCAATTTTGACAAAAAAAGTTTAAGAATTGGGTAGGTGTGCTTCCTATGGTCCTCCTTGATTGAGATTTGGAAGGAATTTTTTTTCCTTTGGTAAAAAAATATTGTCCAGAAATGGTTAAATAGCAAAATGATCGCAAGTCAAAAATCAATTCATACGTTCCAATTCCCACATATTTACTTTTCCTTTTGGTATCTAACAAAGAGTCAATTTGTCGATGATGATGACCATGAATCTTCCTTTGTGGATTTCCAATTTAGTTTCGATGAAGTTAATTGTTAATATGAAATTGATGATAATTAGCAATTGATACTTTTTGATGACATCTTAAATGGACATAAAGTATGAAATACGAAAAGGAATGTTTAGATTTATAACTAACAAACAAAGCGACATTTTCCATTTCTTAGAAAAACAATGAGCATTTAAATTAGGGAAGCTTAGAATATTTTAAAGAAAAGTAAGACAAGATTTGTCCAGAAATTTAAATATTAATGTCAGGATTTAACTTTGAAAACGGGAAAAATAACTTTTCTGTTCCGAAATATTACAGCAAATAAGAAATTTCATAATGTGATGATCAATGAAGATGTCATGATTAAATTTGTCACTTTGTGTAAATTCTTTCAGTCTTTCAGATTCAATATATAAGTAATATGAATAAAAACAGTTTTTAAAGAGCTTTTATCAGAGAATTAAGAAAAGAAAACATGTTGGGTTTTTTTAAACTGTTTGGATAAAATCAAAAACTTAATCAAGTCTAAGTCTCAGATCAAAACATTTTATGTAAAATTTTAAATTTCAATTACATCTTTAATATTCGAACTTTAATAAATGCATACATATTTTCTTCTTTGTTTGTAATGCTTAATTTTATTACTGTATTGTGTTTAACACTGCATCAACTTTTACGTTTTTATTTCCGATAAAAAAATTTATAAACTAACATTTTTAATAAATAATTCTTTTATTTTTCAGCACACAAATGAATTTCAAACTCTTTTTATTTAATAATAATAAATTTATTAATAACTTCTAACTTGTGAATAATTTGATAGCTAATTATTGAAATTATTCCCATTTATATAATAAATATTTTTGAAAGCTGAAGTTTTTCGTTCAAGATAAAAATTTAAATTTATATGAGCAATTTATTGTTATAAAAATTGCCAAAGTATTCATAATGTGATACTTTATGTAGAAACAACTCTATATCAAATTTTACACCCAAACTCAATAGAAATTGATGGAAAACGCGAGCCTAAAATTCAAACTTTGAATAAATAAAACATATAAAAGTATAATGAAAACATGTAACAATCGACTACTCTCAGCCCCACCCTCAGAATCAAAAATAAAATTTGAATGACCGTATACTGCGGCAGCATAGGGGAAACTATCATTAAGTCATTAGGTTTATCACCAGTCACCGCACAACCAATCCAGAAGGAATTCTTTGAAGTATAAAAAAATTAAAATCTGAAAATTGATTGTATAAAAATATTCATGAAATAATAGCATATAATTAATTAAACTTAAGTGATGTTATATGTTTCTTAATATATCTGCGCATTGGGAATAAACTAAAATTATTTTTTCCATCTCTTTTCTAAATAGAAACATAGAAACTCTAAATAGCTATCCTATTTGAGAAAATTACTGAAAATAATAGCAAAAAAACTTCTTTAAGCAAAAGAAATAGATGTTATACATCAAAAAATGTTTAATACTCCACTTCTTTTTTACGATCTCTAAAGAATAAAAAAATGCTATTTTCTCAAGAATTCTGTCATAAAATTCTACTAAAGATTCAACATATCAACAGATAATTTCTCACCCTACCATGAACAGAACACCTTTGAAAAAAGTAAGGTTCGGGATAAATAATTTGCGATGAGCAACTTGGTAACAAAATATCAAAAAGAAGCAAGCGACAGACGCGAGCTCTCAATAAAATTGGTTTTGGGGCGTACTTGAAACACCGAAGATGGCTTCAAAACATCTTAACTGTATACATTCACTGATCCTCCTCCTACTATTTCCCGTGGGATAACCTGGATGTGTGATGCATTTTAAATCATGAAGCTCTTTCGGTTTCGATATCTTTTTGTACTTCATCGTATCTCCCGAGCATAGATTTTTTTAAAAAATTTACTGCAGGTAGATAGTTTGAAAAATAGAAATGATGTCTCAAGCTTTGAACTTTAAACACATCCAGTCGTTGAAAGATCATGACGCTTAAAAGGAGAAAATGGAATCAAATGACTTTGAAAATCATTGACTCGACGCGGTGGGGTTTACTTGTTTGGTGCTAAAGAAAAATAATATTCTTTTTATTCATGCACTTGGTATTTGGTATGGATACAAAGAAAACGAAGTCATTGAATTTCATATAAAAATGATTCATTTTTTATGCCAACCTTTATATTGCTTTAAAAAACTGATAGCATCCAAAAAGGAAAGTAATTTCATTGCTTCTAAAAATGATGTTTTTCGGTTATGCAGTCTCTGAAGTTGCGTTTAATGGGGTCTTTCCATTAAATCTCAGTTGATCTTCTATCTCAAAGGAAGTGAATGGTAGAGTGAATAAATTTTCATTTCTCTATAACTTTTTTAATATTGAAGAAATAATAAAAAATCTAATTAGCCAAATTTATGCATCATCTGGTCAAACGCTTTTTGTGCTTAAATTTTTTAAAATAATTTTTTCCAATATTTTAAAATGAAGGGCTAAAAATGGTTCTTACTCTTTAATTTTAACTGTCTCTATTTAATTTAGATTTCCAGATAGTAAATTAGAGGTAAAGGAATCTACTTTTGCCTTCCAGCTTGAGAAGTTGACTTCTTTAATTCTGAAGACGTTTATAATTCCATTATTCCTTTTGTAAACAAATAATTAATAGTATTTAACATTTTTATAAAAAATTATGAATGATAATTTAAACACCCACATGTAATAAAATGAATTTTCAAAAGTAAATTATGTATTTTTTGGCTTCTGAGAAGTCTCTTTAATGTTAATTTAATAGTTTAAATAATGAGATAAAGTTGATGTTTACGGAGATGTGATTATTTAATTTTTAAAAAAAAATGCTTCCTTTCTCATGGGAAAGTATTTAACATATTTTGAGAGCGAAATCTGTCTTTCCTTTTTTAAAAATTCAGTCAGCTTAAAATTTAGTACGTTTTTATTTTATTTAATAACTCACCATTGTTACTAGATTATGCCTCTCTGTCTGTTCAAATTCAAAATTTGGTGAAATTATCTTTTCTTCGTAGAAGCGAAAATAACCATGCAAATATCCAAGAACATATTTGGTGAGAGAGTTTGGATAAACCAAGACTGTTTTTTGTGCTCTAAACAAGGGAAATTTTGCAAATAATTGATAAATAAGTTATCGAAAAATGTTAACTTTAAACTAAACTTCACTGTTACCCTCTGATATTTCAAGGGTTTTAAAAGTAGTAAAAAAATGAGAAAAAAACAATTTTTTCATAAATATAAGAATATTCGAAACTATTTATGTCTGTTTATATTTATTACAGCATCAGCTATTAGGAACTGAGCTTCTCGGGCGTAATAAAATAGTTCTATCAAAATCTATCTACAATCAAATGATATTATATTCCTATTAAGTTATTCAGTTTCGTAGGATGTATTATTTTTTAATGAAAATCTATTTATGACTTTCGTTTGCACATTTTTTTAAAATGTAATTTTACTTCAATATTCAATTTTATTTCCTGATCATTACTGTAATCTTCTCATCTTGATCTATCTACGAATTTAAACAAATCATCGTATATCCGCACAATAAAAATATTAGATCTAAACCTGAAAGATTGGTTTCTCCAAAACTTTTTCGAGCACTTTCTGATAAAGCTGTTATCCATCGCACATAGCAAAAAAATTGTATTTCTTGAGTAGGACAGAGGCCTTGGATAGCATTAGTGTAAAATAGTTACAAAATATTAATTTTTGGGGCGAATTTAACATTTTTATTGAATATATTTTGTGATTCCTGACAAATGGTTAATAAGTATGGAAATATGAAATTTGTGTTTTAGAGCCACTTTTCCCAAATAATTTAAACCAAAAATGTTTTTGCACTAACCCGTTTGCATGCTTCTGAAAGTACCATCAGACAGACGGTCTGATCTTATCTCAGACGGTCTTTGTTGCATATTTAATAGGTGCCTATACTACACATTTTAAATTTGTGCATCGAATTTTATCCATTTATCTCTCTTTCTTTCGTAGTTCTCACGTTAATTTGTATTCGAAGGTAGTTGGACAGACAGACTTGATGGGAATCTACAAATTTGTTGTACAAACCCTCTACCAAATTTCATCCAAGTAGATCAAAGCGTTTGGAGTTAATTTTACAAGCAGGCATAATGACAAAAAATGGGACTTTTTTTGGATTCAGAAATGCCTAAAATATGGTGGTGATGCCTAAATATGGTATTCATAAAAATCCCAAATTGTAACCGCTCTTGTAACTCTAACCGCAGAGACAGCGCCTTCTGATGCCTGGAGGGGATGACTCAGTACAGGGCAGGCGATGTGGTTTGCTGAGTGATTTTATCCGTGCCCTTATATGTATATCTTAAATAATTCCATTTTTTATATGTAAATTGTCTGTGTGTAACGTAATCCTGTAAATAAGTAACTGTTACACTAATTATTATTTTACAGAATCCCTTAACGGCCCATAAAATTCATTTTTTTATACGATTAGTATTCTTTCTCTTTATTTCGAATAAGAGAAAGTAAAAATACGTTCATTCACTTTATTTATGTTCGATATATCACATGAGATTCACAAAAAGATTTCCAAAATATAATCGGAATAGTAAAAAGAAAGTTTAAAGGGGAAAAAATGCATCTACTAAATATTTGGCTATTACCATAAGGACTGGATATTCTTTTACATATATTTCTAAAATTTCTTGTTTAACATCTAATACGATTTATTCATAATATGTATATAAAACACAGAAAAAACATTTTATTAATATGTTCGGTTTTTTCAAAGTTTATAAAAACATTTATAATAAGCAAAAATAAATAATAACAATAAAAGAAAAAAGTTCTTATTCAAAAAATTTATGATGGATAACTTGCACAAAAATATATTAATAAAATATTTATTAGGTGTTTTATATACATATTATGAATA
>JAOUZG010018917.1:1733007-1755118 GCA_026289955.1 Argiope argentata | reverse complement strand
ATCTTGATGATCCAAATCAACAAAATCAAATCTTGATGATCCAAATCAACAAAATCAAATCTTGATTAACCAAATCAATACTTTTTATTAAATCTTACTAATGAAATCAAAATCTTGATTAACCAAATAATTAGCACAATGATGAACCAGATCATTAACATCTTGAATAACCGAATCATTAACACATTGATGAACCAGATCAGTAATATCTTAATAAACCCAAATCAATAGAATCAAATCTTGATTAATTAAGTCAACACATGCGATCTTATATTTATCCTACATAACTGAATAAAGTAATTTTGGAAAAGAAGCTTCTTCCCTTGATTGACAGGATCTAGATCTGATAGATATCGTGGTTCATTTGCACTTAAAATAAGCTTGTAAAGGCTACATATCTCTACTACCTTCTCTTTAGATAGAACAGATGGCAATAAGTATTTAACATCAAGGTATAGTTTCTATGTTCTTCTCTGGGGTATTTATCATGTTTTATTCAGAGTGTCATGTATTTTCGTGTAATTGTTTGTTTTGTGAAATGTGGAACTTCGAAAATAAATTAATAATTGTGCCTGAAACCCACCTGTTTTATTCATCATAATGAAGTTATAATGAGTCTCGTCCCTCTACAAACTAAAATTTATCTTTTTACAATTTACATATATTTTAAGTTATCAAGCTTATCAAAACATAAGCTGAAAGACTGATAATCTCATTGATGGGCATGATTCAAAATTTAAATGTAGCTCCTGGTGATAAAATCATAAATTAAATTTCAACTATCATTTGTAATAAGGTCTTTACTTGCAAACTAAAGTTAAAGAATTCACATTAAATTTTGAATTTAATTTTAGCATTTCTGTAATTTAGATATTTAAAAAAAACTGAATACAAAATTTATTCATTTACATTATTCTTTTCTGTTCAAAAACAGACCGATATCATTTCATAAACGATTTTTCTCTGACTCAGGAGTATCTGAAACATCAAAGTTTCGAAGCCGAAATCCCCATCCCCATTTTCATTATTTTGCATTTGAAAACTTGGTTCGTTTATTCCTCCAGCAGCTTATTTTTTTGAAAAATATTTCACTGCAGCGAATAAAAGTTTGATAAATGGTGAAAAGCTATTTTAAAGATCCTTTCAGATTTAAGTATTTCCATCGTATTTCTAGCCGGGGGGCACGGCGCAGAACTTAATAGTCTTGAAATCTTTTTTTTAAGAACCATATTTATCAAACATTTACTCTCCTCATAATTCGCTAGGTGCACAGAATTCACGTACTTAAAATATGCATACTGCATCAGCGAATACAAGCTTGGATTCCATTTCACACGCTGTTTTGCCAGGGGGACTAAATCAGAAATACGAATACAAAGTCGAATTGCTTTCTATATATGCTCTCTTTCAAAGAAGAGATGAAGGGGTGGGGGGCTATAGCACTGAGATACCTGAATTTCACAAACACGCTCAACACTTCAGAAATATTTGCCATGCAAGGCTGGCAGATAGCATAAAAACGGCCGTATTATGCAGTGGTCGGATTGCATAAAGTTTGGAGGTATAATTCTGCGATTTAATATATTTTTACTTTTGTGTACCTCGTTATGGTTATGAGATTGGTTTGGATTTCCATATCTATTCCATTTAGGAGACAGAAGTGAACCTTTTCATGTGATCGGGGCTCGGGAATTGTGGGATCTGGAGTCATTCCGATAGATGAAGACAATGTCTGAAATTGTAGAAATTTTGCCCATTTCTTTAAATGATCCCTGTTATATTTTTTATGCTGTTAGAGACATACGCGTGAAAATGATTTTATAAAACAAATACATTTTACTAACAAAACTGCCCTTTTCAGCATAAAAACAGTAAGACAGAAGAAAAAGCTTTTTTTTTAAGAACTAACAAATGTATTTTAGTGTCTAATATATTTTCAAAAATCTGAATATATTATATTTTGATGCAGACAATAGATAGCAGAAAGTGCGTCTTAATGCTCCCAATTAAGAAGATCTGAATACGATCCAAATGCATCTCAATATCGGCGATATTTTAATTAGCAAATGCGTGTCAAAACGTTTTTGGTTTTTTCAAAGCAAATTTTATTAATGAAATTGATCATTTCAGCCTAAAAACAATAAAAAGCAACAGAAAGCTATTTTTTTAATAATAAGCAAATGTATTTTAGCATATAATATATATTCAATAAATGAATATATAATATTTTTATGTAGCCAATAACAAGCAGTAGTGTATGTACTTAATTAAGAAGTTCTTAATATGATCCTAATCATTATAAACTATTATTATTCTAGCAAAATTCAATTTTCTAGCATAATAATAAATCTTTAGTTAACTAAATCTTCATATTAAGATAAATCTTAATATTCATTTCAAAAGTTGTTGTGCCCTCACTGGCTAAAATATTTGGTAATAATATCATAATTACGCTTTTAAAGTTCGCTAATTTTTTTGCTAATAATTATATTTGTGTATTTTGAAACATTTAATTGCCTAATTACTTTATCTCACATTTACGTGTCAATAGATAATAATCTTTTTAAATGGATGAAGTCAGTAAATTTACACAGAATGTTAAATAAATAATACGGAAAGGAAAATCCAAACAGTTAAGAGTACTTTTGATGATTAGTCTGAGTTGATAAACTGAAAAATGCCAAATTATCTGTGATAATGTTTAAAATAATATTAATAGAAGCTCAATATAATAAAGACATATAACGATAATATAATGATATTATAAGAAGAATAATGTTGATTAATAAGAATAATTTGAACTTCTTGGTTGGTCATTGAAACGCACTCTTTGTTTTTAGACAGATTCATGATTATTAATCAATATTAATGAAACTTGATTAATAAATATTTATTAACAGTTGATTAAGCAAACCATTAATCCCTTGCATACAAGGACTGCAAGAAGAGAGAGAAACAAGACACATTTAATAAAATTAATTTTGACTTTTCAGATACTTTATCAATTAATTCTGAGTATGCAGTAACGCAGCCAATTCTCGTGTCAAATAATAGATTTAGACGATTTTATACTTTTAAAAACGTTTATAATTATTCTGAAAATTGAACTAACATGTTAAAATCATACAAATACAAAACAGGAAGGGCCGATATTCCAGTAAATCAATTCCTTCTCCTAAAATTATACAAATTTTCTTTTGATACAGGGAATAATATTTTTCGTAAATTTCAATTTTGTATTCAAATAAAACATTAAGTATGAAATCAATAATTGTGGAAATTCATCTCTGATTCAAAATTATTGAATACAATTTTTCATTCATTTAGCATTCAAACTGAATTTTAAAGTAAAATCTTGAGACTAATAATTACATTGCTCTTCAAAAAGAATAAATAAATGCTGCGAAATGTTAAAATATTTACTTAAAAATTAATACATCGTCACTTGTTATAAATTTAAAGCAAGTTATTAGAATTAATTTCCTCCGACAACAAATAATTTTATGAATTAAAAAATAATGGTATTTCCAAAAGTTTAAATAACGTTTTTATGTATTTATAAAATTTTGAAGTTTTAATTATTTTGATGAAAAAATTAGCAACAATCATTATTATCAAAATCTTTAAAAGTAATTGCGATAGTCAAATATTTAGTAAATAAAATCATTTATATACATTCATCAAAAGATAAAGTGAAAAGTTAATATTTCTTTTACATATATAAAAAAACATGACTAAATTTCCTGTTTAAATTTTAAAACAAGATTAAATATTTTCTTTAAAAAAATTTAGTTTTAGAGATTATGATCCGGATATAAATAATAAAAAATTAGTTTTTTGAAATAGAATATTTGAAAGTAAAGATTACTTAAATTTAAACATCGATTTTATCATTTTTTACAAATTTTTACATTTTAGTGATTTTGATGAATTAATAAAAAATCATTGTGGTAGTCAAATTTTTCCTTTTTAAAATAATATATATATATATTTATCCAACGAGCTCGTACAAAGTTGAAAATATTTTCTTTTAACATTTATTAAAAAAGGTAATTTTAAAAAGAAATTAAGCAATTCCTACTTAGATCAACATTTTTTTAAATTTTAGTTAGCTTTTATTAAATAATTACAATGAATATAAATAGTTTGTAAAAAAACTATGTCTGACAAAAACAAAATCAAGTTTGTATCCAATGAAAATAAATCAGAATAAACTGCACAGCTGTAAATTTTCAACGCCAACCCGGTCAAACCAAACACGGAAATTTTCTACGCCAATTGGAGTAACGTAATACTGATTAGAATTTTTTTATTTCCTTTTTTCTGTTTTATTTTAATTAAAAATACTTCAAAAGGATTCCAAAACATTTATTAATTAACAATGTTTAATTTTAAATGCATCAAGCACTAAAAAATAAACTAAGTCCTTTGAAATAATCTGTCGGGAACACGTTAAACCTAATCTTATTAGCTTAAAGGAAAAACACACTGAAGTTTTACTATTTTGTTGGTAGGAAAATAAAGAATCTTAGCCAGAAAGTTAGTTTTTGATTATTTAATAAAAAAATAACCGAATTAATTAATACTTGAAGAAAATCTGTATTAAAATAGTGTCATCCACTACAAGTTAAAAAAAATGTATTTGAACTTGTGTGGATGAATAAAAATAATTTTATTAACAATTGAATATTTGAACAAGGTGTATTTATATATATAGAGAGAGAGAGAGTGAGAGAGAGAATGTAAAGGACTAGTAGAAATTGAAAAAAAAAAGAAAGAAAGAAACACTAATATCGCGTAAGGTACTCAGAAGTATCTTTTTAACAACAGGAATTTAATGCTCGAATAAGATACTTCTTCTTTATACTGGAAGTATAAAATAAAATAAAAATCTCTCTCTCTGCCTTATAGTGATATACATTGGCAGTTGTTGGGGAAGGCAAAAGCTGCCTCTGCCAGCCGGGCATTTCGCATTCAGCATTCGTAATGTGCACGTGAACGGAATAACTCTGCCAGATCTAATCTTATTTACTTACGAAGTTCTTTAAAGGATGTGCTCTGCTCCCCCAAACGCCCCAAAAGTATTTGCGAAAAGTTTACAAAAGCAAAATTTTCTAAAAGGAATTTCTGCTGCTTCGAGCTAAAAGTGCTTTGCTTCATTATGAGATTCTTAAGGTATGTGCTGAAAAGAATTATGCTCATTGAATATCGCACCTAAGCTCCATTTTTTTGGTTTTTGATAGATCCGGTAAATCTTTTTTGAGATAAATCGGCTTAGAAGGGCAATTATTTATTTTTTTACAGTAACGGAAAGAAGTTTTATTTTCGGCCAGGAGCACATAAAGATTTAATGGAAAAAGGAAAAATTATTATTTTTTTTACTTATTTCAAAACAGGTAGTCAATAACGGAGAGTTTGAATTTATAAAACAATAGAATAAACTGCTACAAAGAATTTTTTTGTTGTGGTAAGATATATTACAATTTTATAAAAGTTATTTTATTTTCTCAGGGTAGTAATATATTAGGTCACTCTCCGATTAATAGTGAAATCATGTAATCATTAAATTTATGAATTGGAAATCCTTTATAATTTGAATGAATAATCATTTGTTTTAACATGAAAATCTGAATATATAATTATTATTTTTCACTGATATATCTGTTGCAAAAATTATTCCAGTTCGTCAACACGCTAAAAACATTATTACTGACATTATTAAAAACAAAATTTCTTAAATCATTTGATTTCATTAATATTCATCGATCTTTTTGCTACTTAAAGGATATATTTAATCGATGCTATTATCTTGTAGAAAATCATTTTAATTCACTGCTATGATTATATTTCCTTATACAAATAATTGACACTCAGTCCAAAAAGTATTTAAGTAGTATTAAAAATTTATTAATTAAAAGCAGAAATTTTAATTTTTACTTTCTACTTAAAGCTAGTTGCCTTTGATGAGCAGCTATTTTGCTAAGATATTGGTTTAGTTAAAATTCGTATATCTCTTATGCTTATCTCTTATGTTATATGTTATATCTCTTATGCTTAATCTGATGCTTATAATTTCTTCAGTAAAATATTTTTGAGTATAATACTGTGACATTCATTAAAGTCGAATCATTTTAATAGATTTCAGACTGCTTCGTGTTGTAAAATCTTTACATTGGACTTAAGTCACATGACATCAGAGTGCCGTTAAAAACTTTATTGTGTATGCAGTCTTTGAATTAATTTCAAATTATATGTTAGACCTTCATAATATAATTTCATTTTCTTATTACTTACCTAAACAGTGTAATAAACATGAAAAATCTTTATTCTAAATTTCTAACAACAGACGTTTGGGAGATGAATATTTGATAAAACAAGAAATTAGTTGAACTTAGTTGTAATAAGGAAACCTGTTGCTCAAAATTATTAAAAAAAATATTTTAAAAATTCAAAAAAATTCGAATTAAGATAAATTGCCATAAAATTGATTGAATTTAAAAGTTCATTTTTAAATTTTATAAACATTTAAAAACTCTCACTTTTTTTTTTTTTGCGGAATAATAATTTCAGAAGTTATTGTGCTTATTCATACTTTTCAAAAGTTATTCTCTTATTTTATAATCTATTGAATTTCAAAAAATGTCTTATTTATTTTTTTCATCCATATTTTATGGGCAATATTTGATTGCTCTTAGTCATATAATCTATGATGCAAAGTGCCAAAGCATATACACGTATATTCTTAACTATTAATATAACTTTTAAATAAATAATATATTTTAAATAAATTCTTCATTCGTCAATATATTTAAATCTTGAATTAATATTTAAAATACTGCGAGGAAAATGAATGGTGAAAAAAAAACCCAACAAAGTACAGGTTATTTACTTTTTACAATGCAATTGCAATTTCTTTTTCAAAATAAATCTAAGCTAAGTAAATTTACTTTGTCAAAAACCAACAGATAACGATTTACGAGAACTCAGTTTCCATTCCCTTTTAAATCTCCGAAGATAAGTTTATCACAAATGAAAAACTTTCAACAATAAAGTAAACAGTAATGAATGAAGGAATCTTTCTTCAAAGATCAAATTTTTCATTTCAAATCACTCTATTTACAAAAAAAAAAAAAAAAAAAAAAAAAGGGGGGGGGGCATATTTGCATAATCATTATTTCTATTTGCTTATTGCATTCAAAGCAAAACGGATAAACTTACCTTAATAGCTGTTTGTTTACTTTCCTTCCCCTCTCCTCAAGTCCACTCCCTTTCTTTTCCCTTTCCCCGCCTCCCTTTCCACATCTGACCTGCTGTTTCGAGGCAAATATCTCTGAACACTGGATTCATTTCTGGGATGCTTTCACATTAGCAGAATGAATACTACTCATGATAAACCCGAGGGAGCAGTGCGGCAACACGCTTGTCAACAAATCCATCGGTGGATGAATCCACTTTCCATCAACGATTATTTGGCGATTGCCCCTTTGTTCCCTTCCCTTTCTCCATGGGTGGAGGGAGGGAAGATAGTTCAATATTGGTGCATTAGGGTAACCAATCGCAAAATGCAATGCGCAGCCTACCAGTGGACGGGATTTAGGTTAATTGCTGCTTTTTCCCCTAAGAAAGTTTCTTTGAAGCTCTTGGAGAGGATTTTCTTTGGGATTCGATTTCTGGTTGATGCATGGGGTAGGATGCCTGATTGATGATCTTTCTTCGGACACAAGTTTTTGTAACTTTTTTTTATATGTGCGTTTAAGGAAAGTCTGGTGTGGTATAGAAGACGATTCAAATTACATAAAATGTAGCTAAGGAGTACTGATATGGCTCATAAGATATTTTAAATCAATTCATAAGTAAATATATATATATGATAAATTATTTTTTAAAGTTGAAAATTATACATATTATGATGAATGTTATAAATTAGCGATTTTGTATAATTACCGATGATTATTCATAATCACATTTATCAGAATTTTCTAAAAAAGTAACTATTAACCTGTAATTATGGAAAGTCACCAATTTATTATACATAGTTACCTAATTGGGGTTTTTATGAACTAATCGGTAAATTTGATTAATACAAGATAATTAATCAATTTCACAGAGTTTAATCGTGATTATAAATAATCACCGTTAATTATACATAATAAGAGTATTAGTCACATCTGAAATAACATATATCCGTTCTAGCCATCAAATATCTATCAACAAAACTGGGGTAATTCGAATTTTCTAGTTGTTAAATGTATAGATCCCATCCCGAATATAATATATTTAGCTCAGTTGAGTTCTTTTAATAATTTAATCATACATTCTTTTTAATAAAGCTATATATAAGAAAATTTCGTTTTAAATTGATTTAATTAAAAAATAAAAATTGTAAAAGAATAATTTCAGTGGTTTTCATAAGAGAATAATTAATAAAATCCCAAATCATTTTAGAGGATGATACATAGGTTCTTTAGAGAACCTATGTTTGTTTCAATTTATATTTCTTTGTGTGTGTGTGTGTGTGTGTGCGTGCGCGTCAAACAAAATACAGTTTTTATGATTGCTTTCAATAAATATGTCTGAAATGAAATAAAAATATTTAATGTAAACGTTAATTTCCTTCTTCGCATCAATGAATTGCCATCTACAAGGAATGTTGTCATTCTTCGTGGGCAATATTTTGTTTGCGACCAACTACAAATATTATTCAGAGAATTTATTTCACAATTACAAAATAGAATTATTATTATGATGTCCAGCAAATAGTTATATATAATGAAATTTGTCCGGTGCAAACGATAATTTTTCTATTGCTGATTGAATTGAATTTATATATATATATATATATATATATATATATATATATATATATATATATATATATATATATAAATTCACGTGATTCAGAATCTCAAGATGCAGGCAAGAATTGAAATATAACGTTGTTGCGGCAATAAGAGAGGCGACTATTCTCAACGGAAAGTCGGTGGGAGAAATTGTGATCATTCCACTAATTCCTATTATTCCCATGGACATGTCTTTAGATTTCAAAGAGCGGCAGTTCCCATTCAACTTTCAATCTTGATGGCCATCAACAAGGCGGAAGGTTAATCACTGAAAATGTACGGATTGAACCCCTTCCCCCAATAAAACCACTTTTTTTCGTACGATCAGTTGTATTTTGGAATCTTCACAAGTTGGATAAACAAGAAATTTTTTTAAAGGTTTGCTGAAAACGGAAATCGAAGAAACCTAAAGTACTGGAATAATAAATTAAAAAATACGTATGAAATATGTTTGTACTACAAAATTTCAATGAATGTATTCATTGCTGATAAGAAAATAAATGTCATTTTTCATTATTAAAGAAGACAGATTTTTTAAATTTCAATTTGCAAAATTATTTCTTCCGTGGCAGTAACGCTTCGGGGACCAGTATGCTTATAAAATTCATGAAGTAGTAAGAAAACGTTGACTTCTTATACGATTATAAGAAACAGGGCTTTTTACAAAAAGAAAAAATGAATTTAAGATGAAAGTAGACTATAAAAACATTTTTTGTTTATTAAAAGTATAAATAATTAATTAGTTATTTTCTACTTAAAATTAATTTAATTTTTTAAGAAATTCATATGAATATTTTTACAGACTTTATTGCAAATTTTTTTTGCTACAGACTTTATTGCAAATGCTTTTGGGGATAATTTTAATGTCAATTATCTTAACATAGTGATATTAATATAATAAAAAAAGTTAATTTAATTATTTTACAAAACGGCATGGCATCTATTACATTTTCAAAAGAAAATATTTGCAAAATGAATTAAAAACCGATTAATTTGTTATTTAATTTCATTTTAGCATTATATTTTTAAGACCTTCATATAATTTTGCATCAGATTTAAAGTTCCTAATTTGATTTCAAAACCATTTTTAAATACATAATTTCATTAACTAAGTGTATAAATATTTTAGAGATATTTAATAACATTTTAAAAAATAATATAAATATTGCCAATTATTTTAAAACATGATCTTTTTCTTATTTCAAATTATTACCATAAAATTTCCGGAAGGAATAAGAAAGTATGCATATAAAACTATTTTTTGAGTTTAAAAATCATCTTTCAAAACCTTCAAATTCTTAAAGACTTCTTTATTTGCATTAATATAAGCCTTTTATAGTTTTAATATAAATTTAATTGTAATTATGTAGTATCAAAAGCTAAAAACGTAGGGTATCGGATGGAATTTCGAACAAGTTAATAATAATTCCCTCAAAAAGAAGATTTTTGTTCAAATGAAGCCTCATAAAAAAGAAAACTTTTCGAAGACCCCATTAATATAAACTGTCTTTCCTTCACATTCCTTTCATATTCTCTTGACATTTCTAGCCCAGTGTCTAAAATGTCTAAACCCCAATGTCTAAAAACCTCGTGATATTATGAATAACCACAGGCCATGCTCTTATTCCCCTGCAGTACATAAAAGGTTGCATTACAAATGATTTAAAGAGTTTGGTTTCCTTATAGTGAATGAATTCTCATATCAAAGATCGCGATATATTTACAATAGTCTTGCTTTAAGACGTAAGAAGACATCTTTGTACTGTTTTGCAAGTCACATAATATATGTCTATTGTTTGTATTTTATTACATTTTATTTAGTATTTCTCAATAATATTGCATTGTCGTTACTTTTTCAATTGATTTCACTTGTATATTTTTGATTGAGATATTTTTCCTATTTTCATGAAATTTAATTTAATTTAATTTGTATTTTCTAATTCAATTTGCTTCACTTGCTTTCTCAATGAGATACAAGTTTTGAAATTTTCAATATAACCTTATTGTTCTTAAAAATTTACAATTTTAAATTTTACAGAAATTAATTATCTATTAATTTTATCCATTTTGATTCTTTGATTAAGTATATATTAATTTCGTTGCTCATAAGAATGCTAAATTTTAAAATTTTCAAAATTTATTCATCAATTAACTTTATTCCTTTTAATTCTTTAATTATTGATTAACTTCATCGATCATAAAAATGCATGTATTTTTAAATTTTCTAAAATTCGTTATCGATTAACTTTATTCGTTTTGATTTCAAGCCAACAATGATATTTGAGAAATAATTTTTGTATTATTTATTGTGAAGAATTAAAAGTGTAAAACTGAACGGTAGAAAGCAATTTAAATAATAAAATAAATAATTTGCCTTATTCAGGAAATCACTTTGTGATTCTCTTGCATATAGAATGTATAATTTTGTTTTATTTACTGCGATTATTTCTATCGATAACATATTTCCATAGAATCTATAATTTATTTTAATATACTTAAATAAAACAAGTAATAAAGAATTAAATCTGCTAAGCATATTTCAACGTATTGTAATGACTTGATCCTGGTCGATCAAATAAAATGGTAGCGTGTTATACACAAATTATTTATTTACAGCTTTATACAATAACAAAACAACAACACGTCATCTAGGTTAGATACTGGAAAATACTTACAACTGGATTGTCTGTTCGGCAACTATGCCGAGGATTCACAAGCTGTCCGCGTATTCGGCTACTGCCTGTAGCTCCAGAGATCTACGGATTACTTCCGGTAGATCTTTCCAACAAACTCAAGATCACGTGGTATCTCTTCAACTCACAGCTCATCTCGTTGTCGTATCCACTCTCGTCCAGTCTCTCGTCAGATCAGCTGGTCCCGTCTCTCCGATCAGCTTGTCTCGTCCACCGGATCAGCTTGTCTCCTCTCCGGATCAGCTTCTCAATCTTTCATTCTAAGAGTAGCGAAGCTCCACCTCTCATGCTCACATTGGCGTGCTGGAGATATCGATTGTCCAATCATTCTTCAGAAATACTCCCACTGGCGCGCCATCATGTCGTGGGAAGATTTCTGAAACATCCCCCCTTAACAGAACCTTCACAATACCCACTGTTCGCATCTGCATTCTTTCTTCAATGGGTTCAAGAAAGCACTTCTTTCTTCAACGGGTCGTAAAGAGCATTAGCCGTTCATTATTGAAACTTTACCCCAGCTGAGGAAGTCCATATAAGAAATACTCCCATCTGGTATTTCGATACCGTTTGCTGCTTTAATGGGCCGAAAGCATGTGTGTTCCATTGTTTGTCTTTCTCAAATCCGAAGGACAACACTAAAGAGGGAGAAACACAATGCGCAACAAAGGATGAATAGCCTCACCGCTGGCTAGGAATATCATTGTTCGATCGTGTGTATCTTCCAACAGAAGACAAGGTGGCGACTTCCTTACAGTATCATGTTAGAACATAATTTCTTGATCGGCCAAGCTCGTGCAAGTTAAATTACCTTTTTATTCGTTTTAATTGTTTCTTTGAATGAGTAACTTTAGTATTGCAAACGATCCAAAAAAATTTGTCTTGTATATATTGTTAAAAAAATATCGCATTTCCTATTTATTTCATTTCATATAATCACGTGCTCAAAATGACATTTTTCTAAATTTTATTAGCTGTAGTCATTAGCTTATTTTTTTTAAAAAGTCAGAGATTTTGTAAATACAAAAGCAACGCGTTATTAAAAGTTGATTTTTTGAGATGCTTGTGTAGATAATATAATTTTTATTTTTTGCCTACAGATTTTTGTTGACGCCCCTCATTACAAAAACAACAGTATGTTCCTGACATGATAAAAATAATTTCTTATTTTTTTTTAAAAAAAATGATATTATAAATATTATTAAACTATTTTTATTAAAATAGTTTTATTTTATCTTGTTATATATTTTAATTATTTTTATTTAAAATCTTAGTATTATTTTAACCGAATATCTGGTTAATTTTTTTTCTAGTTGAACAACGCATATAAATGGATTTGTTTGTCTTCAATAATCCTAATTATTAATATTATTTTTATAACTTAAATAAATGCGTTTAAAACTAAATTTAACTACACATTTAGTATTAACGTTCCGTTTTAAAGCTATACTTGACGAAGATTACACTTGATAATTACACCCTCATCTCTGAAATTCCGCCCAACACCAGCGGGTGGACAGTTGGCGCCAACATATTTGAAGTACACGAGTCTCAAATCCTGAATCCTCGAACCCTGAAACCAAGATTTTACCACCAGACCCCAGGTGGCCTTGGAATTGAAAGTACTAGTATAACTTTATAAATACTTATAAATTTATTTAAAAAGTCTTAGACTGAAATTAGTTAAGCATTTTTGTAGAAATCTCATGTTCTAAAGAATGTCTGCATAATATAACTATAATTAATTAAAAACAAAAATTTAAAAATTGCGTTATAAACTTTTACATCTCCCATCAACTTTCAAGCAAAAAACTGAACAGATATGATAATATAATAAATTAGATTTATAAATTAATTTGAATTTTTTTCCAGATATATATTAGATAATCACAGTCCATATATTTTTCTGATTAATAATTAATTTCTTCTATCTAAAAGTGTTTGGTTAAAGTTTTAATATAAAGTTCGTTTATTAGTATAAAAAGCATTAGTTTTGCTCATGCGCCTTTACTTAAATATTTTGATTTAATTAAGAAAAATAATATTAATGGTACAATTATAAGTCATTGAGAACCAACCAGATAGTCAAAACAGGAGCTCCACATTTTTCTAATCACATATAATGAGTCTCATATTTAATTAATCCCGCGAGAGAATGTTTTTCCATGTAATTAACCAACTTAGAAAATTGAGGTAACATAATTTTTGCTTGTACTAGTATTGTAAACATAATTCCAAGCGTGAGTTTTTATTAGCGCTAAAGAAACAAACATTTTCAGATAAATAAAGAAAATGCATAATCTCATTTATTTTCTGAATATTTTTTTACCAAGCGTATAATGAGGATAATGTATTTAGAATCTGTTAACAAAAAATGTTTGTAGCAAGGAAAGTAAACGTAGCTACAATGTATGTAAGAAGTATTTTTTCGGAGTTGTTTCAGAACTAAAACGATTTCGTAATGAAAGAAGTTGATGTAAATCTCTCGCAAAAAAATTACTGGCCAATCCTTGCAGTAATATTAATTAGCAAGAATGTAGAAAATTATATCCAAGTGATTTTTCCAGAAATTAATTAATTTCGATATGAACTTTCAATTTGATGGCTTATTTTTTTAATAAAAAATATCCCAACGTCTTACGTATATATGAAGATAATTATAGTTATGATTTCAGTTTTCCCCGATTTAATAAGCATTTAATTAGCTATTTCCCATATTTCCATAAGTATTATTAAAATGAATTTCTTAATGTTTTTTTTTTCTTTTTCTGCTACAATTATATTTTGAAAACTATTTAGCTATAATAAGTGGATGCTTATATTAAACTAAGATAAATCCATTATTGAATATTTTTTTGTGTCTTTCAACTATTTCATTAATGATGTTCAAATCGTATCTTGGTTTTGATATTATCAAATTTCATTTTATGATTTTCTCAGTCAAATGCCTTAAAAACCAAGATAATCAATGGGTTTTATATTTTTTTATTGAAGACTAAACTAAATTTTTTTAAATTTGATTGTCGGATGATAAAGAATTTGAATATTATTATTGTTATTTTTTTGCTTTTAAAGTAACATTTCACATTCAACGTACCAAAATTCAGTCTAATGCAGGAAGTTGTGTCAATAGAGCATGGTGTTTGTAATCAATAGAGCATGGTGTTTGCAGTCAATACAGCAAGGTGTTTGTAATGAGTATCTCATCTGGAATCAGATGCATTCGCATATACAAAGTTCTTTGAATGTGTCCATAAAAAGCAATCAATGCTGTATGAATCAGAAGATTGGGGTGGACAAAGGACTCATTCACCACGTTCAATTAACCTAACGATTTCTAAACTCTTTCGCTTAATTCCATTTCTTTTTCCCTTTATTTCGTTTGAACTCATATATTTTAAAACAATAAACGATTGTGAGAGTGCGCTGCATCAGTTCTTAATACTTGTATCAGGAATTCAAGATTACACTGTGTAAATAATGTTACATCAGGAATTTGGTAATCAAAAAATGAAGCCGTTTCCCTTTGCCAAAGACGTTGAAAACAAAATAAGTTCCAAATTACCCAAACACACTGACGATATTGCATTAGAGCGATTGCTAGATGAATAAAATGTTAAAATAAATGGGTACTTACGATTGAGATCTAGAGCGACGGAATTGGACGTTGGAACGGTAAGATTGTTATTGGCGGCTTGGCATGTGAAGATAGCGGACAAATCCGATCTCTTGAGACGAATGAGTGTTATGTTGTTTCGAACGTAACCCTGCGTGGTGATGTGGTACGAGTCGTCCAGCAGAACGGAGTCTCGCCACCAAGTAACGGAAGGAGATGGAGAACCTGTTGATAAAACAATTTGATTAAATAGTGGCGCACGACAAAAAATAGCAGTTATCAATTAAAAAAATCAATTATTAAAGAAACACAATAGCCTTTTATAATACAAAAAGGTATATGGTATACTATGCGACCGAATTAATTATAACCTTATTAGGGTACTTGAAACAATCAAAAAACCGTATAAAGCAAAAATGGTATAGGAAGACAATATCGAACATCCTTCCTCTCAGCAAGGTTCACATCATAATAATTAATATGGGATAAGTATTAAGGCCTTTCCAAGATCATGATCAAAGCGATCAAATCAAAATCAATTTAAAATCTCCCTCTTACTGCAATACCCCACATGATCAGCTAGTAATGTTCCTCCTAAGAAGACACAGAATTGGAAAATTACATAAACTTGTCAACTGATTGATCAATAACAACAGACCAAAGCATTAGAAATAGACTCGGAACACTGTCTTATAAAAAGAGGACAGCGAATAATCATCACTTATTAATTATGCTACACATTTTTGCGCATATGCTCTATATAATAATTTTATCTTTTCTATTAATATCTAACGAAGATAGTTCTTTTTATTATAGGATTTGCATCTAGTTGTCATCATTGAGGGCACAAAGTGTATCCTTTATACTACCCTTAGATTTTTACTCTTCAAACTTCTGTTTAATGCCCAGTCTTCAGTCCTGTTCTGAAGTCACATCTGAAAACATTGAATCACTAATATGCAACACTTTTAATCTACACATTTTATCATTTTCAGTTCTTTTTTTATTCTTTAATTTATCTTTACATAGCTAACAGTCTCAAAAATTTCAGAAAGTCTGCATCTGGTGGTATCATTGTTCTCTTTAAATTAAAGTTATTCTCTTGATTTGTTTATAACCTACTTTTTAATTTCCCCCTTTTTCAAGTGTAGTAGTTCGGAGTGAAATCGATATTATTCTTTCTGGAGTCCTAGTGGGAGGGGTGGTAATATTTTTCATGTTGCATGCATCCATCGAACAGGACAGAAAACGTCATTTTTGTAAGCAGCAAGGAGAATGGGATGATGTTGTGTAAAAATAAAAAAAAGACACAGATCAAGCTTTTGCGGTTATACTTTGAGTACAAAATTATGTGTAAATAAAGGCCTAGAGATTATGCCTAATGAGTCTAAATCGATATTACAGCAAATGATTTAAAAATGAATTCAATTGTTAATGTATTGAATGCCATAAAATGATTTTACTCTCTTCATCACCGTCTTAATAATTAGTTACTTTTTTTCTTTTGATAAATTTTTGTGAAACTGGTGGTGTCAGTATATATAACATGAAATAATGTAGAATATATACACATTTTCAATT
Source organism: Argiope argentata (assembly GCA_026289955.1). Taxonomy (NCBI): domain Eukaryota; kingdom Metazoa; phylum Arthropoda; class Arachnida; order Araneae; family Araneidae; genus Argiope; species Argiope argentata. The sequence goes on along the minus strand of JAOUZG010018917.1, from coordinate 1,738,391 downwards.
TAAATTAAAGCACTATGAGCAGGAAATAAAAAATTCAACTAGTTGCAATTACACTAAAAGTAAAGCTTTAAAAATATATAATTATAATAATCATATAATTATTCGAGTATGAAGGCAGGGACATACAATGATGATATCATCACCATAATCTTGTTGTTGACAATTTTTTTAATGAAATTTTGAACTTTGGTATTTATTTTTATAGTAATCAAATAATAAAAAAATATATAATAACATATAACATATAAACATATAATAACGTCTAATAAAAAATAACTATGGTATTCTATTATAACTATAATAATCATAATTTATTTTTAATAAGATAATTATTGAAAAATTATTAATCTACTAATTTTTAATTAACAATTACTTCGAATGACAAACCACTTTTGATCTATTAAATTTGAATAATAGACTGCAGAGAAACGCATATGTGTCCAATGCCTTCGTCTGCCACTCTTTAATAAAAAAAAAATGTGTGCGGAATTGCGAATGTACCAGGCGAAATTTCACATTTTTTGAAAGACTAGATTAATTTAAACACAACTTACTCATTTTGCAAAGAATGAGATCAAAAGCGAATTCAATAAATCCATTAGCAAATCAAACAAAGATTTCTTTTTTTAAGTCGCATTTAATACAACTGCCGCACACCTTGTATGCACCGACGATGTAAAATTTAACAAAGCGTGTCCTATCCCAGCTCAAAGGACCGTCACTTTTGTTAAACAAAAATGAGCTCGGGGTAGAACAATTCGCTGTAATTCATTTTATCCGAACTTAATCACCGTAATTATCTTTCTCGTCCTTTCACAAACTCGACACAAGAGGTCGCAACTTCTTATTTTCTGCAAGAATTCTCGAAATTCCTTTCTTTCCCTTTTCCCTTTCATTTCCTTTTTCGTGCGGAAACGCCCTGCAGGTTTATCAGCGCGTTAAAAATGCTTTCGTTCCCGCTAATCATTTCATTGGAAGACTCATTTCTGGAAGCATAAATCAGAATACACAAGGTTTTCGTTTTTAGTGAAATATTGTGGAAGGTTTATTATCCCCAACGTCTGGCAATGGTTAAGATTATGTCAAAGAGACTGTATTGAACATCCTTTCCTGTAATAAAATATTGGAAGAGATATAAAACTGGTTATAAAGAAAATGTCATATGATATTTCATGTTTTTCAGTGTTCTTACTAGAATTCTTTGACAAGTGAGCTAAATCTTATCAGCATAATAATAATGCCTCTCCTCATTGAAAATACACTGATTTTATTTATACGAATACAAATAATAGCTAAACAATATTATTATGCGAATATCTAAAAACATACGAATGCTAAAAAATTATATAAATATTTAAAATTATACGAATGCTTGAAAATATACGAATATATTATACGAATACCTAAAAACATATGAAAGCCTAAAAATATGCAAACACTTAAAAATATAAGAAGGCCAAAAAAATAATTAACAGATACCTAAAAATATTCGAATTCCTAAAAAAATTTATAGGAATACCTAAAAGATAATATGAATACTATTAATCGCTATATTTGCCCGTATGTAAAAATAAATAAAACAACATTTCAATATTTTTTCAATGGTACTACAATAAACCACTTTATTCCGTATCAAAAATAATGAAAAATAGGTGATATAAAAAAACTTTTTTTAAAATCAATTCCTAATTTGGACAATACGAAAAGTTATTTTAGTTACTTTTTGTTAAATATTTTTCTTTATTAATAATTTCTTTTTATTAAAATTTTATTCTCGTATTCCGCTTTACAACGGAAGGAGGGATGCAGTAGCTTCTAAGAGTATAAATCCCTGACACCCGAATAACGATCAATTTTGACTCAGTACACCCAGTGATATAACTCCCTACATAGAGAACTTTGCGACAAGGTTCGAACTTGCAGCACAAAGGATGCGAGTCCCTCCCTACCAACAAGACTATCCATGACCTAACAATTGCAACTACTATAAAGGAAAGAAGATTAGTTTGTAATTAATTAATAAAAAATTAATATTGTACAAAACTGTATTAATATCTAGTATCATCCACTACAAGTTTAAAAACATTTACTTGCACTAATTGTAATAAGCAGACGCCATGAAATAAAATGCTGAACGAGATATAAAAATTGTAATGAAACAAATATATTAAATTCATTTCCTCTGGTTCTCTTAGAATTCTCTCAGGAATTAGCTAAATTTTATGACTATAATAATAATGCATTTTTTCATTGAAAATTACATTATTCTTTTTAAAATATTATATGGATAACACTAATATAATCGTCGGTATGTAAAATTGAATGAACCGAAAAATATGCATCTATTAAATGGTTGCTATAATAAATTTTTAATGTTAAACAAATCAAAAGTAGAAATATTCCATTGCGGTCTTTCAGATCTTCCAAGCTGACAAATTGGAACTTTTGATTGAACAAAAGAATGTTTTTTTTATCCCTGATATTTATGATATAAAAAATATAGTTAGCAATCAGAGATAATCTTCATCAAAAAATGTTGCTTAATGTGTGGTGGGGGCCAGTTTGTAAGCTTTTACTAAATGTCTCCTCCCATAAGCCTCTTTGTTCCACGAACAGCGCCATTTGTGATTGAAGATTTTTAAATGTACTGTCAATAAAAATATTTTTTTTTCAGGATATCAGGTTCCTAATCCTCATGTTTCAAATTAATCAACATTTAAGAAAATTAAAACCAGAAAGACCAAGCTTCGAAGTGTGTCCGTAAAATTTTGAATAAAATTCTATTTTCTGACTCATTTAGTAAAGTTCAAAATTTTCATTAAATAATTCTAAATTTTATTTAATCATGAAAATGGGATCAAACATTAGAAAAATGCGTTAGAATGTGATGCCCTAACTACTAGTCTACCTCTCACATGCTTATGTAGATCATTTACCAGCCAAATAGCAATATTTAATTACAAAAAATTTTTTGCGTGTAAAATCGTGACGTTTTAGGAAGGAAAATATAGTTAAATTAAGAAAGCAATTTTAAAAGATAGATAAGCTTAAAAACTATATAGATAAACTTAAAAAACAAATCCTTATTTGAATTTCAAATAACGTTATTATTGAAAATTATCTTTAATACGTTGCTTTCCTATTTAAGTGTAAACAAATTGATTTTTTTTTGAAATAGGAAGATATTTCAAAAATAATAAAATTTAAAAAAAAAATCATATTCATTATTTTGAAGAGAATTTTGAAAGCTAAATTACCACGAAATTTTTTTTCCTGTTATTATAATGCTAATGTCTTAAATATTGATTATTTATGGCTTAATAGGAAGTCAGAATTTTAAAGAAATACGCATATTTATTTTTTCTTAGAAAATATTCATTTTACAGTAAAGACGACTTCAATCTTGAAATATAATACTTTTATTTCAGAGCTTTAATTAAATTTGAGTAATAATAAATTTTGATTTTTAAATGGAAGATAACAAAACTTGAACAATATAATTAGATAATTGTTTTCTATTTCAATTATTAACATTCTTCTCCAGTGTTTTAATTAAATTTAAACAAAGTATTTATTGAGTATTCTGATTTTCTTTATCCTAAAATGTCTCTCAGCTCCATCGAGAAACGAACTGTGTAAAATTTATCATCATTATACTAAAAAAAACACCATATATTTAATAAAACTTTTGCAGTTTAAAGACATTAATTTCATGTTCCATTTCTTTAATTAAGAAACTACATTTTCCATTTGAAAGTTTCTTTGATTACTCGTAATAAATATTGGGGACCAACCGATACAAATGAATCTTAATTTCTCAGCCCGACTCTCCTGATTTATCATAAACTCATTTATTGAGTTCCCTTCAGAAGGTATATAACAGAGATTACTTAACTTTCTGACAAATCGAGTTAATTACGAATGTGAGACTTAAAAAAGAAACGGATACTTCCAATAATAAATCGCCATTTGCATTCATTAGCCATATCATTCGCTTTAAAAACTGATTTGGGTTTGTTCTAATCAAGTGAATGGATTAAAAAAGGGGAAAATAGTCTTCTTCTGGAGTGGGCACTGGATTCATTAATTAGTTTTAACGGGTCTTTGGAAGAGTAAATAAATTCGAAGTGAATTATGATGCGAGCTGTGGCGAATTTCCCTTCATTTTAATTTAGTTTTGGAAAATAAAAATAGCATTCCGCGATGTGAGACAATAATTAGGCTTGACTTTTGATTGTTTACGACGGTGGTGGCCAGAATATTTTATGGGAAGACGTCTATTGTTGCCATACTTTAAGTGATAAATCGATATCAATAATTCTGAAGTAAATTATAGGAGATGAATATTTTGTATTTCTAATATTAAATTTTAAGGATAGTGTTTTGGCAATTTAAAGGAAGGTGACATCGGTTAGTTTATTTTTCGATTTTAGATCATTTTTTTTATCACACGCAAAATTTACTTTTTATGGATTCCTTATATTAAAGTAATGGCGTGTAAGGAAGAAAACTAGAAATTTTACTAGAATTTTTAATTTGTTTATTATTCCTGCTATCTTTACTCAATTAATATTAAGTTAATTGCAATGAAAAATATACGCCTATAGTTCATTTTGCCGGCTTATTTAATAGTGTAGCACTCTTTATTTTAACCCTTTGCCCCCGATAGTGCATCTGGCTCACCATTCAAGATTGTGGTGCATTTTGATGTTTTATTTATGTATTTTTCAAATTTAATTGTTAAAAATGCCTACATAATGGTTAAGAGAAGTAGATTAATTTTTCAAAGGAATCTTAAAAGAATTATGTATATTTATTTTTCATAGCAACAAACAAATATTTGTATTAGGTGAATAATTTTGCACCTATTTTTTTCGGAGTGTAAAGGGTTATAATGGATTATTTCTCTCTCTCTCTCTCTTTGATGTGAGTGTGATTGAGTTACTACTTGCTACCAAATGTATTTATGTATATTGGATCGACCATCCTCTACTTTAAAAAAAAGAGACATCACGACAATGTCTTACCATTGTTTATACAAAAAGATACCTGTAGTAAGATATTTCTAATTATAATTACAGAAATGGAATCTTATTTTCTTACTCCCCGATCTTATTTCGAGGTTAAAATACAAGGCAACCCCGAATTTTAGAAAAAGCTTTATAAGTTGATACAGGACGTTACAACAATCACTTATTGTGTAGGAATGCATGGCAGAATTGGGAGGAGGAAGCGTAAATACAGAAAATAAAATATAAAAGGAAAGACGAAATGTTTATTAACTTCGTGTAATACAGTATGATAGGTATGTTATGGTAATAAATAACCGTGAAGTAGAGTTGTTTAGACGAAATGTTTATTAACTGCTTATAATACAGTATGGT
>JAOUZG010018917.1:1719986-1732997 GCA_026289955.1 Argiope argentata | reverse complement strand
AGTTGTTTAGACGAAATGTTTATTAACTGCTTATAATACAGTATGGTAAAGATGGCAAGGTAATACAGTATGGTAAAGATGGTATGGTAATACAGTATGGTAAAGATGGCATGGTAATACAGTATGGTGATGTACAGTTGTTTGAAATGTTTATTAACAGCGTATAATATAGTGTGGCAGGTATTGTATCATAATACAGTTTGGTGAAGTACAGTTGTCTAGACGAAATGTTTATTAACTGCCAGTAATACAGTATAATACGTATGGTATGTTATGGTAATACAGTGTGGTGAAGTAGTGTAAGAGAAACAGAGCATTGTACGGTCTGCTATTATCTAGTAAGTATTATTATTAGTAGTATTATATACTAAGGTATGATAGGGAAAGTATATTATAGCATTGTATAACACAGTATGGTACGACATGTTTCGTATTGTATTGACTGGTATGGTCTTAAATGGTGCAATATAACTAATCATCCGTAATTCGTTGACGAGTGCATTGTTTGCAACAACTGCTCGAAATAGAAACCACACAAAGTGATGTATCATTGATAGCGTCGGGAGAATTGATTTGCGTACATGTTTAAAAACGAAAGGTATTTTGCATGCAAGTAAGAAATTGGGGATATTTAAACAATGTGATTCTCCCTTGAGTAAAAAGTGTTCGCATATACAAAACTCTTTGATGTATCCATAGGAAGCAATCGATGATGAACAAATCAGGAGTTAAGAATGGCTAGAGATTTTAGTCATCACGTTCAACTCATCCCGCCCCCAAAACTCAATTCTTTTTTTTCTATAAATTCCATTCCTATTTTCTTTTATTTCAAGCATTTGAACCTTACGCTCATACAATCCTATATAATAAATGAATGTTACGATGCCCCGCAACAGCCCTTACCGTTCGTACCATTAACTATTAAACATCCTATATATTTTGAAATAAACTTTAAATCAGTCACATTCCAAACAATCTTAAATATATATAATAAAATCTTCAGAAATAAAATATTGCATTGCTCTTTAAATTTATTTAGCCGAAATCTAATTTCTCAGTGACTCAAAATAAATGTGACGATACTTCATTTAATAACTGAAATCCCTTTCTCTAAACTAATTAAAAATCTCTTAATTTCTGGTACTTAGTTATATTTCTCCATCTGCTAACCGTTCCTTTCCTTAAGAACACATTTTCTCAAAATCATATTAAAATTTATGAGCTCAAGTTCCTTTATTAAATATCATATATTCAGGCTCCGAACACAGAAATGAAATCGCACAAGGTGCATTAAGAATTCCTCTTCCGTCACTAAGTCTCCCTGACGAATCCACTCGGTTTTAACATGTTTATCCTCTTATTTTAATTAAACTTAAAACGACGAGAATTTCATTAAATGTCTTTTTAAACTCCTTACTTTTCCACCCACAGATTGACAGTGCAGCGATCAGCAAAACTGACAAAGCCGTCCTTGAAAATATTACTCGGGCTTTTGTCTTAATCTCTTTTAAATGGAATTCATCGAGATGAGCTGGTAAAGCACGCAGGGATGGTATTAAATTAATTGAGCAAGCGTTTCCCTGATACTGGTGTCTCGTTGATGATGAGACTCCAGTAACGCTCCCTTTAAGTAAATTACTTTTCGGTACGGTTTTGAAGCCGGGAGATCAAGTTAAATCAAATGATGGTACCATTGGGCGCCCACTTAATAAAGCGGGTTTCATTGTTGAAAGACAATGACGCTGATTACTGCACGATTTCCCCCCACCATAGAGAAGAGGTTTGGGAATCTGCGATAATTTATTAAATCTTAGATGGGAGGGAGCATCATGGCCCGCTGCAGTTTCAGGCGAGTTGTTAAGGATATTAAGTTTGATGTCAAAGTACTTAGAAGTTCTGAGAAGGGGAAGCCTTATTTTTTATTTGTGGCTTAACTAGAATTTTTTGGAAGATGGGAATGATTAAAGTTTAATTAAATTTCTGTCTTAGGAAGTGGGTCATCGCATAAAAACAAGATTTGGGGATAATCGAATGTTCTTTGTTATCGACAGATCTTTATTTGTTTTAATACTCAGAATTAAGAGCAGAAGATAAGTTTTAAGCTATAAGGGTTTAGCTTTAAAATCATTATAAAAAAAATTTGCACATTTCAGGGCATGCAAATATATTTACATGTATACTATATAAATATATTCCTATTTATAAGGTAATAAAATATATTTATATTTTACATGGAGAAAAGAATAATTACACATAAGTACTACATTTTATTTTGGTGTAAATATATTTAAACTTTTAAGGTGTTTTGGGGACCAAAAAAGGTACTATGCCAATTCTAACAGTGGTCAAGAAGGGCAAAACAAATCGCCAATTTGATGATTTTATTCGTGAATTGTTATAGTATAAGATTCGCACGTTCCAAATACACTGGAGGATTAAGAACAGAAGATAAGTTTTGAGTTATAAAGGTTTGGCTTAGAAATCTTTTTTTTTTGTACGGTTCAGAGCATATAAAATATAAATAAGTATCTTTACATTTTATATGGAGTAGAGAATAATTATATAAAAGAATTTGTTTCAAATAATATATTAAACGTTTAAGAAGTTTATGAAGCCGAATTCGGTGCTTGTAGGCAGTAACAGCGACCGAAAGGCGTCTATAAATATTTCGCCAATTTTGCGATTTCAGTCGTCATATTATATAGCATTTGATTTACGCATCCACATTTTTTCCTATTAAATAACAATGCAATTATATATTTTTTATATATTGGTGAAATTTTTTCTTGGTTCTTTTTGTTCAATGTTAAAATCAAAACGAATAGACCCCCAAAAACTAATAGTAATCTAAATGCTGGAAATAATAAATTCAATAAAATTGTTTTTTTTCTTTGTATAATAAAATGTTTAATAGCCATTTGCTGTGTTCAAATATCTTTTTTCTAGAAGACATTTATTTATCTCATCATGAATCATTAAGAATAGTTGAACAATAATTACTTTTATAAGAAAACGCGTTACTTAAGAAAAGGGTTATGTACGTAGTTTTGGAAAGTCGTTCGACATTAGTGAGAATCGTAAATGGCTACCAAATAAAAGTAATCTTTAATACAATAAAATAGCGAAGGCGTAACACAAGCAAACATCTACTATTCCAGACAACGACCTCTCAGAGATTTTATTACTAGTGGTTATGCTTTTATTACGATGTTTTATTAAATGGTTCATCTGTTTTATTATTCGTGTAAAGATATTGATCTTTAGTTTATGAGAGAGTGCACTATAAAATATTACTATGGATTACCAACCAGGATGGACTAAGAAATTTTTCAGTTTAATGCTTAATATTAAGGTAGGCTATGATTCTTCGCATTTGCAGCATTAATGCACTGAATTACTCTGCTTTAATATTGCATCAGTTGGACATAAAATTAAATAGTGTGATATGCCTTAGATTTTTGATATTTGCTATTTGACTTCAAATTCGGCTCAAATAATTTCGCATTGATTAAAACGTAGTAAAAGATAATACAGATAATAAATTTGATTTTGCTGAATGCTTTTCTTAATCTAGAAAACCTTACTGGTTGCCAGGCTATCAATGCAGATGCAACCTATGTTTGAAATTTGAAAATTAATTAAAATTTTTGATTACGTATTTAGATAATTGAAATAAGCAAATAGTGCTTTGAGTGTACACTCATGAACATGTGTGCTCCACAAAAATTGCTCTCATATATTTGAATAGAGTATGTATAATTCTGACCTGTTTAGCCAAAAATGCTAAAGTATTGAATTATTCGAATTCATCAATGGTGATTAAGAAATATGCATGTGGCAAACAGTGTAAACTGAAAGAAAGTTATCTTACAACTTCATTACCTTATTAGTAAAGAAAAGGAAAAATTGTAACAGTGAGAAGATATGTGGAAGAAACTTTCCGTTTTCCATTCAGTTGAAAATGCATTTTTGTGATCTGTATTTCAAAATATCATCACTGCTCCAAATAAAAAAAAAATCAGTTCGAAAAGGAAATCAATACATAAAATACACACGTTTTGATTTCAAATACAACGAAAAGTCATTCTTTTCTCCCCTTTCAAACCTCAGTGAATGTAAATGTCCAAATCTAGTTCGGATTACATTCCAGTCCGGTAAAATAAAAGGAAGCTACAATAAAGAAAGAGAGAAAGGAAAGGTAGAAAAGTCTCAAAGTAAATAAAAACTGAAAGAGCACATAAGGAAAGATCCCGTGTTAAAGGTAATCAAGGAATCTATTGCGTTATCAAACAAAGTTAGGCTTAGCTCTAAAGGATATAAAATCGCTTTCAGAGTGTTCCATTTTTCTCTTTTAGCGGGTGAATGTTCCCTGGAAACTAAAAAAGATTCGGTTCTTCACTTTAAAAGAGGAAGAAGAGAAAAAAACTAAATAAAAATCATTCTACAAATACTTCTTTGCTTAACTTTAACCGACGCTTCTCGACTCGCATATTGGATTTTGAGTGATCTCTGTACATCGATTTTATTCATTACATTCCGAGCGAATAAATTTGACTTCAGGTTTTATTCGATTTCTTTTCTTTGATTTCTTTAATCTTCTTTTACTGTTTAGTCTGGAATAAATGGTTCTGAAAAATCATTTGTTAACCAAACAGCACTTTGAAAGACATCAATTTGCACTATTCTTTTAATATTATAACGCCTATTTTATAAATATTCTTCGTTTGTTCCGTTTAAGATAAGTTTTTATTTTATAATAAAAATTTAAATAAAGTTTTAACTATAAACAAACAATAATATTATTTTCACATCATTTTTATTTTTAATTTTATTTCTTCATTATTTATTAGGAATTGTAAACTGAGAAGTTCAAGAACTTTTTTTAAAAAAAACTATTAATGCAAAAAAGAATTTTATTTTTTATTAAGCTCTCGTTTCCATCAAAAATTCATTTTAATTTTTTTATTTGTTTTTAAGGGAAATAAATATAATTGATATAGTTGAAAAAACTTTTATCGATTTTGAGAACGGAAAAGTTTACTACCGTCATTGCACTTTTGATGATATGAAAATCGTTGTTTGGTCTGACGAATCAGATTTCCAATTATACCGAGCAGATGGTTTATACAGATATGAAGAAACCCTAAGAATCCACGGATTCCTGATGCCTAAAAGAAACTGTTCAAGCTGTTTGTGGATCTGTGAGGACAGGTTTGTGCGCTGTTAGCACGAAATGGGAGTGTTGATATGTCTAGATTCAATAATAACTGGTCAGAGATACGTAAACATCCTTTCCAACCTCCTGCATCCATTCATGTCCCACGTGCATTCCGACAGACGCGGAAAATTTCCACAGGATAATGCACCACCCTACAGGTCTATAGTAGTTGCACACGGTATATACTTGAGGAACACTCTTCTGAATTTCGTTCCAACTCTTGGACATCTAATTCTCCTGGCAATAATACTATCGAACATATCTGAGATGCTTTCCAGTGCTGTCCTTAGGACATCTGATGTGATATTGAAGAATATGTGCTAAGCATTGACTCAAAAATAGGAGGAACTCCTTTAATATCAGGGGAAAACCCTTCTGCATCACTAGCAAATCTTTCATTAGAAATAAGCCCTTCTGCTTCAACAGAAACAGGAGAGGAGAGATACATAACAACCTGCGGAAAATAAGGCTATTTCCAGATTCTAACAATAGGAAAGTAGTCAAAGAGATGACCAATATTGAGTACCATTTTAATAGATTCACCGATAAAATTGCTTTAAAAAAGAAATTGCCAGGTGACAAACAATTGGAAGAATATCAAATATTATAAGAGAAATAACATAAATTGAGGTAAATAAAAGCACCTCTTAGCAGCTTTTTTAGACAAACAGAACGATTTTACGTGCTTCATAACGCATTTTGAATCCTTCGTAAATGTAAGATGGCTTCAGAGTAGCAATTTGGAACGGACTTAGAACCAAATCGACAAATTTATAAAATTTCGTATTTGTAAAAATTGCAATTTAAGTTATAATTATGGTTGTCCATCAAAGCAGTTTATAAAATTAAGTGAATTATGATAAAATTTATAGACCTAGGAATATCCTATAAAATATAAATATATTTGATTTTAGTTGGGTCGTATTGAATGAAACAAATTACCCAATCATAAAGCTAATTGTCATGATGTAAGTAGGGTGGATCAAACTTCCAATTCTGTCGAATTATTCTGTCTTATCGTTTTTATGAATTATGTTATGAATTTAAATATTAAAACAAGTTTTAAAGTTGAAAAGTTTTGCAAAAATAACTGTAAAAAATTCATTGAAAAATATTTTTGAAACAAAAAAATGTATCAGCTACTAAATGACTCTCCGAAATATAAGAAAATTTTATCAATATGCTAAAAAGGCGAAATAATTCAAGCATAAGGAAATGATACTTACCAAGCTTCAATTCCATAAGTTTGATCATCCTCATTTTATAGATAATAGTAATCAATTTGGTGAAGAATTAAAAATTATTTTTAATTTTTTAAAATATGGATTTGATACAAATTTTACTTAAATGCAATGTCTCCTCTAAACTGAATTGTATAAGAATAATCCATCTATGAACCATTCCACTATATGAAAAATCAAAGCTTATTCATTACATTGAATTTTTTTTAAAAAATTTATTTAATGGTTGGTGAGGGTGAGCCAAATCTAAAGATATCAAAAACATGTTGTTGTTGTTACTTATGGTACTTGCCATGAACAAGCCTCGCTGATACATCAGCAGATTCTAAGCCGAAAATATGAGTCAAATAGCGCCAACTAGGTCGAAGAATATGACCTAGATACACACACGTCACAGCCCTTTTTAAGGGACGGACTTCATTCATGCACATTTATTGAATCGTCTCAGATTGTAATTTAGATCTGGAACAGAGAATGATCACCTCTGACACAGTAACCCCAGTGGTATTACTCTCGATATATAGGACTTTGAAACGACGACAGATTTGACGAGTATCCTCACTCTCGGGGAATCTTGGGCCGGTGAGTTTCGAACTCGCAACCTAAGGAGTGAAGTCCAACGCTCTACCAACCAGGCCATTCCGGCCTTATCAAAATTATTTATTATTCATAAGGCAAAAATATTAAGGAGTAATTTAATAGGAAGCAGTTCATTTTAATCGAGTACTAATAATTGTAATCAAGTACTAACATTCACAAAAAATTCACCAGACAGCATTACAATCGGATTGATTCTTTATACTATTTAGAAGCAATTGCTAAAATCCTAATTTATGTATTTTTATCCGATGACTTTTGTATATTCGTTAAATTTAACATTTTTAAAGATTTATAAGTTGGAAAATTTCGTAATTAAAGAATAATTTGATTTAGTATTTTTTTAAATATATAAAATAGTTAAAAGCGTAATAAGGATTAAGGCATGCAGATTTTCACATGGGCAAACGTCAATAATTTATTTCCACTCTAGAACAATGCTTAGGCATGAAAATTTTCATATGGTTAAATGTCAATAATTGAATTTAACACTATAACGTTTAGGATTTCAATTACTCTTAAAAGTCGGTCGGTATCGTTTCGATTACGTGTTATAAAATATATGAAATGTAACTAAGTAATTGCAAGACTGTTGTTCATTAGGACTTTGTTTTAAGACTTCTTAATATTATTTCGTGTAATTATCATATATTTTGACTCTTTGTATCATAAAAAATGGCAACAAAACAAATTCTTAATCTTGTAAAATGAAATAAAACAATGATTCATTAATATTAGTATAAAAAGCAAAATCGTAATTTTTGAGAGAATGCAAGTTTTTTAAAATTACTATTTATAATTATTTTGTATAATGTTTTCTACACACTTTCTTTGCTATGGAAACTTTGATATTCAATTTTTCCTGTACATTTCCAGCATTCCATTTTCATGCAATAGACACGCATTTTGTTAGTTCCATTTCCTTTACAATCTTTAGTTTCGCACTTTTTGAATTTTTAATTACTTTAATTTCATTTTTAAATCCGTTAAATTCATTATTTTTTACTAGAATATTATCCATTTTATTTTCATTTTCTTCAGATTCTTCCCAGTCATTTTCATGCAACCTTATGTCTTCATCGGAATTTAAATCAGAACAAGACAGCTCACCACTATTCAATCTATTTTCAGAAAACTCTCGCAACAATTTATCAATATCATCAGGGCTTAGACCTTTTCGTTCGGAAATCGAATGCTTTTTTTATAAGCAGATAAGCAAATGCTGTGTAAAGAAACACGTAGACACATCAATTGTAGAATAATTTATTCATCTCCGCTTTGTGAGCTTAATGACGCTGCTTTCAAGGTCAAACAAATTTGTGATAGTACTTACTTCGGGCAGTTTGTTTTACTTGGAGAAATATCGCTTGTTCAGCAACAGCTATTTATAGTGATTTTTTTTTGTCTTGTTGTCGAAACGACACGAGTGGACGTTCTAAGTATGTTTAATTGTAAAATATATTCTCATTAACCTAGAACCACGAAACGTTTTCTTTGCAATCATCATGGAAAATGGTTAAAAGTGTCGAAAAACTTTCAAATTCCTTTCAAAAATATGGAAAAGTGAACAAAAAAACAAGCTCTGTTGTCCAATCGACAACGGCGGACACTCTGGTGTTAAAAGTTACGATTTATCATTTCATTTCCGTTATCTTATTCAGCTTGAAACGTGCTGGGATCCTGCCACAGGGGTAGCGCATCTTCCCTGTGACCTGGTCGTCCCGGTTTGGACATGGAAGTTCGTCTGTGTTTTTTCTGTAAGGTGTATAAATATGCATCCCTGTAAAACGGGGCTGTGCAAGCGAATGTGATGAGTAAGAAGGAAAAGTCGTAAACTTGGCCCTAGTTGGCGCTACTACAAAAAAAGAAACGCCGATTAGGCATAAATCGCTGACTACCACAGCGAACTTGTTCATGACGTCATAAGAAACAACAACAGTTTGAAACATTTATGTAATCTTTAATTTAATCACTTATTCCAATAATTATTTTTTGAATTACAGATGAAGTGCAAAATTTTAATTATCATTATCAAAAGTATTATAATAAGTAATAAAAGTATGTTCTTATATAATACTGATTAATGAATTTAGCGATATAATTATATATATATTAATAAAATGAACATATTTGAAATTATATCTAATAAGTAATTGTTAAATTATTATTGATATTTATATAATTTTAATTTATACAGTTCTTTATAAAAATAATTCTTTTGTACAATTTTGTCTTGAAGTAATCGCCTGATTGCAAATTAAATTTAAATATAAATCAGACAAGGAAAATTTAATAAACCTTAGCTTTAATTTCAAAAATTCTTTATGGAAGAGAATTGCTTTTTTCATTGAAATATCAACTGTATAATTCGATATAATTTATCAGTAGTATATATTATATCGAATGATCTTTAATTTAAAGCGCATTAAAATAAATGTGGCATCACAACTAGCTATTCTTTCAAATTAGATTTGAATGTTTCAGAATAAGTCATTCCCAATTTCCCCTTTTAAAGTATCATATTACTACAAGACACACTTCTCATTTAATTGAATGTGATCAAACAATTTGAAAACTGAAAGTATTTATCCTCTGTATTTGTGCTTGAGATAAATAGAAAGCATTTCAAAGTATAACAATTTGTCTGTATTTACGCTCTTAATGTAAATTTGTTTCCGTTTATTTCAAATATGAATCATGATATTAAGTTGATACTTAATAATTCGTTATTAGAATGTTTTCTATAGATATTTATTTTTAAAAAAATGTATCATGAATATAGAAATCATAATGGCCATTGCATTTCAAACAACAATAAACAAAAAAGGCTCATTTTCATGAACGCTTTAACGTTTATTTCCTGTTCTAAAAGACTCGTTTCTCTAAAATATCTTTTTACGATAATTTTAACATATTAGAAATTTTTATTGTCTATTAAATGATATAGATATAAACAACCAAATTATATATCAAAATTATTGATTCGAATATATTTGATTAAACTAAAGTTGGAATTTGTACATGGGATTAAATTTTGAGGCTTCCATAAATTTTGTTTAAATTATTCTTTTTTATTCTCTACATCCTAACTTATTTTACAAACGGATAATTATATTTTCTGACTTGTATTCAACATATAAGCCCTTATTTTTTATTTATATTATTCTCTCGTATGTTGTATAGAATAAATTTTCATTTGTTTTCCTCTCACTTTGAATTAGATGAGAATTTATTAAAAAAACGAATTTTTTCATGAAAAGTCTGAAGTTTTCGAAGTTTTAATTAAAGAAGATACAAACGAAATTTTCATGAAAAAAAAAGTTAATTAAAGATTTTCTAATGAATTTTACTGCGTGAAAAATAATCATAAAAATCAAAGATAAAAATTTCGATTTTAATTCATTAGTTTTTCTTAAAACTCCAATATCCAATCAAATTTTATAAAACAGAAATAATTTAAAACAAACCTCAGCAATAAATATATTTGTATTTATTTTTTCTTTTATTTGGCCTTCACTTTTGAATTTAAAAATAAAAAAAATCAAAACATTGTTTTATTTTCGAATTATTTTAATTTTATTATTGATGAATTAGAAAATAAATCAAGGTATTTTAGAATCTCTAATCGCAACAAAATTTGATATTCTACTTATCTATCTATTCTTTAATCTCTGATAAATGAACATGGGTAGGGAAATTTCCCTTCTCAGAATTATCAAATTCGGCACAAGTTTTTCATCTCTTTGGATACTACGAATGTATCTGAACACGAAGGTCTTAAGCTAAATTTCAGTTAAATGTCTGCATATTTAAATATTAATACGATCCAATAGAATGCGAAATAATTTATGCCGCCCGCCAAATGCATAATTTTTCCAATGCTGTAAATGTTCAACAGTTTAAATATTTTGCCCAATATTGTAAATTTCTAAACTCATTTTGGTATTTCAATTGAAAGATGTAAAACACGAAGTAGAAAGTCAACTTTGGAACGTTTGATACTTAAAGTCAAACTTCCATCTATTTGATTGAGTTTTTAAAGAAACTGTTGAACGAATAAAGGAACTTCTTTCCGCTAAGCTATTCTGGAATGCTGCAACTTTCGGATTTACAGTCACGATCTACTTTTGATAAGGTGTCGTAGAAATGCAAATACTTCGAAATTCAAAATCCTCGAGGGACGACAGGAGTCTTATCTTTTTTAAACAAGATTTCTTTTCATACGTTTCCCCACAAAAATAAAATCTTTTTATGTGTGATTTTATTCAATACTTTATAAAAACTATAATAGTCTAATACAAATTCAGAAGAGAATCACAATTTTAATTTTTTAGAAATTTCAGAGTAAAAAAAAAAGGGGAATGGTCTCAATGAAACTTTCACACATACTTTCTAATAAAGCTGTTAACCCCAAAAAACCCCTTGCATGATATTGACATCCATTAGACACGAAATATTAACCTTTTGTATGAAATAAGTATTTTCATTTATTATCGATTGTGTTACGATGAATTATAATCAGTGTAGTTAAAGACGAAGAATAATTTTAACTTCTTCTCATAATCCAACGGCTATTTATTTTCCTAAAAATTATTGTTATGTCAGAATATCAAGAAATGCAGTTTCCCTGAAATATCATATCAATCGATAATATTGCATATTTATGTTCAATGATCTGTTGTTACGGATCTGTAATATCGATTGCCAGAAGACGGTTTCACAAATAACAGATGAGATACAGGATCATAAACCCTCGACCTCGGAAACAAACTTTACTATGATTTGGCAATGAAATGGATTCTTCAATCTCCAGGAATTTTGGCAATATATCTATCTAAACGTGATATAGATTGATCTTTCTAGAACCTTCTCTAACCTGTCTTAAAAACTATAAAAAGCCAAGAGGACGAACGATCTCGTATGAATCAGTTGAATGGAGTTCAGATGATTCAAGAAGTCGAGTTTTGGATCGTTTGGAGAGATTTGTTGTCAACTGTTGAGAAAACTTTGGGTCCTGTGTTGCGCATCCAGGGTATAATAAAATCAGAAATCAGTGAGCAGTCAAGTTCGGCTAAAGCGAATTATCGAATTTTGTTTGAGAGACGTAAATTATCGTGAGGATTTCTATTTCTGCAGAGTTCTTTCTGAATGTTTTGTGCTGCTAAGTATGCCTACTACGGATTAGTTACTTGTGTACCATAGATTATGTAATGTTTTATTCATATCTCTATCTCGGCGTTGTTTTGTTGTCTCTGAGGTCGTCACTTCATGTTTGATAAACGTCTTTCTTTGGTATTAAACCTGTTGGCCTATTTAACCACTCTCCCTCCACATCGAATCAGTTATTTTTTCTATTTTTCAAATTTTTCAACGAATTTGCAGAAATAACATCAACAGAGAAGAAGCAGGTCTGAAAATTCCATCTGTGATAATTTAAAGTTTAAATTTTATGTATTGAAGAATTCAAATATGACGATTTTAATTGAAATAGCAAATATGTTTCATTTTCAAAAATAGTGATATTTTTTTAACATATATTTTTAACAATTCATTAAAATAACATATACAGTGGAAAAATATTAAATAAAAATTCAGCAGAATGTATACTCTGTCATAAAATTATTTACTGAAAAACTGTTCAAGTCTGTAATGCCTTTTTAGGCAGGGCTCTTCTCAAATTTAGTTTTCAAAATTTATTTACACTAATTCGTGGTATTATTTTTTCGCTCTATGGATAAATATTTATTAATCCCATAAAAGGTGCAAACAAGTTATTTTAAAAAGGTTTTAATTCATTTAAATTATACTGAAACCTTTTTCAAATCTAGTAATTTTATTAGTAATTTTGATTTCAAATTTAATTAAATTTATTAATCCAGGAAACTTCATCAGTAATTTCAATCAGGCAATATATATATATATATATATATATATATATATATATATATATATATA
>JAOUZG010018917.1:1701768-1719976 GCA_026289955.1 Argiope argentata | reverse complement strand
TATATATATATATATATATATATATATATATATATATATATATATATGAAAGTTAATCCGTTCCTAATGTAATGCGTTCCCTCCCCCCCCCTACCTAGTTATTGCCAAATTCGCCAGATTGAACTCAACCGTGACTGTACCTTTGTTTCAAGTGCCTCCGAACCTCCTTAAAAGTGGAGTCATCTTAAAGTGGAATCCTCTTTAAAAGTGGAGTCATTTGTTGTATAAAGGACAACATGCGTATTTCCCTGTTTCAGAGAGATCCATTATATCTTTAAGGGAGAAGACCAAAACATCCAGATGTCAAACTGTTTATCTATTGCAAATGTACTCTTCACATTTTTGAAAAACCATCAATGCCAGCAACCGTTGTCATTAGGTGTTGAAATTAGGTGAACTCTAGCCGATGTTTACTTTGAATTGAATATAATTAACATGCGTTCATGAAGGGTCAGCAACAAAGATGAATCATTTACAAACATTCCCATGATTGACTGGAGACCAATGAGAAACTAGTATTGAGCAGCTATTGGGTAATAAGGAACTCAAGGTCACCAATGAGAAAATCAGAGGCGGAGATCTGGTGGAAACAAAATGCTTTATATTTTTTGAGGTGGGCTGTGAGGGTCATTTAGGGAGGAGTCAGAGAGAAGGGGGGGATTCGAAGTTACTCTTGATTCTTGTAAAAATTTCAGATTGTTTCTAACTTCTGTGTTACTATCCACTCGATAAAGAACGGTTTGGATATCTGGAACGGCGGACCTTGGAGAAGTCGTTTGAGCCAACAATCTGAACGTTCTTTTGGTTTTAAGTTTCCGACATGCTAGAGGAACTATTTCACGATTAACTTTCAACTCTTGTGGGAATTTTGTAAATAATATTAAAGTAGATGAGAACAAGCTATTTTTGTGTACATATATAAGGCTGTAAATAAAGGAATTGTTAGTTGTGCTACAATTTTATTTGATCGATCAGGATCAAGCCTTTACACTAGTCTGACCTTGGCCAACCACGGGCAAATTTTTCAGTACAATATTTACTAGGACAATTTTTTTATTTATATTACTATCATGGGTAAATTTACTAATGCTTTTTTTCATGAAAGAAACATAGCTTGTTTTCTAAGGTGGTCTTTAAATCAAATTAACAGATCTTCAAAGGATTACAAAATTGACTCTCTACTTTTAAGTCATATATCTATAATTTGGGAACGCCAAATTTTTAACTTTTTATTTAAAGGTAAAACAAAATTGACTTTTTTTTAGCAAAATTAAATTCGAATATTTTGAAAGTCCATCTTACCTCCTTCTGCCTCGCAGATCAAAGTAACATTCGACCCTTCGTCCACTGGTCCAATAGTTTCTTCAATCCGCTGTCCACTCTCGTCCATTATGTTAACCTCTCGAGGTGGAACTGCAAAAAGAAAAAAAAAAGACTCAGAGAGTAAAAAACAGGAGCCAGAACGGATCCTCTACATGCACTCGTTTCTGGAGCGATCGTATCGACAAATCGCTCTATACGTCACGGATGACTCGAACTGGGCTTCGCAAAGAAATGGGTTTAAAATCTATTGGAATGTTGGACTCGTCTCGAACAATTTGCGAATGGAAATGCGATCTTCGGGAATTGAAAGAATCGAAAAACTTGAACGGCTTCCTTCCTCCTGATTTTATTATCCCCGATGCAAAATTGCTTATTTTATCCGGAAAGTCCGACGCGATTCATGAACTCATGATGGTACAGGAGAAATTTCTTATGCATTCATGTAACCAATTCCGAAAGGGACCTATCCATCTTCAAATATTTTTGTGTACACTCGAAGTAGGGGTGAATAACAAAGTGCCAAATGGAACATTCTGTGCTTAAAAGCGGCAAATAATGTCTAAGGCCTATGATTCTTTTTTATAAATTGTTATCGTTTTACATATAATTGAATATACAGCAAGAAAAAATTTAATGTATACACTTGCTAATATAACAGCATTTTGTAATTAAAAAGTCATTCAATCAGAGTAGTTACTGTCTAAAGCCGTGTTCCGACGACCCTCGGGCCTTCAAGCGGGCACGCGTTTCCCTCTTACCCTAGTTAATGCGTTGCTACCATTCAAATAGTTACTAAATAAAACAACTTTTTAAGAACACAATATTTTTCTTAAATAAAACATTTTCTTTTAAACACAACATTTTTCTTTTCTTTTTCCTAAGATCCTTTTTTTTTTTCATTTTACAACTGCTGACTCCAAAAATATAAAATGTAGCTAAGCAACGCCAGAATCAAATCATAGCGCCAGCACGTTTGTCACAAGAAAATAGGTTATGATTACAGTTAATAGCCAAGATGTTATAAATATAAAAATATTTAAAAATTACAAAAATATTTTATAAACTTATAATATATGCTGTAAAATTTAATAATTATTATTTAAATAAATATTATAAAGAACACAACTTTCTAATAATTATTTTGATATTATTAAAATTGCCGCTACATCCTCCTTTGCGGGTTTTTATAATGCTTTGATATTTGTTCAGTTTACGAAAGTTGTCGATAAAGTGGACAGACATTAAAGGCCCCCAGGAAACAGCAAAAGAGGGAAAATGAGGGAATGCTTGCCCTGAAGATTTGAGGGGAGTTAGAACAGGGCTTGAAGATTTGAAAGTTTGTAGTCATCTCGCATGCTGTCAAAACATTGACGTAGAACAATAGCAACAAAAAACTGAAGTTCATAAAATAAGGAGTTGTAATAAGCATAAACGTTGAGAATATAACTAATTGAACTGTAAGATGATTATTTACATTTAAAAAAATCTGAGAAATATTAGAAATACTATATGACTTAAATTGGGGCTGAATTTTCTATTTAATCTAATTTGGATTTAACGGCTTCTTCAGCAAGATATTTTTAATTTGCAATCAATAAATATATCATTCCTACTCGAAAGCCATGCACCGTTTTGTTCTTTTACTATGCATTTTCCTTATTTTTCGTCAATTCTTCAAAAATTCGTTAAAAAACGAAGGCATTGTACATTTGTTAGTACAGACTGCAAGTTACTTAGGATTTAATTATTAATCCTTCACAGTTGCTCATGTTTAAATCTAGTCATCCCGCATACAGAAATAGCATTGAGTTGAACCAAAGTATATAATATATATATATATATATATATATATACTGAACTTCATAAAATAATATTGATTAAGCAAAAACATCAAGAACTAAAATTCATTTAATTGAACAATAATGTATTTATATAAAAATACTTAAATATTGAAATATTAAAAACACAAAAACATTTTCACAAAAAGGGTTCGCCGGGATTAGGGATGGCTAAAGTTTTTTATTTTATCTAATTTGTGTTTAATAGCTTCTTCAACAAAATATTTTGAACTTCTAATTTCCAGATATATAATTGCTATTCCTATAGAAGCTATAAATTCACTGTATTTTTACTATGCATTTCTCTCTTATTTTGTTCATTACACAATTTTGTAATGGATGCATTTTAACAATATTATGTAATTTCTAACCTAGAAAAAAGGAAAATGTAGCATTTTATCTTCGTGTTAATAATATTTTAAATATGAATTTAAATCTTTCACATATCCTTCAGAATTTTAAATAAATATACTACTGGATTATTTGATTGATATTTCTTTCAAATAATGATTTGTGTTTAAAACAGAACAAAATTTGGAATTGTAATGTAAAGATGAAAGAAAAAAAAAGAATCTGCCGGAGAGATTTTTATCAAAAGATGCTGTCTTCTAGAATTCTTAAGTTTTCGGAATTATTATTTACGGTACGCTTAATATTTTTTCGGAATTCTTTGATTCCTGATACAAAATATGATTCACTTATTTTTTTATTTAAGTGATTGAAAATAAATAAAATATTTACGCATTTTGGATATCAAGGCGTATAAAAAATACATTTTTAAATTTTTAGATTCGTAAAATCTTTTTTTTTTACTTTAATAGATTTTAAAACTTAGGAAAAGGGCATATTTTTAGCTAAAATTCTTATTAAAATTTCAAAGCAATACCTCTAAAATACAAATTCCTATAATCCAAAATATATACTTGCCAAGTTTGGTAGTTTTTGATTAAAAAGATTGTACGTAGAGCGCCAGCTTACCCGCTACATACGTGCAAATACAAGTTCATCTTTATAATAAGCGAAGATAAAAACTACCGAATAAATGTTACATAATAGAAAATTAATTGATCTCAAGAAAAATAAAATCCATTTCCCAAAATGCTGAAAACCTTATTCTGCGCAAAACTGTGACGTTAGAGCAAATGACTGTAAATATTAATTTATTTTTCTTTTCTGTTATGATATTTACGGTATATAGTTTAATTCTTAAGAAGTTAAAAAAAGAATAAATTACCTTTGTAGGAAATGAAACAGAAATAAATATTTCAAAAACCTTCAAGATACTTAATTATATTATAAACATTACTTTGATGATATTATACAGTATTGTAAAAGTTGGAAAATATCGTAAAAGCGTAAGTAAAATCTACGTAATATAGTTATTTGGAAGAAAATAAAATACTGCATTTTTATTATTATATTAGCTGACACTGTGCATTTATTAAGAAACAGTGTGAAAGGAGTTAGATAAAAAATTATGTATCACTTTTTACAGCCAAAAAATAGGTAAAAATATTAAATTAAAAATCTCGGGCTCTAGTCACTTAACATATTTATTTTCATCTGAGTTTTCCCTTTATCAGACAAACAATACTCATACGTTTTAATCAAAGAGAAGGTATAAATAACATTAACATTGATCAGCATTTTTATTATTTGTTCATAGTTACATATTTTATTAATTACTATTCAATACATTGAAATTATATTCTTATAAGATTATTACTAATAATTCTAAGTAAATATCCTGATAATTTTTAATTATTTCCTCTTTCATAACTATCTTCAAATATTTCTTTGATTTTATTTTGCAAACATATTCACTTCGATAAAGATGTACAATTCATTCGAGAAACTGAGGATTTAATCAACGTGGATGGTTATTAAAAAAAAATTCTGCAGTGCACTATTTATTTAGAAAATTGGATTTCATTTCTTTGCTTGCTATTATTTTAATAAATAGCAACCGCTATTCATTCCACGCAATCGAAATAAAAAGAAAAATATCACTAAAGCTATATTGAAAAAAATTTCATTGAAACATGTTTTAATTTATTGTTCGGTTTGTTCATTTAATTAGATTCTGTGAGTAATTAATCACAGAAAACTTTTTTTATTTTGCATTTTACGTGAAGTAAAAAACGTACAAAATAAGTAAAAAAAAAACTAATACTATATATTTAAAAAAACCTGTATATTTTGTTTTAAACCTGTTTCTAAAATATTTTAATTCATTAGTATTTGATATTTTATGACAATAAATTTAAATGATAAGATATATGGTCAAAATAGCTATTATATATATTATTCATTATTACAATCTGTTTTATTTATTTGTGATGGCACTCGTTTGATAAATAGTCAATTATAAGTTTTAAATTTAATTTCACAAGAAATATTTTCCGTTGGGTTTCGATGTATACATAATCAGAAATATTTGAACGAATGCCCTTGTTTAAACATTTTTTGTAAGCTTTCCCTGTATAGTATTACCTCAAATGTAAATCTTGATATCTAACAGAAAACTGAACTCATGTAATCCTAAAGATAATCAGAAATAGACTTTAATAAAAAATGGTTTAAATAAAACTCAGAGATTATAAAAAATTATATTACTAAACATTTTTTTAAAAAAATTCAATTAGCAAAATGATTATTTTGCTTTGTAAACTGCAGCTTAAACTATGAAATCAAATCTCAATAAATGTTTATTTAATAAAATTGAAGATATTTCTTCCTGTTTAATAATACTTAATAATATAACATGAAATACAGATAATTGAAAATAACTATCATATGCATAACTAGCACTAGCATATGCATTTGCCTAAAACACGTCTAAAATCTTTTTAAGATATATCTGTGAACTTTATGCTTTAACAAAAACGTCATTGCAAAGAAAAATTCTGAATTTCCAGAAAAATATTTACAAGGAAACTCTAACTTTCGTTAATTTAGATGAACGCTTATTAGATTAGATTAATTTATTAGATTTAGGTTTATTAATATTCGAAAATAGACTTCGTGTTCAAGACCCGTTTCATCCATCCGATTCACACAATAATTTAATACAAAACTGCACTTGTGCTCATAAAATCCTTTTCTAATTTTGATAATTTTTTAAGTCAATCCAATTTTAAGTTTTCGCGTTTACTTTTGTCTGAAGGTATAAACAGAAAAAATGCCAATCCATTGCTAAGTTTAGCTAAAAATTTGATCATAATCTGCAACATCTCTTTACAAAATTATCCTTTTGGTTTGTAATTATCATATTAATTTATATTCAAACAGTCGGAGAGACAGACTTCCCCTGTACGGATTTTACCCAAAACTTAATAGAAAAACTACAATTTTGATGTAATTACTGTATACCCAATTTTATGGGTCTATCTCAAGGCCTTTTTTGAGAGATTTTGTTCAGGAAGACTAAACTGGCATGTTCCAAAAATATACGTTTCAAACTCAAGGATGTCTAAAACGCGGAGATTTGACAAATTCCTAGTTCGAATTTTTTTGATCTTTAAAATACTTTCTCCGTACTATGTATAAGAGAATGCAAAAACAGAATGATGTAACTAATACATAAAAGTGTAATATAAAATGTAGAATTTTCGAAAACTACTTTAGAATAATCAATATCAGAAAAGACATAAAATGTCAGACGTCCCATGACAATAAACCTAAAACCACTTGCAGTTATTTTACAAAGCCACTGCAGATTACTCATACAGATCGACGCAATTAGTTATTTCAAGGGCTCGCATAAAAATCGAGCCGCAAAATCCAATCTCGACCACAAAACCAAAGGAAGTTTTCAACTTTCAACTGGTAAATAAAACGATGATCCCCCTTCGAAAAAGTTTCTCCATGACTTCTTGTCATGCTGCGAACAAGACATTATCTTTAATGCCCCTGATATCATTATCCACAGGAAAGAAATACTAAAAGTGATTACAGTTCCATCTTGCTTCATATTCTCCCCGCTCTCTTGTTCCTGGTAGCGAAAAGAACAGGGGATTGTCTTTCTTCTAAGAGGTAACTGCTTTGACTTACTCCATCCCAGTTTGGAGGGATGGGATCGGAATTTATATAAAGAGAAGAAACACTGCGGTGCTATTTGGTGGATACATTTTTAATATTTTAAGATAAGGTGTATTGTTTTCAAGGTGCTTTTGATGCGTTTGTGGATGCGGGAAACTATCACTAAGGCTTGTGAATGCATCTCTGTGTTTTGCGCAGCTATGAGGCAACTGTAAAGTGGGTTCTTTTATTTTTTTAAAAAGAAAAGAGGTATATGTTAGTTATACGACTTTAATAGTAAAAGGAATAGATTGTACGACTAACAGTAAAATCAAAAGAAGAAAATTCCATGACCACATAAAAAATTAAAACGGTTTCCAATATAATACTAAAAAATATAAATATAAAAAAAAAGCTTAAATAATTTTTTAAAAAGAAATGGAAATAATTTTTGAAGATTTAAAAATACTAAAAAAATTTTTTTAATTACAACTTTGAGAGAATTAATTATATTGTGCGATATATTTTGCATGAAAATTTTATTTTTCCTAAAAAAATTACGATTTTTTCTTTGCATTGAGTATTTTAGAGAAAAATATCAAACACGTTTGGAAAATTCTAATATGTGATTTTTAATATCTTATTAATTCTTCTATGCTTTTTAAATGAAGTCATAATTTTGAGTGCTAATTTTTTGCTTTGCCTTTGGATCTTTAGAGTAGTTTAATGGTACGATATAAAATGTATTGATACAATAGAAAACTCATTACACAGACTCCTTTCTAGACATACAATAACATAACACATTTTTCCTTTAATGTAATGTATTGCAAAGAAAATGTTTATTTAGAGAAGATAAAGGGTAACATTTTCATATTTATACGCAAGAACTCAAAATTCAAAAAGGAAAAATGCTTGTAACATATGACAGCTGATATGGCAAGAAGGTAACCAAAGACAATTAGGTTTATGTTGGGCGTTGTATCATGAGGCTTAGTTAAACAGACATTAAAATAACAATGAATGCATTTTTTAAAAATTAATTCTGCAAAGTTTAATACACGTCAGAAATAATTATTTATGCCTGTTTTGAAATTTAACTATAGTATAAATCTTTATGGCTATTTTTTTTGAAATACATAACTTTATTACATAAGTATAATTTATTTTTAGCAAAATGTTTTAAATATTAAAAATTACACTTTATCAGTTACCTAATACTCGGTTATTATTTTGAGAAGTGATATTTATGGATTAGCATTTGAAAATAGTGTTATATTGGTTATTGATTTGATTTGGTACATGGCATATTACATTTTTTTTATTATTTATACTCAAAGTTATTATTTTCTTTTATAAATGCCTTTAAATTTATCAATTTCATCATTTTCAACAACTAACGAGTATTAGGTAGAGTCTTTAAAAGACTAGATTTTATGTTTTTAACATTGATGAATAATCCAAACTTATTATTATTGAAATATGAATAATTTAATGAAATTATTGAAATATGAATATTTTGGGTTTGGTTTATTCAGTGTTTTATGTTCGTTGCCAATGGAATTTCTCTTTATATGACTTTGCTATGAGGGATTTTGTAATTTTAGACTTTTTTTTTTGTATTCTGTATATTTGCAAGAGAATTTTGGCGAAATTTTTAGAAATTTTTTGAAGGGCACAACTCATGCATTTGAGGATAACTTATTAAATTTAATAAGATTCCGGAGTATTATTTTTCCTTTTCAAATCCTTAATTTTTTTTATTGATGACTTGATGTATCATACACATAATATTTTTCAGCATTTAGAACTTACGTTTTGTTCTTTCAATGTTTATTTTAATATATTAATCATTCTTATTTTCATTTAATGTTATGTATTTAAAACATTAGCCCGTTAATCTTTTTAAATTAATAACTAAACAAATTTTGAATTGTCGATATATATAATATAGTTAAAATCTAGATCAATGACATAAACGGGTTTATTACTCAAATATGCTAAAAATGATTGGTCGTGGGAATTGTATCTTCCTTCCCTTATGACTGAAAATAATTCAATAATTCACAATGAAGATTATATCATTCTATTATAATACATTTTTGCATAGAAGATTTTTCAATAGAAGTTAAAGAATGAAAAGTGACCGTCCTTATTTTATGAAATGCGAAACTGGGATAACTTTCTACCTTACATCACCAGACTAAAAAAAATCTAATTTAATTTTTAGTTTTTAAATTAACTACAAAACGAAGATGCATAGATAAAACCCGTACCCAAACTTAATATCTATAGAATAGACAATATTTGAACCAAATCCAACAAGGAGTTTACACTATTGTTTTCATTACGTTTAAAAATATGTAAATGGATAAAACCGGATGATTTATATACCTCAAATTTGGTGTGCGATTTATGTTACTAAAAGTGCAAATCTATGTGAAATATTTGTTTTAATCAGTTAGAAAGAACGCGTATAAAATACAAACTGGAATTTCGGATATTATCAATCGGATACTACGAATGAATTGCTATAGGTGATACGATAGGATGGCTCATAAAAACAAAACTTACACCAAAAAATGTATCGTAATTATTGTACGTTAATGCTATGCAAGTCTATTTTTGGCATATTAGAAATTATTTAAAGTGTTGCTATAACTGTATCTAAATCTGTTTCACAAAGACTCATAATATAATAGTGCGGATCAAAAGTTAATATTCATTCTTACAGGTGAAATATAGACAATTATTTAATTAAAGTTCTTAGATTCATAAAAAAAGTACTTAAAAACTTTAAAGAAAAAGAAGCAGAAATTCACGAAAAAAGAAACAAAATTATCTCATGATAAAAGCAGTTTTAGTTTAAAATACTTCCTTTCATATTTTAATTCTGATATGACGAGGGACGACGCATCTGAGTATTATTAATATTAAGCTAAAATGTGACTGCACGCAATTGAAATATTTTTTTTCTCATAGATTTATAATCTGAGTGTTGCTCCGCTGTACTTAAAAACTCTGTTGATGAAACGGTATATACATTAAAAAAATTTCTAGACGAAAAATTATAGGTTTTTCGAAGTAGTTTTGCCTTTCTTTCCCTTTTCTATAAAGCCTTAATCATTTTTCAGATTATAATGTTGAAAAAATTATCATTTTCTAAATATTAAAATAAAAATAAAACTGATTTTTAAGCGTATAAAGGCTGAATTTTATTTATTTTTTAGTTAATAAAGTTGCACATTTTTCCATACTTTCTTACATATAAATACTATTATTTTTTAGATTTTATTTTCTTGAATTAAATGAAAAAAATTAACTGCCAAGAAAGTTTTAAAGTGTGAAATTTTAAAAACTTTTTATTTAAAGTTCCGTAATCTCAGAATAAATAATTAAGTGAAACATTAACAACTTGATAAAAGGAAACCAAATTTGTATTATCATGTCAGAACATGATGTTGTTTTGGGGATGAGTTTTTTGGAATCAACAAAAATCCGTAGGCTAAAAATAAAAATTTTATTATCTGCACTAGCCTTTCAAAATATCAGCTTTTAATACCGCGTTGCCATTTCATTTACAAAAGCTCCGATTAAAAAAATCAATGACTACAGTAAATAAAACCCAGAAAAATGTCATTTTGAGCACGTGATTATATGAAATGAAATAAATAGGAAATACGATGTTTTTTTAAAACAATAAAGGCGAGACAAAGTTTGTTAGATCGTTTTCAATACTAAAGTAACTCATTCAATAAAACAATTAAAATGAATAAAAATATGATTTAACTTGCACGAGCACGTGGTGCTTGGCAGCTCAAGAAATTATTGTTCTGACATGGTGCATTGAAATATGCGTAGCAGATTTCATTTTAATCTTTATTTATTCTTATGTTTATTTTAATAAGATACCACAATTTACATTAAAAAAACATACTAAAATTGTTTGAAAGCAAAGTTAGATATATAGCCAGCGGGAGTAGTTACCTCCAAAGCAAATTTGTGTTTTAGATGTGTTTCTTGCAACATATGGAAGTTGACATTTGGTATTAAACTGCAGGTTCGGACAGATTCATGTATCAAATTTGATATAATTAAGGGATTTCGTTTATGATTTACCGCGTTTACATGCCTGTGAAAGTAGAATTCGATGCACGTTGAACCTATTTTCGGATTTCATTCGAAATTTTGTAAGTGTACAAAATATATATTAAATCTGCTTAGTGAATTGCATCCATCTAGCTCTTATCATTTTTAGTAAACATTTTAACTTATATTAGATTAACCAAGCAGAAAGATTTCCTCTGAACGGATTTTGCACAAAAGTTGATAGAAATTATAGGACTTAAACACTACAAACTTAGTGTATAGGTCATTTATCGAATTTCATCTATCTAGATCAAAGCGCTTTTGAGCTAATTTAAACACATACAGACCTTTTTTTAAACCGTTTTCTAAACTCAAAGAGATTTAAAACTTGGAGATTCGTCAAAAACCTCAAATTCGAATTTTTTTAGGATTACAATACTTCGTCTATTTCATATACAAGAAAATAAATTCAGACGCATGCAAAATTCACTAAATAATTCTTTTTTTAAAGTAGTAGATAAATACTACTACTAACTGAAATGGGGTCGATGGGAAACTGATCAATATGATAATAGTGATTAATGTTAGCATTCATCACGTGTTCACAGGTGCTAACAAAATCATTCTCGACGAAATAACTGATAATAAGGAATAATTTTTTCCATTTCATTAAGGGGTGTTATAGCGCATATCGGCGTTTAGAGAGGAAAAAATACAATTAATGGTATTCCAACATTTCCATTAACCATTCTGATTAAATCCTATGATATAACACATTTTTTCAGCCACAATGATATTCAAACTGATCATAATGTCAGCTTTATATAGAGAAAGGGGGAAGGGAGAGAGAAAGTAATTTTATAGCTTCAAAAATTCCTGAATCAGTAATTCTTTCAAAATTTTTAGCAGTAACCGAAATCATATGAACATATTTTCACATTACAGCTTACAACATACTTAATCTTTTTTATAAAATTGAATATTTGTAATTCTTTATTTCTAATTCACTTATTGACTCAACTGCAATATCACCATCTTAGAAATCATTCTGCTTAACAAGTAGAAATTCAGCGCATGCTTGATTCTCAGAAAAAGCAGAGCAAGTGTTATTATTTTACTTTTTAACATAAGAACTATAAACCAGTAATATAAAAAATACAATAATGTGAAGCATCTAAATGGTGGCTATCTACATCTGTTCGAAGATGAACTGTCCATTGGCTTGTACTTTCCCATATATGTAGAAACGCAACACAAATATGTTAAGACAAAAACAAATCAAATTTAGAACATGATCTTGTTTCTGTGCTTGTAGTTATGTATCAAAACTTAATTTCATACAGCCGAAACTAAGGCTTTAAAAACCATACTGTATTTTCTCGTACTTGCATACTAACCATACGGCAGCGCTTAAACGCCAAAAAAATCGCCACATGATAAATTTTGTAAAAGGTTATCATCATGCTTCGTAGCTATCGTTTGTCTTCATGCAATCAATATATAAGTTCAGGAACCTTTTACAACAAAACAGACAAATCTAGTGTGTAGGGCTATGGAAATTAAAATCTGAACACTAAGGTCAATCATTTTCTTGCTTAAAGTCCACAGTTTAATGCAGTGACTGGAATAATACATTTATTAGATAGCAAGCATGAACGTTTGGGAGAGACCTCTGGTTTATATCTAAATTTCTACCACAAATTGCAACTACACGGATCAAGGTTTTTTATTTTTCATTTCTATTCTCATTTGAATATGCATGGTTATTAAGAAATCCATTTCATCCAAAAAAAAGTTTTTTTTTTTTAATTCTTAGGAACGTCAACTTTTGTTCATTGCTAAAATTGAAATGCCATTTCCCAGCTTCATAGAAGTGAGGAACATATTGAATGGATTTATTAGATACAGTCCATTTAATGGGATCATTTTATGTCATCGGATGCATAGGTAAAAAAACGTACCCTATGGCTATAATAAAAATAGAGGAAAAATTTTCTTGGAGTTGCCCGTAATATTGGTGGATATATTTGCAATTAAAATGTTGAGTTTTCAATATTGAGTATTCCCCGGTATTATCATACCATTTTTTCTAGTAACGTAAAAGTCAATTTTTTTGAGTAAAACAAACAAAGAAAGAAAATAGAAATAGAAAAATATACCCAAAAAGGAGGGAAGAGGATACAGGAAAATACATTTTTCAACTTTTGGAGGAATCTTTTAACATGTCATGGAAGTTCATAATCGCAAATATCCCCACCAATAGATAATTTATTGGGTCAATCGTACCCTAGCAACCATTTAGCTACCTACGCAATTATTTAGATCAGTTAAAACTTTGAAACCATAAAACTTTTTTCTTTATTTTCATTATGTTAAAGCATACATTTTCCACACTGGATATTTTGGTCGATCTCTTTTATTTTTTGAACTACTTTTTGTATATTTTATTAACCCCCAGATGTGTTGTAAACTATCTTAATAAATACAGCAAATTCACTTTACTATAGATATATAATACTTCGTTGTGTGTACGGAACGTGGTTTTAAGTTTTGAGAAGTTAAGAGGATTTTACCGGTCACTCTGTATATAGGTTCATTTTGTTAATATTTGACGAGACATATTAGAATATTTTGTTGCTTAAATGCACTTAGGAAATTTTTAATTAGTAACATAAAATGCAGGTCATAAATAAAGTAAAAATGCATCTGACACAAAACCCCAGTATTTTAGCAAATATGAAAATTCATATCGAAATTTTGCAATAACGTTTTGTATGCTAATATCGCGTGACGCGCAATATTCCATGAAAACAAGCACAATAATCTATGAAGAATGGGAAAATATATAGCTTTTTTCTTCTTGGCTTTGAGAAAACAAAAAGGGCGTTTTATCAATCGAATACTCTCTGTTCCTCCCTTTTGAGGAAGGCATTTCTCTTGAGAACAATGAATTGATTCTCGCCGCCCAAGTGGGAGCAGAAATGGCGTGTGATTGGCTACCCCTATGGAAGAAGGCACGTGCTTCCTTTCGGATGGGTTGCGCCTTGACCAGTAATGCATCTTGGGACTGAATCATTTTGCCTAGTCCATTACGTCGTTCAGATCATTGACTTTAATGGAATACCTATGGCTATTAGGCTAGCCTTCAATGGTTATCAGTTAAATGCTTAGTATATGATATCATATTTGAATAGAATGGAAACGAATCCTCATTAGCATTTTACTGTAATTTTTATTACTGAAAAATAAATCTATGAATTATAAAACTCATTTTTACCAACAATGAAAAGTTTCGTATAAATGAGCTAATATGGATATTTTAAATACTTGAGACATATATATTTAATTAAATCATAGAACCAAACGTTGTGTGTTATTACACAAGTTTAATTATGTAAGGATGTTATCATAGATCTTTTTAAATTAAGTTTAAGGAACTGTTTTCATGATTCTTTAGAATGATTTAAAACGAAAATATAGTTAAGATAATAAAGGAAGTAATGTATAATTTTTTGAAAACTTTGCATTCTTTTATTTTCGCTTTATTAAAACGTTTTTACTATGCACTCTTTACTATGTTTTCTGAATAAAGGGTGATTGTTGAACGAGTTTGAATAATAACTTTCAGATGAAAATCTAATTACCTATTCTTTGGTAAAAATAATTATAAAATAAATATCTAAATGTGAAAGCGTGCATAATAAAACACCCCAAATGTCTTTACAAATTTCGAAGTACTGCTTCTATGTTATTTCTATTATCATCACTTTGGGTTGTAATAAGATCTCGGCGTAGGAACTGGAGGCATTTCAGATGCGAGACCCGATTTCACCTAAGAGCCACCATGTAAGTTAATCTGGGGCATGCCAAATCCGTCTACGGTGTAAAAGTTTGGAGAGGGCTGTAACTCAAGTGCCATACTCGTCATCTGACCTTAGCTCAAAATTATGAGGTCCATCTCAAAAAGAGCTCTAGTGATGCTGTAAAAAGGTACGTTAACATACTATAACTAAACTATACTAAAATCCCACTGAAATATCCAGATTCCTATCCAAATTTATTATCTGAATTCATTCTTAAAGAGCATCGTATTGATCGAATCAGGCTTCGCTTTCCTTAGCAATTATTTATTTTACCAGATCCAGGTGGAAGGAAAGCCCTTAGAATAGAAAGAAATAGGAAAAAAAGGTTTTTTTTCTTATCTAAATTGTTTCCACAGAATGCAACTGAGCGTAGCAGGCATCATTCCCCATCCTATTTGAATATTCATGATCATTAGCAGTCCCACTGCCTCGGAGCAAACGGCTTTCTTTCACACAAGGCTGGCGAGATCGGCCATCGCCAAGATTCGGTTACTTGCAGAAAAATCTTATCAGCTCCATTGAAGCAGGGAGCAACTTTAACGGGTCTCTATCAACTGATCTAGTTACGGGGGCGCTTTTAAGCGTTCTTACACAAGCTGATGTGTAATGGGGAAGGCTTTCAGTGTTCGTTGAAGTGAATCCTTTCGGAAACTTTAAACCAATTAGGAGGAAAGCATCCCTCTTCTGAAAGGCATTTTTCGAAGCGCTTTCAGTAGCAGCAGATTTTGGTTAGTTAAATTATGCATTATTTTTGATGAAAGGATGTGGAATATAAACTGGGCCAATTAAAGTATGCCTAATACAAAATACTTCGAGGAAACTTGTGTTCTGAATAACGAGTTTTCTTTGAAGCATTAAATGCTATTAAGTATGCTGGCTGTATGTTACAAATTTAGGATTCCAGAAAAATTTCAGGAAATATTTTTTTAAAAAAATTTAAGTGTACATTCTGCATAAAAAGATACCACAAGCTTTTTTTAAAGATTAAAAAATATTCTTTTTTTGAAAATTATATTAAAAAGGAAATTAAAATAAATGCTAAATATTTCAGATTGTCTCCGATTTGTAACTCTCTTACTTTTTTCTTAAAAGAAAATCAAAAATATTTAAAGGAACAGTCATCATTCACTAACTGGCTTAAATTCTGAATAATTTTCAATCAGAAAAGAATGACAGTTCTAAATTTTTATATATTCTTATGCAAATCTAAAATAGTGTCTATGAAATTTCTTTAACACTAAAGTTACCACGAGCGGGTCAAATGACCCGTTTCCAATGGCAATTCCAACGGATAGATGAATCGCCGGTAGGTTTAGTGTTAAAACCTTGAAATCTCTTTCTAACATAGAGTGCAAAAGAAAATACTTCAACGAAAGTTGTTTTTTTGGAAAACTAGTTTCCTTTGAAGCATTAAATTGTATTAATATGTTAACTGTTAGAAATTTTGGATTCAAGAAATAAAAATTAAAAAAAAAAATACTACACTTTCTTTTTCAAATATAGATCTTGTATGAAGATATTATGAAATCTCTTTTAATGAGTTTAAATTTAAAATTACATTAAGTAGGAAAGGAAAAAAAAAGGCTAAATATTTCAAATTGTCTCAGATCTATAAATTTTAAACATCATTTTTTGCGTAAATGCCGAACAGAAATATTTAAAGGAACAATCATTATTCATTAGTAATTGAAATTCTAAATTTAAATAATTTACTTTAAGAAAAGAGAAGCTCTAAATTCTTATATAAACATATTTATATATTTTTCTGTAAGTATAAAAATGTGTCTTTAAAATTTCTTTGTAACATATAACGTAATACAACATATTGCGAAGAAACTTGAGTTCGGAATAAAAAGTTTTCTTTGAAGCTTTAAATTGTATTAGTATGTTAGAAATTTTGAGTTCAAAAGATAGTTTGAAAAATATTAAAACACATTTAAGTATACATTTTAAATTAAAAGATAAGAGAATATTTTTTAAAGAGTTTTCGCACAAAAATCATGTCAGTTCTTTTGAAAAATGTTTACCCGTAACTGTGTAGGAGAGTCCAAATGACTCCGCATTGCCCATTAGCCCTAATTATACCGTGGTATTTTCAAAATGGATGAATTATGCTCTCAGTGTCTTGAAGTTACCGGCGCTATGCGAAGGAATAACAAGTCTTTCCCATGATCTGGGTTTCCCGGGTGCTTTTTTACCCTTTCTATTGGTGAGTGAAAGAGCTCACCCCCCCCAACCCCAGTATAAAAAAGAGGGTTGTGCAACGAGTGCGTGAGTGTCATCTTCATATGAGTGAGAAGTCATTCTGCCTTCAAGAGTTCAGAGGCATTTACTATCGGAAACTACTGCCCAAACTCGGCTTAGATTTCGATTTCGTCGACAGGTTTGTGTATGGAAAGTGCCTTAACTAACTTACAATATCCTTCAAGTTGTTCTTTTAGCAGTAAGTTGGAAAAAGTCTAAGTATAAACATTTTTGTACAAAAGAGTTCATCTTTTTCAAACAATTTATTATTTATGTAGTCATTGACTCCAAGTATTTGAAACTTAATTCCTTTAATTCGAATAAAGTAAAAATAATGAGTAAACGTTCTTGAGAACATATTTCATAATACAGTATTCTTCATGTTTCTTAACATTAGAGTCATTGTGTAAAATATAAACTGAGTAAATAATTCCTTAAATTATTGTTTGGGTTTTTCTTACAACATCTTTTCCCCATTTCATATTACAGCCTAAATTTTTTTTTAATATTTTTGGTGACAACATGATTTTCAGATTGCAGTGTGTTTCCAAAATAAATTGCGATGTTGTTTACAAAAGACAAAAAAGAAAAAATAATAGTGGAGTCATTTTGACTACATGTCTCTCTCCGCTTGAAAAAAAATTATGTCTCCATTTATAGTTTAAATAGGAGATAAGAAATGTTAAAAATTTCAAATTGTCACAAATGCATAACTTTACTACAGCATTTTTTTTCCATAAAAGAAAAACAGAAATATTTAATGGAACAATTATAATACATTAATATCGTCACGCTCTAAATAATTTGCTTATTGAAAAGAGAGACAGATCT
>JAOUZG010018917.1:1669382-1698356 GCA_026289955.1 Argiope argentata | reverse complement strand
ATATATATAGTACGAATTTTCAATCGTTGATAAAATACTTTCAAGTAAACTTGTTTAAATTTTCTGTGGATGACATTTGATTTTAATATAGTTTTCAAATATTAATTCATTAATTTTTTATTTATTAATTAAAAACTAACTTTTTTGCCAAACATTTTAATTTCCACGCCGCCAAATAAATAATAAATTCAGTTTATTTCCCCCAATACCAAAAAGGTTTAGCTTAACATGTTTTCGGCCAACTATTTTTAACCATTCTGTTTATTTTCATAAGGCTTGATGCCTTTAAAATGAAACATTGTGAATTAATCAATCTTTCTGATCCCTTTTGAAGTACTTTCGAATTGAAATAATACAGAATATAGAAAATTAGAAATTTCTAACCCGTAAACCCGTATAGTACCCCCAACTTACAGGCGTTGGACAAAAATATGGGAACACCTTGTGAAATGCTTGCTTAAAAGTGATAGTTGATTCTAAATGAGC
Organism: Argiope argentata; assembly: GCA_026289955.1. NCBI lineage: Eukaryota > Metazoa > Arthropoda > Arachnida > Araneae > Araneidae > Argiope > Argiope argentata. Next base: position 1,697,870 of record JAOUZG010018917.1, on the reverse strand, counting down.
CTGTAGGTTGCACTGATGTATTTCCTCATTAACGCCATCTGTACAATGTCCTTAATACGTTGTAAGTATCAGATGTTGTCAGACTAGTGTTCTGTATAGTTGCTAGTGCATTATGTCTGGGCTAAGTGAATTCTAACGTGGACACATTGTTGGACCTTGAATGGTAGGTGCTTCCGTAACCAAGGTAGCTGAAGTGCTTGGTGTCTCAAGACGCACGGTATCGGGGATTTTTACTGCATACAGAAACAGCGGAAAAACCTCTACTAAGTCATAACGTGGACGAAAATGTGTGTCGAGCGATCGTGACAGACGGGCATTGAAGATGATTGTGACGAAAAATAAGAAGACGACAGCTGCAAAAATCACTTCTGAAGTTAATGTCGGTCTTAGAAACCCTGTCAGCGTTAAAACAATAAGAAGGGAACTCTATAAGCAGGGAATTGCAGGTCGAGTTGCAATTCCAAAACCCCTCATCAGTAATGCAAATGCCTGTAACAGGAAAAAAAGGTGCCAAATCCATAAAACCTGGACGATGGAGCAATGGAAGACGGTCATTTGGTCAGATGAATCTTGTTTCACGCTGTTCCGAACTTCTGGCCGAGTTTACGTCTGGCGAACGCCGTCACAAGCATACGACTCAGACTGCTTGCTGCCAATTATAAAACATGGCGGGGGTTCTGTCATGAGTTGGGCAGCCATAATCGTGGTAATCTATGGACCCCATGATTACCTTGCAAGACGCATTACTGGTAAAGATTATTAACCATTTTGGCCGATCAAGTCCATCAAATGGTACAGTATTTGTTCCCCAACGGTAATGCTGTGTACCAAGACGATAGAGCACCTATTCACATCGTCCAAGACTGGTTTTGTGAGCATGAGGAGAATTTGTCACATCTCCCCTGACCACCACAGTCACCAGATATCAATATTATTGAGTTTTTGTGGTCTGCTTTAGAGAGAAAGGTGCGTGATCGCTATCCCCTCCATCATCTCTAATTGAACTTACCACTATTTTGTAGGAAGAATGGTATAAGATTCCCTTGAAAACCATACAGGACCTGTATTTATCGATACCTAACAGAATTCAAGCAGCTTTAAATGCTAATGGTTGTCCAACATGGTATTAGGCATGATATTATGTTTTTTTAGGTCCTATATTTTTGTTCGACCCCTGTATATAGGAAAAACACACGTTTTGAATTGTCACAAGTGGTTTTAAATCATCAATTGGCGTTGAAAATTCAATGCTAGAACAATTTTTTGATCAATTATTTATAGTAACTGCAATTGTTAGACCTGGTTAGTCTCGTTGGTACGGCGTTGGATTCGCATCCCTTTGTCTGCGAGTTCGAGCACCATATATAAAAAGGGGAATGGAAAATATCCAGGAAATTCCCTTTCTATTTTGCCACTTAGTATAGGGGCTCTTTCATATTTCTGTACATATTTCTATTAAATGTAATTATTTAAAAATAGTAACTGAAATAAAAATTTTCTTTGCTAACGTAAGTAGGAATTGATTTAAAAAATGATTTTTATATTACTTGTTTTATATTACTTTATGTAGAGATGTATTTTAAAATACTATTAGCAGAAATTAAAACAATATATTTATTTAGGTTAAAATGTGAACATTCTATTGGAATGTGATGAAAGGACATTGGCACAGTATTAATCGAAAAGTGTATTCCCATAAACAACAATTGTCTATATGTGAATCATTTGTGACCGATTCTGAATTGGATAGCTATGTTAAACTTCCTGTTGGATAATAGGCCAACACATTGAAATGGAGTCATGTTTATTGGATTTATTTATGTTTCCGTTTTTAGAATACCACTAAATTTATCATTCCGAAATAAGAATTGTTTTCCCATGTCTTTTGATACCGTCAAAAAGGACAGAAAGGTTAATAATATTATTAGAATATTTCTCTGCTTCTTCAACTGCCTATATTTCATTGTCTAAAAAATCAGAGTGTGAAAAAAACCATTAGAAGAGTACAAAGAATCGTCTAGCAGTAAATCTGTATGTAATCGGAGAATATTGTTTGATTGAATGGCGGAGTAATGGCAAAAATTCTAAAACAATGTGAGTAAATAATATACTTATCTGGAGAATAAAAATGAATTTGCGATAGTGCATGGAATATGGTAGATATTTCAGAAGAACAAACAGAGCATGATGAACGAAATTGGAATGATATAGTGGGACTGTAAAGAATAAATTGAAATAAAATATACGAAAAACGATTTGGTCCATCTGCGAAAATGGAAAGGTATTTTGGTAGATTTCTTGATGGTGTTGCGTGCAAAATGTTCTGCAGAAAAGGCAAATCGAAAAAGAGGTGATAAGTTTGGAAAAGTTCAAAATTTTATTATTAAATAAGAAAAATATCTATATACAAACTTACCTATCACTTTAAGCTCATACATATAGCTCAGCGTCCGATATCTTTTGTATTCCACACGACACCTGTAGATTCCTTGATCCTCGCCCTTGACCGGATCTATGGTGAGACCTGGATTTCTGACGTGCAGGTCAAAGTGGACACGCCTGCCCAGTTGCTTACTGGGGAAGTGTTTGGACTTTTCTATAGGTCCCTTCCTGGCATCCAGGGTGTAGATGGGAACCTTCATGTCCCCTTTGTACCAGAGCACCAGGGTGACGACATCGTCGCTGGAAGGGGCTGTGATGTTGCATGGCATTGAGATCCGCCCTCCGGCCACAGCGTAGTATTCATGAGCAGTAGCTGAAAAAATAATAAAATTGACGAGAAAAACTTTTTTAAAGAAATGTTTCGTACATGCATTCAATAAATGGTTTATAATCTATACTTTATATATATTATGTTTTGTACTTGCTCTATTATATAACTATGGTTTTGATAATTCTGATAATCTCTTATCTTAGTTTCGATAAAGAAATTAGAGTTTGTTTTTTAATATTTTTGCTTACTTTTGATAAACCAGCAGGAGTGGTCTCCTCAAAAAAATCTCTCATACTCTCTTAGAACTATGTTATCCCAGAAAGTGCCTTGGTAAGCTTTAGCTCAAAAAAGTTTCAAAGTATTAACTTTTGGCTTGAATTTAACATTTTTGTCGGGAGAGAATATGATGCTTTGTATTGAGGATTTTGTATCCTCAAAACGTCTGTTCAACAAACTGAGAATTTATCATTTTTGAGACGTTAATTTTTCGGTTTTAGCGTTATTAGAAAATAACGCAAATGGTTGTCATATTTGGAGATTTATCACCAAACAAATCATTTAAAAAAAGAAATTTAATTTTTAATTCAAAAGCTTAAGTCAAAGGCGACGCTGTTAAGTATTTTGTTGTTATTAAAATATTTTTTTCATGTTAAAACATGTTGTTGTGACGGCTTGATGTTTTTGAAGTCATAAGAAACGGGTGTAAAATTTTCAATTTATCGCTTTGAGGGCATCGGTTTCCCGCTGTAAGGATTATTAGAAAATAAAAAAGATAGTCAAATTTGACAGCTTATCACAAATAAAAAGTTACGACTTGAAATGTATGTCTGCCATGTACATGATTCTCGGAATGCTTATTCTGATAGCCGAATAATTGTTTCACACTTTTTTTAAACCGGTTAATGACTTAATATTAATTAAGACAAACAACGCCTTGAAAATAATATTATCTTATAACATGAAATTTGAGATAACAGGTTTAATTTTTTTACTGAATTTATTTTATTTCATCTCTTATATTAAAGGTAAAATCAGCAATTTAAAATTATTGCTAATTTTACCTGTGATATAAGTGAAAAAATAAATATTATATGCATAAAATATGGATAGGAAAATATAAAATTGGACAAGTGCAAAGCATAATAAAGATTTAAAAAATAGTATAAGGCTATTTCTCTAGTTTATACCATGTAAATTAAAGGCCGCTAATATATCATATGTTTCATGAATTATGAATATTAAATGAAAAATTATTCTATATTAAAAGAAATACAATAAATTCTAAATAATCTTGAAATACAATTACAATTGCATGTATTACAAACTGGGTTTATTTTGATTTATTTCATTAAGTGCCGCTTCAAACTTTTTTTTGTATTTTTTTGTATTAGGTTTTTTTATATCTTGTATTTTATTTACTATTTTTTGTATTTGTACATTTTTTACATAAATATTTAATGTTAGTAATTTAAAAATTTCATAATAAATTAATGCTAAACATTGGTAGGAATATTCTTATACCTTAAATATTTTGAACCTTTTTGGGAGAGGCCATTTTGACTTTAATTTCAAATTATAAACCTGATCTAAGAAACAATTATAAACTTTTAATGGAATATAAAATTAAGGTTCTGGGAAATTCCTTCAAATTTAATAGAGAATCATCAAAAGTTTAATCTATTTTGAGAAAAAAAATTGCAGCTGCAACAAAAATATTATAATGTAATTTTTTATTTAATAATATATTAATAGAAAATTATTAATTTCATTTTAACAACACATTTACAAATTTCTATAACGAAAATATACTGAATATTTAATGAAAGTTTCATGTGTCATGGTTAAAAGTAAATTGCATAAATAAAAGTAAATATTTGCCCATATAATTTTGAGGAAGTAAAACATATCTTCAAAAACTACGTTAATGTTACAGCAAGAGTTTCTCTGCAATGCAATAACAGAAGTATGCCTTTATTTCTTTTTATGAAGAAACTAATGTTCAAAATCCATTTGCTCTTGAGATTTTATACTGATCTCTACTAGGATCAAACTATGGCCTCACTGTGAGGTTTTATCCAAGTTTTTTCCAAAAAAAATATCTGAAATATGCATATTTTTTTCATAGGAAAAAAATCCCTTAAGGAAGATCGAATCCATGGGCGCATTTAAGAGTGCCCTTAGAGCTATTTCTAATTTAATATAATTAAATTATCCAGAGATCTGAATCTACAATGTAATGTCAACAGTCATAAGGGATTATTCAAATAATTCTCATCAAGAGGGGAAGAAGGGCAGGATTGTTAAATAGACAACGTCGGAAATTGCCGAGGAGTCCCTTAACACTTCTCAAGTGCACAGTGCTTTTAGCAGTTTTAAAAAGAAGCTTTAAGCTTCATTTAATGACAAAGCCTAGACAATCAAATTTATTCAAGTCAAAATCACGCATTCATTAATTTATCGTCGAAACTTATTCCAGAAATATTCCTAATTACAAGTTACTAGTTATTCCTTATGTCAGTTTAAAATTCTAAAAAATGTGGACCCTTTTAGTTTTAAAAAAAGGTTTGACAATATTATTTTACAACATTAGAGTGTAAAAGGTAGAGTATTAAAGAAAATTGACTTTTGTTTTTTAATATTTTGCTTAAAATAATTTTATATTTTTTCTGTCCACGTTCTTTATACGAGAAATATTGAAATGGAGCTTTCGGAAACCGAATGTAACTGAATTTTTTTTTCAAAATTTGTTACTTAAAACTGCTGAATAACAATTAAATCAAAAGCAATAAAAATTGTGGAGAAAAGAAGGGGCTTCGAGAATAATATTCTTTCAAGGCCTTTAGAAGGTTTTATATGACCCTGATGTCTTTTTAAATTTGAAATAATTACATGAATGTGGACAAAAAGCATAGTTAAGCAGTAAAAATGTTCTATAAAAGTATAGATGATTAAAGATTATGATATTGAAGGGTAAATTACCAGAACTTCTTTCATCCGCCAAGTTAACGACTTATTTTACATATAAGAAGAATCTTTAATAAAATTAAAAGTTTCTGAAAAATATATAATACATATATTAACGTAAAAATCATTTTTAAAATTCATTTTTATTTTCCTGCAGTAAATTTGATTATAGTTTAATAAATTGTGCATCTTGAAGAAAATTGAATTTGAATTCAGATAAAATCTCCGATTTGGATTTGGATTTAAATTTCTGGCGCAAGATCCTGATATAGAATATACTGCGCCGAAACAGTGTAAGATTCCTCCATCAAGCTAAAATTAGTTTTGTATTGTAAAAATGTAATTGGCTGTGTTCAAACTACTTAAATGATAAAAAAATGAAAGTTATTAAAAACCAGACTATATTTCATGTAAAATTCCCACATCTTTAATATATAAGAAAATGTTTGGGTGATGATTCTCACCCAATAAAAAATCCAAATTAAAATGGTTGGATTTAAAATGGTTACGTCGAAGGTCAATAAAGCGGGTGCATTCTATCAAAATGTGACGAACAGTTAACATAACGCCACAATCATCACACATTGGGGGAGGCTCGGAAAAAAGTAAAAATCTATGTGTCAGGCGAGTGTGACCAATACGTAGTCGGGATAAAATGACATCATAGCGTCTACTTAGTTTTGAAGACCAGTTGGCCAATTGTGGTTTAATAAAATGGAGCTTGTTGTTAGTCTCCATGTCCCATTGATTTTGCCATTGGCGATAGCACCAACGAATTATAGTTGTGCGCATATCTTTATAAGAAAGACGTTGGGGCAAAATGACGCTCGCTGACTTAGCTGCTGTATCGGCGATTTCATTTCCAGAAATACCCATATGCGATGGGATCCAGGAAAGCAAAACTCTAATATTTTTCCCACATAGAAGGCGGTATATCTTCTTCACTTCCTGTAGAAGCGGATGATCAAGAGATGACGAGTTTAAAGCTTGCAGAGCACTCAGAGAATCTGTGTAAATAACAGATTTATGGATCTGTTGTTCATCAATATATTTAAGGGCTAAGTAAATAGCAGTTAATTCAGAGGTAAAAACAGAAGTAAAAGGATGAAGTTTATAACTTATAATGCGATGACCATGGACAAATGCGCAACCCACATGATCAGATGACTTAGAACCATCCGTAAAAATGGGTTCATAAGAGCAATAAAATTCCCGATGGTGTTTATAAAGTGAAATAAAAACCCTGCTATCAGTGTCCGATTTTCTAAATTGTTTGAAAGGGTCTTCGTAGTGCAATTTATTTTCTATCCATGGAGCTGAATTCAGATTATCATCCGCGTATATCCGTATATCACTAAAATCATTTGGTAATATTCTTCGAATACGCAATCCCAAATGAGGTATGTATAATTTGCGGGAATTAAACAAACGGTCGTCAACCTCATTCCGGATTTTCTCATGAAGAGGATGTCGTTTATTGGATAAAATACGGTAAAAATAAAATAATGATAGCTTCGTTCTTCTATTCGACAAAGGAGGCTCAAACACCTCAGCACACAAACTAGCTACTGGTGAAGTCCTGAATGCTCCAATGCATAGTCGGAGAGCCTGATGATGGACAACGTTCAAACGTTTGAGGTAAGATTGTCTAGCAGAGCCATAAATAACACATCCATAATCGATTGTTGATCGAATGATACCGCGGTAGACTCTAAGCAAGCACGTTCGATCGGCACCCCAAGAAGTATTGGATAAAACTCTCAGAATGTTTAATGACTTCAGACATTTACTCCTCAAATATGCAATGTGCGATAGGAAAGTCAGTCTTTTATCAAAAATTACTCCTAGAAATTTGTGTTGATCCTGAATGGAAATTGGACTACCACTCAAAAACAACTCTGGCTCCGGATGAAGAGGCCGTTTGCAGAAGTGCATAGCGACTGTTTTCTGAGAGGAAAATGTGAAGCCGTGCTTGTCTGACCAATCTACAATGTTATTTATCGCTTTCTGAAGCTGTCTTTCAATGTATCGCATGTCTCGGGCGTGGCATGAAATTTGCATATCATCTACATATAGCGTCTTGCTAACAGTTGCTGGTATAACAGATAAAATAGGGTTAAGAGCCAATACAAATAGCGTCACACTTAAAATGCAGCCTTGTGGAACCCCTTCTTCCTGACTAAAAACATTGGAATAGGTATTACCAAGCCGCACTTTAAAATATCTATGGTGTAAAAAATTTTGAATAAAAAGGGGCAACTGCCCTCTAAAATTGAGGTCGTAAAGATTTTTCATAATTCCGTATCTCCATGTTCGATCATATGCTTTATCTATGTCGAAAAACACCGATACCAAATGGTTCCTTTTTATAAAGGCAGTACGAATATCCGTTTCCAAAGCTAAAAGATTATCAACTGTTGAACGATTCTTTCGGAAACCACTTTGGAAAGGAGAAATAAATTCATTTTCCTCCAGTATATGAACGAGGCGTGCGTTTACCATTTTTTCGAAGACCTTACACAAGCAGCTGGTCAGAGCTATTGGTCTATAGTTAGATGGTTCATGAGGATCCTTTCCAGGCTTTGGTACAGGAATTATTATAGCAAATTTCCATTTATCAGGAAACACATGCTCCCTCCAAATTCTGTTATATAGGAACAGAAGATTTTGGAGGGATCTATCTGGTAAATGTTGTAGCATTGAATAGGTAATTCCATCCGGTCCCGGTGCTGTTTGATAAAATCTCCGATAAATTTTCGCAGGTACAAAGGATTAGTTACCAAAATATTATCTTTCTTCTGATTTAGTAAGCTCCTTATTTTATGCATTGTGTACTTACAATATTTCATATACAAAATGAAAAGGTATATAATGAGCAAATAATTTATCCATATAAGAGAACAGATCTTTTTTAAAAATTTAACAACATTGAAATTAAATCTACGAAGATAAAATGAAAAGCTTACATTAATAGGGGCGCTTCTACTCTGGAAACTGTTTTTCTTAAAACTTATGTAACATGGAAAATTAACAAGTGTAGATGGAAGGGTTTCTTACCGCTTACAGCATTTCAAGAATGGCTTTTTAAACTTTTCCCTCCTTATAAATCATAACAATATCACTAATCTCTTTTAATTGTACTTTAAACTTAAAATTTTTTTTTGAGGGACTATAGTTAAAAAACATTAATTTAAATGTTCGAAATTATTAAATTAAACAAATGGATTAAGAAGAAATAAAGTAAAAATAATGAAATCAACAATGAATCTTTCATTTAATGCAAATCATTATATTTATGCAAATTAATAAATGTATCATCTAAAATCCAGAATAAATTATTATTTTTTTGGAATTGATATTGTATTTATATAAGAAGAAAATTCCTAAGTCAATGATTTTTATCATATATTTTTGAATAAATTCATTCAAAAACCATTCATCTTTTAGTAAAGGTAAAGAGGAAAGTATTCGGATTGTATTAAAACACATGATATTGTATTAAAACATATCATTAAGTATTGAAAACGGCATTAATCGTCATGTTCACTTTCGCCAAATGTGACAATTTTAGATAACTTTTAAAATGTTGTATCTTCATTTAAAATAGATCCTTATTAGTAACAGAACCGCCTTGTAAACGAACCCTATGATTGAGTTTTGTAACTGAAATGCAAACTTCCGTACGGAAAAGTCATACAACCATCTACAATATAGATTTTAATTCTCAATACAGTATTTTTAATATCATGTCAGAACATGATGTTGTTTTTGGGATGAAGGTTTTGGCGTCAACAAAGATCCTTTGGCGAAAAATAAAAATTTTATTATCTGCACGAGCATCTTTTAATAACTTGTTGTCATCAAATTTACAAAAGCTCAGATTTTTTTTAAAAAAAGTAATTACTACAGCAAATAAAACCTAGAATAATGCCATTTTGAGCACGTGATTATATGAAATGAATTAAATTGTAAATTGGATATTTTTTAAACATTAAATGCGAGACAAAGTCTTTTGGATCGTTTGCAATACTAAAGTGACTCATTCAATGAAACGATTAAAATGAATAAAAATATAATTTTACTCGCACGAGCATGTGGTGCTTGGACGTTCAAGAATTATGTTTTGACACGATGAAATACGCTATGCATATTTTTTTTAATCTTTTTTTATTTAAATTTTTCTGTTAGTAGTTAATGTCTTAATTTATATTCAAACAGCCGAACTGACAAACTTCCTCTCAACAGATGTTGCTCAGAATTCGAAAAAAAAAATCTACAAATTTTATGTAAAAATCGTATATAAAATTGCATCTGTTTAACTCAAAGATATTACTTTTCTATCTTTGTTTGACAGTCATTTTCCAAAAATATGTCTCTCGAACTGAGGAATGTGCAAAATGTAGAGATTAATTAAAATCTCGAGTTTGAGTTTTGTCAATTGAAATATTTATTTATATACTTTGCATTTGAATACGGGAAAGGAAAAATCTGTCAAAGATCGGAATGCAATATTTTTAATCATTACATATCGAAGCTCAACAGCTTTCGAGATCGTTGTACAACGAATATTCCAGTCAATATTATTAATAGTCTGGCGAATTAAGGATATAATATCATTCAATAGATTTTGAAATTATATATATATATATTTCTATATAAGAATGGCGAACTTTAATCCCACTGATGCCTCTTAATTTTAATGTTTCCATAACACATTGATTGAATGAATCTATTTATTTGAATAAATTGATGGAAATAAGTCTACATAAATATTGATCATAAAAGCATGATTGCAAGTTAAAAAGGCAAAAAAATGCTTGAGTTTTAAGGATTGAAGAAAAATGAATCTAAAATTTTGCCTACTTGGATACATTTTCACAAATTTGACTATCGGAATAAAAGCAAAACTAAATGTTAACATATCTGTAATTACAGTGTTTCCAGTGATATCATTGCGACTTATGTCTCCCAATAAATTTGCGGAAAGGAAATTCTTTAGCCAGAAAAATCACATGTAATTGCGCACAAAAATAAAATAATTTACAGTTCTTTTTTCAACTCAGATACAATCGCACATCTGTAGCTATCAGAATGTATCAAAACTGAAATTCCTTCTTTCTTCAATTACAGTATTTCCTGTGATAACATTAACAGCATGTTTCCCGATAAAAGTGCAAAAATGGAATCCTTTAAACACAAACGTCACATTAAATGCACACAATTTTACTCATGATAAAATTAAATAGATCTACGATTTGTTTCAATTCGATTAAAATCACTCAAACTTGATTATTAGAATGAACCAAAACTAAAATCCAGTCTTTGTGCAATTGCAGTGTGTCCTGTGATATCGCAGTGACCGTTTGTTTCCCGATAAATCCACAGAAATAAAATCCTTCAGACGGAAAGTTATATACAAAAGTAAACGTCAGCGCACTCATAATAATTACTCAACTCTGATTTAGTAGTCATTTACCGACCATTCTCAGAAGTTATTAAAGACTTCAAAGGAATTATCCAAATGCGGTTAAAACTTAAATACTGTTGCTGCAATACTAGTTCTATATAACCGCATGACAATAGAAATTTAAATTTTCATAAGGGGGGAGGGAGTGCCGTTGAAATCTTCGGTAAGATTAGAAACTTAATGGGTTGTTATGACCTATGCATATAAGCGACGATAACTATTAATGGAGAAAGTCGCAGTTTGTTGAATTAAAAATTTTTTAAAAAAAGATTTGTTTTATAATCACACTGGAAAGAAACTCCTTCTATGAAAGCTAATTATTCAATTAGCGCATTGATTTTTGTATACTGCACGCGTCACTGTCAAAAATAGTAACAAAATTGGACTTAGAAGAAAAAAAAATCAACAATACATAGCAAACCCTATTTCAAAATACAGCTACATAAGCTTTCTATTCCCATAATATTCACAAATAAAAAAAGTGTATTAATCTGAAACATAATGACAATTTTTTCTACCATTTTTTAAAATCTTTTATACCTTTTAAAAAGAATTTCTTATAGCACTAAACATGAAAAGAAAGTCAAAAAGATTCACGCTCATACATAAGAACCATAAAAAAACCCTTAAAATATTTGGCCATAAAATGATGTCGCCTACAATCACGTGTATCCTGTGACTGCGATGTTACATGAATTTAATCCGAAAGTAAATTTAAAATCCCTTGAATTAATTCATAAAGTAAAAGATATCGAAATATATATATAGAAAAAAACTGAATTAAATTTTATATGTTAACTATTCTTAATATATCCATATTATAGAAAAAAAGTAGAATGCGATTGTGCAATTGCGCATGTAAAATAATATGTGCTGACAGGATACTTATATCTAAGGATTTAAAACAGGGTGGAGGAATAAAGGGCGTCCCAAAATTAACTCAATATTTTAATTTTCTATCATTCGTACAGTAAAGTGTTCGAAACCCGATTAAAAAGCATTTGAAAGTTGATAGTTTAGTAAATGTAGAGCGTTACAAAATACGGCAAAATGCATTCATTGTTGAATAATATTACAAAAATACAGAAAGATTGGAGTCCACATTTGGAAAATTTGATTATTCTCTTCCTAGATCATGTGTCTTAACATCGTTGAACTTATTTTAAAGGGTCAAAGCTCTATCTGCACAAGCCAATATACTATGAAGGAGGAAATTAAACCCTAAATCAACAAAATTTAACGGCATTTATTAGAAATGGGCATGGAAAATTTCGACAAAAAAGTGCTTATGGGCCAGCAGAACTGCGGAAGTTATTTGTACCATGTGTTATTCCATACATAACTTTATCCTGTATATTTTATAATTCAATAAAAAAATAACAATTTAAGTAAAAAAGAAACTGTTTGTTTTATTTTATTCATATCTTACATTTAAATTCTGTTGTTGTTGTTACTTATGGCACTTTCCATGGGCAAGCCTTACTGATACATCAGGAGATTTTAAACCGAAGATATGCATCTCTTGTTTCAAGTAACGCCAACTAGGGCCAAGAATACGACTTAGCTACCCACTCATCACAATCGCTTGCAAGCCCCTTTTTACAGGGGAGGGGGCACTTTCATACATCTCAAGGATAACACACAGAAGAACAACCTGCTCGAGCCGGGACTCCCAGAACAACGAGGAAGACGATCTACCTCTGCGCCAGAGAGCCGCCAACATAGTGCTCTACAGTGTGACACACCCTTTTCATTACGTCTAAACTATGAGCTGTCAAATGTTTTTTACCATGCCAGATGTCATGATGTTATTTTGTGAATGAGATTTGTCAACGAAAATTCGTAGACAAAAAATTGAAATTTCATCATCTACACCAGCATCTCAAAAAAAAATAATTAGCTATTAAAAACAAGCCGCCACTGAATTTACAAAAGTTCTGATTTAAAAAAATATCCTAATGACAACAGCAAATAAAACCTATAAAATCATTTTGAGCACGTGATTATATGAAATGAAATAAATTGGAAATGCGATATTTTTGCAAACAATAAATGCGAGACGAAGTTTTTTGGATCGTTTGCAATACTAAAGTGACTCGTTTATTAAAACAATTAAAATGAAAAAATATATATAATTTGCACGAACAATACGAGCAAATTATATTTTATTAAATGAATAAAACATAATTTCCACATGGTGCTTGGCCGTTCAAGAAATTATGTCCAGACATGCTACATTTAAATATGCAAAGCAGATTTCATTTTTATCTTTATTTTAATATTGTTTGCCAATACTTTATTACACAAATGGTAGGAAATTCAAATTTTGCGTTAGTTTTTGGACATCCTTTAATTTCAGAACTAAATTTTTGTTTAAAATGCAGACGCATAGCACTCTCATTCAATTTCTCAATAAAGAAAGACATTAAAAATGATATACTTATAAACTTTAAACAAGTAAAAATAATTAATAAAACGCAAATATCGAATTTTTTTTCAGGTAGGCCAACAACTTATAATGATAAAAACCGGAGTTGAATGATCTCTCTTCCATTAGTCTTTTATAATCCTTTTTTATTCTCCTTAATCCAAGGATTTCAAATTTTAATAAACAGGATTAATGTCACATTAATGAAGGTTTCAGTTTCGTTATTAATAAATACACGATCACTCTTAAATTAAAGTAGCCTGCGAAAATACAAAGACACTTATCTGTTTTCTACTTTTTTTGTTTTGTTTTCATTCCTAAAAATATCTTAATAACAATGATTCTTATGTTTGTATCAACGAAAGATTAGTAGAAAAACCTTAAAAGAAAATTAATCTTCTCCTTTTAATTACTTGGCTATGTTTCAATTTATATACATTTATTTTTTGAGGAATATGATGGAAAACAGTGGCATTCTTAGTCGTATGAAAACTAATAAAATGAGTTGATAACATACGCTACTAGAATTACTGAAAATAATAAGAGTGTTAGTTACATCAAGCATTAAATGTCTTAATAAAACGAAATCAAATACAATGAGTGTTAGTATTGTTCGGAGATTATGCATTCGAACGAGAAGTATTTTAAACTTTGTCTACCAGGAATTTTAAATTCCAAAAAGGCTTATACCATACAAAGAAATATATAATAAATTAATCCGAATTATATTCTAAGAACAAAATTGGGAAAAATATTTTGAAAAATCTCCATATCTTTTGAAAATTGAAGTAATTGAAAGGTTATATTTAAACATTAATATTGAAAAACATTAACCAACATATTACTCTATAGAACTTACTTTTTAATTATCTTTTCACTAAATGTAAAATTTCGCTATATGTCAGATTAAAAATTTCAAAAGTTAAAAATGAAATACAGTATTTCGTGCATTTTTTCTTAAATATCTTCATTGTACTTTCAAATATTTTACCTATTGTTGGAGTTGGATGAATGATTTTTTTATTTTTACTTGTTATTTTAAATATATAAAATATAATTTTTATTTTTTTGTTATTTATTTTCCTATTTATTGATTAGTTATATATAAATTATAATCATAAGTTTATTGTAATTATGATAAGTTTTTAAATAAAAATTACAAATTAAACGTTTGTGATACTAAGATTTTCTTAAAATACTATTTGAAAATGAAATGACGCTGAAAGATATAATAAAAATATTTTTTACCAAATTTATTTCTCTTGGCACAGCTATTAAACTTTGTCGAAATGCATTTTTAATTTCACATTTATTTGAACATTGTAACTGCTTTGTACAATAAATATATTTAAATTATCTATTTTTTTTGATATGATAACTAAAAATATACGAAATCATGAAAGGAAATGCCCCGAAAATACAACTCGTACCACAGAATTAACTGTTGAATTAAAAAAAAATTAAATAATTTAAAATATTAACACTGTTTTCAAGACTAAGATTAAGATTTAAAAAAGACATTACAAAATAATTATCCGAAAAAAAATTATTTAAGCTATATAAAAAATTGTAATGACACACTTTGGAAGCATTTTTTGATTGAAAAATATATGCTATCAATTTTTCGTCATAGTGCAAAATACCTTCTTATTCATAAGAATGTAATTCGTACACAAGAATATATATTCTAGACATTCTTACGGGGAAAAGAAATTAATCATAAAGCAATACCAATCCTTGCGCTTAAAACAGAAAAAATTCATAAAAAGCTCCTCGTGTAGTAGAAATTATATAACAAAGTTTAAAAGAGAAATAAGGGGCCAAAAATTGAAGGAGACAGTGAGAAGATAAGAGTTACAAGTTAAAAAAGACACAATAATTGCAAAATGTGCACAGACTATTATATAAAACTAATAAGAGGGCATAGAAAATATTATATATGGTAAAAAAAGTGTAAAAAAATTATAGAAATTCAAAACCAAATTTTAAAAGGTTTTACACATTAATTCAAGGAAGAGAAGATATGAGGGAATTATTTCAATAGATGCATGAAATAATAGAATATAGAGTTTCTTCAGTTAAAGAGCGATCAGTCGTAATATAATTTTTTTTTCAATGGAAACAATTTTTTTTAATATTTTGTTTAGTTTTTAAAATATAAATTTCTGCGTGTCGCCGAATACATTTAAAAATAAAAGTTTCTTCGAGCAAATTTCCAATTCATTTAAATCAAAGCTGTGCTATTTTTTTTTCTAGTTTTCCCAGATGAATTCTTTTTATTCCAGCTTTCAATAATTTATTTTAGTGTGACACGAAAACATACAGTTAAACTAATTAATTGTTCTATAACATCTAAATTAAGATAAAAAGGAAAACTCCAGTCAATTTCCCGCTTTGTATTAGTAATTTTTTTACAATTTTTTACTTACAAAACTGTTACTAACAATTATTTCTCATTTTATTTCTTTCTCAGACTTAATGATTGAAACTGATAGAAAAGTCGAATTTTCTTTTTAATTAGATTGATCGATGTCAGATTATTTATTCTGATATTTTAATGCATTGCATTGGATATATTGGTTTTCTTACTTGTAATGAAAATTAATTAACTTAAGAAATGACTCCACTATATAAAGAATTAAAAATGTTGGAGAAAAGAAAGGAAATAAACGATGATATACATGGATTAAGTGTTAGATACAGAATGATTTAAAATTTACCTAACTTTGAATTATTTTAAATTTTATAAAAAATCCAAACATCTTGAAAAATTTATAATTTTTAAAATCAGCATAAAAGATGGTTTTTGATATGCCTACAAAATTTTAAAATGTTTCTCTTTAATATAAACGTTAGTTGTAAATAAATAATTTATGAAAAACGATAAAATTTACTTCTTATGCTTACATTTTAAGTTTATAAAAGTAAATGAATTTTAATGACAATTAACTTTAATAGCAATGTTTAATGTCAGCTTTTACATAACGAACAATAGAAATGGAGAAATAAATTTTTTATCATTTGAATATGAATGAATAAATATTAAATATTATTAACCAATAAGATTTAAGATTTAAAAAAACCACTCTTAAGCAATTATATATAATTTTACCTCATGTATCTTAAGGTTTTGTATATATACTGAAAGAGAAGGATATTATTAAACAATAAGAAACAAGAAGATCTCAAAATTTTTATAAATTACGCTATTCTTTATTTCTTAAGAAACTTCTTTATTAGAATTATATTTTTGCGTCTTTCAACCCACCTAAATGTAAGTTGAACAATCCTAATTTCAGTCTATCGTTTTTCAGTCAGAATTATGCATCAAATGTTTGGGACTCAATTTATGAATTATTCTTTAAAAAATAAATATGGAATTTTCTAAGTTCAACTGTCAACAATTCCTAAATTTCTAAACAAAATTTCAATGACAGTTTTTCCATTTACACTGAATAAAAATATTGTATACTGCTTTAAAATTCATATACAAGAATGTTACTCTTAAAAGAAAACGTTACAATATTTTATTTTCATAAAATTTCTTTTGTTCTAACTTTTTAAACAAAAATCGTAGATCTGATATAAAATAAAATAGATGAAAAGAAATGTAATTTGTATCGAATATCCTTTCAAAGCAAACATCATTTTGAATTTTAACTACAATTTTACTACTTTTAATAACTACAAAACCATTTTTGATTCATAATATTTTCAAAAATATTTCTGAAATATCAAATTCCAGAACAAAACAAATTAACAAACCATCTGCAAAGAGGAAATTCAAAATATTTGACATAATACCAAACAGGGATATTTAGAGGAGTAAAATTCCTTTCCAATGTATCACAAATTACCCTCGATTCTCGTTAAATGTCCTAGAAAATCGAGATTCGTGATTTTGTTTTCTTGTTCTGAAATCATTTACTTTTCTTATTAAGATTTGAAACTTCAAAGCAAAATTATTAATAATTAAAAATTTACATAGAGAGAGAAAAAACCACGGCCGCATTAATCTGAAAATTCATTGCAATTGCTTTAAATTCGCAAGAATACAAATACAATAAGAGTGAGTTTTGCTTTAATAAATATCACGAAATTACAAAAAAAAACCTAATTAACTGTCGTTTAACATTGAAAATTTATGAGAACAAAGTTAAATTCTCTTTCCAAATACATTTCTTTTTGAAATAGCATTAAATAAATTTTATCAAATTCAGCTTGAACTCAAGGGAACACTGAAGTAAATGTTATTAGTTTTCTAAATAATATTTTAATAAACTGATAACTCATTTATAAGAGATCCATAAGTATTTTTCAAGTAAATTATACATCCTACTAAAAGCAAGAAACGCTATTTAATGCAATAACCTTCTATTTCTATGAAATAAAAGGAGATTTACGAAAATATTTGTAATTTTTCCAAATTTTAATAATAAAATTTGATGATAATAATAATTACATTTTCTAAATTGACTTCAAAGAATGTTAAAACTGTTCCCTTTAATCACTTTTCATTTAAATTCTTAAAGCATTCCAGGTATATAATTATTCCCACGTTATTTAGCACTTTAAGAAAAAAAGAACACTCTAGCCCTTTTTAATAAGTAATGTAATTTCACTACTTAATTCTTAAGTCAATTTAATCTTAAGTACATTAAAAAGGTAACTTTTAAAACATTCGGGACACATTTTAAGTGTTAATTATTCGCACATCTAGTAATAGCCAATAACCTATAATCGCACTTTGTTTTTATTTTTGTGCTCTAGTAAAAAAAGAAGTCTTTTCCCCCTCTACTTCTTAATAATATGACAAAAAAGCTTCGTATAAAAGAATAAAATTTTTAAAACTGCATACCTTTAACCCATTAAAATGATTACTACTCAGTGGTTTTCGGCATAAAAGGCTATTTTTTTGCATTAGTAGATGCATTATCTTCGTTTTTTTAAACAGAGAATTCTATTGTTCGTATAATACGGTCCGCACAATGGTTTAGTCAGCCTAATGTTCTTTCCTCTTTTTCGTTCTTTATGCACCTCAAAATTACACTTTGTTTTCTAGAGTAATTCGTTTTTTTATACGTTTTTCCCCCTTTAGTTCCACATGATGCGTTTTGCTCATAGCTATCGTTTTTTCAAGTAGTTCATAACTTCGTTCTTATAATATGATGCCAGCATATAAGAAAAAAAAAATAGCAGACTATTTTTTTAATCAAATGAGTTGTTTAATCATTTATTGAAGTATATACTGTTGGAGAAAGATATTCATTTTGAAGATGTTTTTTTACTGATTTAAGATCTGGATGTATAGGTACAATAATAAAATCATTTGCCACTACTAAAAAATGCAATTTATTTAAAATTAGTCTTATGTACAAAAATTTCATATAATTTTGAAATCGTTAATTATTTTATATTTGGGAAATAATAAGCAATTGTTTACTTAGGATTGAAAAATTATAGTTAAGCTAATTAAATCTAAAGTTAGTTTTTAAAAAAAGTTAAGCTAAAAAGCCAATTCAAAATTTGTTTTCTGAATTAAAGGCGAATTTACAAACGACCAGTCATAAGACGGTCATTATGCAGCATATGCTTGGAAAGGATAAAAAATGAAGTTCGTTCTATGACAAATATTTGTCCTAACGAGACAACAACACGCTCTGCATTGTATTTTTTTCTTACTGCGGGTAGATTTATAAAATTGGATGAATTTTTTTTGCGTGAAATAATTGATACTCATCATAGATTACAATGCGCAGTGAAAAATAAAATCTGAGGGACGAGTAAATGGCAATTCATAGCCAAGCATGGGATGCTTGAATCAATCTTATGGAATTGGGGTAAAAGCAACCTTTTATACGCATGTGACACCGACTTCGCATTCGCTACTATTTTATAACTGATCGAGCGTAAATCCAGCTTTACCACCAATTTATAATTTTTTAAAAAAATTCAGATAAAATGTATATGTCAATGTCCTATCATTAATGCAGAGTTTTTGATAATTAAATATTTTTTACATATAGACACGCCAAAGAAAAACTGAAGAAAGAGGTCTCCCAGAGATTTTCCCACATATATTCTTTTGTATTGTAAATCGTATGATATTGTTCAACAAAAAGGACAACAAAGGCTTATTAGAGTACGAGGTTATTCTACTTTTTAGAAGTTGATTCAGCAAAATACAAAAGTAGCAGAAAAAAATTCTTCGTTCAAATGTACCTTTTTTTTAATTGTAAACTTTCTTCATTCAAAGAAAACCAAAGTACATGTTGGACGTTTTTTTTTGTCTTAAATTCTTTGGCGTAAAACTACAAAAGTAACCTCAAAATCACATACCCAATTTCATAAATACAAGTAGGTCACTTGCATACATACAAAAGTATAAACCGATAGACAATCACTTTTTTTACAAATTTGGTTCAAAATTGGTAAAAATTGATATTTCAAATGCTAAAACTGTGTACTGAATTTTATTCATTTTGCCCTTTATTTTGCCGTTGTTGATGATAACGTTGGGTACGCTTTAAAACAAAAAGAGGGCGTGCAGTAGCTTCTGACTGTACGCACCCTTTAAAACCCGAGAGCAGAATTCTGACTTCTAGCTCATATGAGGATGAAACATACACCTAAATGCTTGCACAGCCCCTTTTTACAGGGGGGAATATTCATACCCCTCACAGATAGCACACAGATGAAGAGCAACCATGCCCGAACCGGGACGCCCAGATCAAGAGGAAGACGCGCTTCCTCTGTGCCAAGACGTCGGTCTTTATGTCGTTATCTTGTTCAATTGTGTTTGGCTAATTAGAGAATACTAATTAACTCGAACTTTTAATTGTACATATAATAAAATTCACCAATCTTATTTTTGAATCATGCATTTGTTTTATTGCATAATGCATATTTAATGTTAATACATCCTTAAATTAAGAAAACTTTGATTCCAAAGTAGCGATATCTCAAAAGAAATACATAAGTGTAAAGAAATAAATATAATAATATTTCGAGTTTTGCTGTTTCGGTTTGTGTGTCCTCCTTGTGTATTTTTCACTTCTGTTATTGATTCAAAAAATATTTTCCAATATATTCTACACGCAGTTTTGAGTTTTGAAAGAAGAAATCAAAACAATAGAAAAAATCGAAAAGAAACAAGGAAAAAAAATTGAGTCAAGCATGGCTATTTGGAGAAAGTTTATGGCAGTTGTTTTAAAGAGGCCATTTTTGTTTTTCTTCAGCTTCTCAAAATCTTTCAAAAAGAAAAAAAATAATTACAAACTTCAAACTTCAGTGCTCTCAAGAGACCATTTTGATGACTTAATGGTTTGGGCGTTTCGAAAAGGAAACTAAAACCCTTGAATGCTTATGTTTCGTCAGTATTAATCACACAAGAAAATAACATAAGTTTTCGGTTTGAAGTACGTTATTTATGGAACTATTATCAGTATCAACTGAAGTTGACACTGTTGGGGAAGCTATCCAATTTATTATTACTTCTAGTTAAATAGACGAAGAAATAATCCAAGGGTTAAACTATATTAAATGCTATTAAATACAAATCACCCATCGCTGTATATTTAGCCGTATATTCATTATGGATTGATCTGGTTTCATCATAATGTATATTTGAGCAAAACTTAGCTTTAAACGCTTAGTACAAAAAAATATATTCATATTTTTTTCAAAATGATGTGCACAAAACATAACATATTTCATTGGTATTTTGATCGCGAAAGAATTGAAGCGCATAGTAGAAATGTCTTGTCTTCGGGATCATAGTGTTTCAAACACAGAATACAATCTCATTATTAACAGGGTTATTGCATATTCTCTTATTAGTTAAATGCTCTTTAAATGGTATTGGAGAGTGGGGATCAATTGTTTCAAAATAATTATGACGTGAATAAGAAATAACTACAGAAAATCAGCTCTTCAAAGGATAATTGAGCCGAAAGTTGGAGAGCAAACTCTGAATCCCTCAAATCAACACAGAATCAAAAGAAAAGTGGCAACCAAATTACTCGACTTACAACGAAAAGCATAGATTTTATCGGAGTTCTTCTCATTTAGAATTTTTATCAATTTCTTTCCATACTGAATATCATTTCTATGGCAATTAATATTGCTTCATTAATGTAGACGAGGAGGAGTTAAAATTTAGAATATGTAACTCTATTTTACTTTTTTCTTTGATGGTAATAATTAGTGTTGGTTTGAATAATTATAATGAGGACATAAGCGACCCTATTGTTACATTTACACTTTAGGTACACTAAGTGGAATATAAAAACAAATTTGAAATCTGCATAAAAAGTCTTCAACAAATAATTCATGTAAAGATTTTGACTCAGTGAGTATGCTAAGCAATTTTCTTAATCAGAGAACACCTTCCGATATTTTTGATCAACAATTTGTGGGCATCAAAATACGTTGAAAAATGTATTTACTCATTTATAATTTAATGGGAAAAGGCAAATCATCATTTTCAAATGCAAGTATTACTGTATTGTAATTTACTTACTGTATTGTACAAGCAATGCTGTAACTTTTGCGATGAAACTTGGACAGACTAGCCTCCAAATAGAAAATACCAACAACGAAACCGCTTGTGGGTGCAGTTATTAAATAAGCGACAGTAAACGCACAACAGTTTAATAACTTAGCACTTTCTCTTAAAAGAAAATTCCTTTCAGAAATTCCTTGAAAATAAACAACTTGCACATCAACGTCGTTTTACTATATCGCCAAATATATGAGTTATGTGTATTTTTTCTGAAATAGAAATTTAAACCGCATTTCCAAATAAATTTGTATCTCAAATTTTATTGTGATCAAGTTATAAATTTTGCTAATTGCCTTATCCCTTACATTTTAATTTGAATAAAACTTTAGATATTTGATAACTTCAAAAAGTATTTTACAACTGTGTACGATGGAACATGTCCACTCAGAAGGTCATGCAAGCTACAAATTCTGCTTAACTGATATAAAAACTCACCTGAATATCTATTAGGAATTTTTTAAGTTCAATATGCAACTATTACTAAGTGCACTTTGGCGATATTCTTTAATGCTATGAGCACACAAACTTTTCAAAGCAATTTATTGCCAAACTTACGACTGAAATAAACATTGGCCTTCCTTTGCAGGATAGGCTCTAGGCAAGATTCGAATGGATCTCAGCTTTTAATTCTGTGACTTCACGTTATGGCTCAGTCACCTGTTTATTTATTTATTAGACTACAGGGTCCATGGATTTCCCGGCATTCCATGTCACTCACAAAGGCTTCTTAAATTCATTAGCCAGTCTCCATATGCTTAGGAATTTCTCAAGACCTTTGGGCTAAGAGCTCTAATTGTCTCCTCTATATCTCAACTGTCATGATGAAGGTACATAAATGCTGTTACGAAGAGGGCAAACTAAGCTCAACGAAGTATATTCGACGAGGAGTCTATATTTGTCGTCTTTCAGTAAACACCGAGTATTTAATGAAATTAAGAGGGGAAGCAGTGAATATGAAGAGGCTTCTCAGCTCGAAGAAATGGACTACTTTTAAGGATGCATTTTGGGAAAATGCCAAAGTGCTGTTTTGATCTTTTTCCGTTTCCATTCACATTTTAGCAACCTCTTCATATTTTTAAATGAAACAAGATCACACACTAAATGTTCTTTTCATTTTCTTTATTGTATATGTCAATATAAATGAAATGAAATTGTACTAAATTAGATTTCAGTACACAACAAATTTAAAAAATTATACTTCTACAATGGCAATTTTGAAGTTTGCTTGCACTCTTGATTAATCCTCAGGGGATGTTTAGTGCATACATCGAGCAATGTCTCTAAAACTCACTGAGAAATATTCTGATAAAATGCCATAATGATGTATATTTATGAAAGATCACATGGTTCTTACGTATTAGATCGTCGATATTTATAGCCAAATTTGAAGGCTTCACTAATGAGTTGCTAAACAGTCAATAATAGTAGAAAACCTCCATTATTTAAAAAATTGTTCAAACTTTTACTGTCATCCACCATTTTGGTTTCGTTTTCGTCGATGGTTTATCGCCAAATTTGAATCCGTCGCCAATGAGTTACTAAATCGTTGGCGTCGATGGTCTAATACATAAGTACCGATTATATTTTCATCTAGCAGATACACCAATTAATTCACTTGACGGTTTATTGTATCATGAAGATTATAATCCTATAATCCCAAAATCATATTCTAAATTTTATGCATTGAATTATTGAATTTTTCAGTAATTGTGTTTACATGAATATGAAAAGACAGAGCGACAGACGTGATTAGTTTAATTTTAATTTGGTGATTAGTTTAAATTTGAATGCTTGAGAACATTATGGGCAGAGAAGAATTTATTGATAATTAAATTTTTCTTTTTCAAGTATATTGTTTTTAATTTATAGTTTTTATTAATTACATTGAATGTCATTATATATACACATTTAAATATACAACAAAAAATAATTAATTTAAAGTAGAAAGCCAATATCTGAAATTTTTTTACAACTTCCGTTAAAAAAATCTTTAAAAATCATATCTCAGGTAATTGTTAAAAAGGCAAAATCCCTTTGACATGAGCATAATTTTAATATATTAATATTTAATGTGAAAAGTATTAGTAAAAAAATCTGTGATTGCAAATTTATTAACAATGTCTGATTTATGTTAAAAAATTTCATTTCTACATACGTCAACTATTTCCTTCCAATATGAAGGTTTTATTTCTTAAAATGTGTATACAAATATTTATGACATCGAAGGTGCAATTTCTTTTAGGAATAGATAAAAAAGCTGATTTATCAGAAAAAATAGAAAAGACGTTTTAAAAAAATAAGATGTCTCAGTAGATTGGAGTTATATTGAAACGTATATTTCATAAAACGGCCTTTATTTACATTTCTTACAAAAAGACAGTGCATAGAAATGTACCTTCTCTCTGAATATTCAATAAATTATATATTATAATAGTAAATGCAAAAAGTAGAAAAATATGAATATGCATTTATTGAGAAATATAGAAATATAGGGAGTGACATATTAGAGTACATCTAGGCAGATATATATTATAAGAATGAAACACACAAATATATCATTTTTCAAGTTACAGGAATCACGTGATAAGCAATATGTTCGTCGTTTCTATAACATGACGTCACAGTCAGGGAGTACTAATAATTTATCGTTCCGTTTCCTATTTTGATTAATTATTCTCGTGACAGGAAAAATTGAGAGAATATCATTTGACATTTTTCGACTTATTATTTGTAATCTTGTAACTAATCACCGCAATCTTGTAATACTTAATTTATGTTTATTTTTAATGTTTTTTTTTATATTTTAAATCTATACTTATAAAAAAATTGTTTCTCAAAACAATCAGTGAATATTGAAATAAAAGTTTAAAATCTAATTGTATTCATTGCGTTTAACAATCATACAATTACTCCTTAATTATTTCAGAAATAACCAACATTTCAAACATAATCGGCAAAGTGCAGTAACATTTTCAATTCATTCAGTTTTGTAATTTCAAGTCTAAATTCAGGGATCAAATACTCTCAATAAAAGGAAATTTATTGAAAGTCATAAATTGTTATTTCAGATAAATAATAATATTTTATTACATGAAATTATGTTATTGAGTACTAATCAAAACTTTTTTGGGGATTTGAAATTTTATTATAAACTATTTTTAATTCAGAAACAAAAGTTTTAAGAATTAAAATTTCTTCAATCTAATGGCTTGGAATTGTAGTTATTTTTATTCACTACCAAGAAATTAAAAATAAATACCAGAATAGTAAAAAAGAATATAATGAAAAACCAGCGACAGTATTATTCCCAAATTTTCTCTTATATACTTCAATAAAAGCATTAATTTCCCTTAATACTCAGCTTAAAATGATGAATCTATTGCAAAGCTGTGAGTATCCTTAATACTCAGATTTTTGTTTTCAGAATCAGAATTCAGTGAATATAGAAAACGAAACCAGACTTAAGAATTAATAACATGACATTGACGAAAAATAATTTATAAATAGTCTTATATTTTAATTAATGAAACATGAAATATCGATGCTTGGCGTGAATGCAGTGTGTTTTTGGTGATTAATCACATGTTGTTGATTGGAACCAAAATTTGATATAGGATTTTAATTGCAATAGCTAGTTTCGTACCGAATTTCACTCATTTACGTCTTTCAGTTTTAGGATAGAGCGTTTGTATACAAGCGAAAGTAGAAATTAACATTTGGTCAAATCCTAGCAAATTTGGCTGCAAATTGCTTCAATGCTAATGATATATATAATATCCAAATAAATTTACATAGGACTAGCTTTTACTAGCCATTTCATATACTTGAAAATTTTGACGTGTATTTGTGAGAATTGACGGTATAATTACAATGTAAAATGTTATTAAACCGTATCATTATGGTGCTGTTGAAAATTTTCATCAAAAAATAGTTAGTCGCCAAATTTTAGCAAAATGGCTCAATGTGGATCGAATGGCAGCAGTACTGTTTCTAATCGTAAGGTTTCGATGAACGCTGCGGCATATTCAAGTAAATATAGAAATTTTTTTTTAAAAAATGCTAAAAAATGAATTGTCCGCAAATAAATAAATAAATAAGGAAAATAGGCAGATGGGTAACAGTTTAGCTAGGTTAGCTTAGATAAAAGAATTGGATTCTGAAGGATTTAGCAGTATAAAATCCGCACCAATTTGCATAAAGAACGTCAAAAATTTTAAATGTAATATATCATGAAAAAAAAACACAAGAAAAATCGATTGAAAGAATTTATTATTTTTAGCATGATTAATCAAATTAAAATGTCTGACTTTTTAAGTAAATTTTAATTGGGCATTTCCTTCATTCTTTTTTTTCAACGAGATTCAGTTATACACAGTTAATGGACACCAAAGGAGATTGTTTTCCTAAGCAGACGACCTCATTAATAAAACTTACTTGGAGTAAAACTACCTAAACAACATTCCCAATCTCTTTATTATTCATGACAGCTCACAAAATGCACCTTTAACCAGGCCGAAAAAAAATCTTATCTTTTGGGATTCAATTAAGTAAAGGGATGGTATAAAAAACCAAATGGATATCCTGCACTTCCAATATCCAACAGGAAACAGAACCTCTCCTTTTTTTTTTCACTCTGAACCGCAATAACAAAAACACCTTCGGGTTTTTTTTCTCCTAGGAGAAACTCTATTTGTCAGATAAACAGCAGTGGTTCCCTTCTGACCAAAATTACAAGGGTTCTCTGAACGCAAATGAAAAAATAAATGTATGCAATATGCACTTATTCAATATAATCTTCTTCATTAAAACGCCTCGGTTTTCAATCACACGAAAGAGATGCAAATGGCATCATCAAACGGAAGCAACCAGCACCCCTTCTTCAACCCTCCCCCCTTAAAAAAGAAACAGAAAATTCTTCTCAACGTGTTCATGCAAAAGTAAGCGGGGGTCCTAAAATAAAAAGGATAAATAAAAATATAAACTGGAATCGTTAAAAGAACCAACAACAAATAAAACCACTCTTCATCTGCTGCTGTCTTCTCTTCTCCTTGTAATTTTTCTTTCATCAAAATCTTTTTTTCATTTTTTGTTCTTCCTTTCCTTTTCTTTCTTCTCTTTCGATTTCTTTTTAATCGAACGTAATTTTCCGTCCCCCCACACCATCATTTTATTTTATTTCCAAATGAACCGAGCAATTGGGAGAAACTCGAAATTAGTTTCCTTTCTTTGCAGGTATTTGTACTTTCAAGTTGATTTTATTGTCTTCGTAATTCATTTCCGCCATTTTTTTTTACTCTTCAGAAGGCTGGATTGAATGCATGTATTTATGACTGTCCTAGCTTCATATCGGCATGATGAAGCGCCATCTCCTGGAAGAAGCTGGCAATTAAAATAATCGAATGCGGCTTCGTAGCAGCAATTATTTTATAATTAAAACAGGAGTCAAATTATAAAGAAATTCGAATTTCAGATAATTTATATTTTTTCTTGATTTAACAACATTAAGTTATCTTAACTATCCGTATTAAGATGTTAAGCTCACAAATAAAAATTAATGGTATTCTGTTAAAAAAAAGGGGTTTTTTTCTTTCATTCCTCGCTTTAAAAATTTAAGACAAAGAACAAGACAATACTTTATTTGTGCGTGTTAAGATAAACTTCATACTAGTAGCGCTACCTAGCGGAAGAGGAAAAAATTTTTTAAAAAATGGAATGCAACTTTATTGCTATAATTATTTTGTAATTAAACATCGTCGTTTATTCATAAATCAGTTATATCTTGGGATGATTTGTATATAAATCTAACAATGTGTAATTATCTACTCCTAATTAAATTAATTATAAAAATTTAAATATATTTTTTGTACAAGAACCTGGGAATATCGTGTTAAGTTTAAATAAAAACTACCCTTAAATGATTCTTTAATTAAAATGCTTTACAAAATTTATAATTGAAAGTATATTTTATGTTCTTGCTTCTGATAAAGATTTACTGATTAAATTTGGAGGAAAAAATTAATTTTTGTGTCATTATTTCTAGAAAAAATATGAATTAAATAAATCATTTGTTACTCATGGAATCTAATTAATTGAATTTTTAATAGATTTTCTTGAATTCTAAAGATTTTTTTTCACATAAGCTATAACATAATGAGATTAATCAAAGTTAATTCTTTTGATGATTATAATAGTGTCTTTTTTTTATACTTTGCATATGAGTAAGTAAAAACAACGAATTTAAGGCTTCTTAGATGGAAGGACTTGAAATTCTATTTTATTAGATAAATCGTATTGACTGATGAAGAAACAAAATACGTAATGGAAACCAAAATTGTTGCTGCTACATATGGCAT